>NW_006494910.1:4146812-4187820 GCF_000471905.2 Amborella trichopoda | reverse complement strand
ATATATATTGAAAATTATTTATAGTGCATATCTTCACTTACATATACAACAATTCAAATGTCATAACAGTAATAAAGCATAACAAAAATTTAATTAAATTAGTAGTCCAAAATATGTTACTTCGCGAATAAGAATTTCATTCATCAAAAATTTATTATAATCCGATCTAAGGTTGCATTATAATAACATGAAAGAAAGCTAAAAAGTATTTTCTAATTGTAAATTCAATATGTATCACTCTCTTTACATAGCTATTGAATTGGATCATAACGTATTCATCAAAAATTATATGACTATATCACTCGAACCCTTAATAGATCTATCTTTTTCTAAGACGGGTTCCTCACATACTATGTTCTCAATGTTAATTTTAATGGATCCACCTATGTCGTCTTCATTGATGCCTACATCCTAATATTGACATTGGTTAGATTTATAAGCATCTTGCCTCTTCAGGAGCTAGAACAAATACAAGCTATCAAAACATTAGTGTTAAAAATTTGAGGCAAAAGCAAGTACTGCACTTTGTAGATAAATGTACGAAAACTTTAAGGACTATCAAATACAATTACGGGCATCCAAAACTTATAAAACTCAAGTGCTAAGGCAATACAAGTAAAATGATGCAAATCACGGATATGATTCATGCTATAAATAGCAAAACAAAAAACACTAGTGAACTAAAAAGACCTTACAAAGCATAACAAAAAGAGAAGAGGGAAACTTTGGAGAAGATGTGCGATGAAGATCCATGGGTCCATGACTTGGAATGACTTGGACTGAGAGAAATTAGGTCTTGGAGAGGAAGAAACATTAGAAGGTTTGTTAGTATACGAGATAAAAGCGTATTATTGTTTATAGGAATAGACTAACGTAGATCTTAGATAAGAAAATAAATAAAAAAAATTAAATCCAAACTATTTTTATTTGTAAAAGTTTTGATTTTTAAAATAAAATACTTTTAAGAGAAAAGTTTATATAGCGCCGAGCCTCTAAACAATCAAATTTGAGCCTACTTAAAAAATTTCACTAGAAGTGGTTGTTTTGATACTCAAATATCTTCAAATTGATCAGCTCGACATCAAGAAGTATGGACCTGAGAAAAAATAAATTTCAAGGTTTAAAAATAGTGTATTTTATAACGTATTTTTGGACCGTCAATTTTTAAGATTTTCAAGTATTCATAGATATATAGATCTACATTATTTTTGAAGCTTTAAACTTTATAAATAAATATAAAAATATATTTGAAAGCTTTCACAAAAATTTCCAATGTTGAAACTGCATTTCTTGATACTATTTGAAAGTAGGCTCTAATTTGTTTGTTTAGAGCCTCAGCTCTATACAAACCCCATTCTAAACAAAGGAGCACCACATTCCAAAAATGCAACGTGTCTAAAAAAAAAGAGAGATATCATTGGACACTCCATAGGAGTGTCATATGCATTTTTAGTAGTGTCAACACATATGGTTCATGTCCACCATGTGTCATTGCGCTGTGTACCATTTGGAAGCACAAATACGTGCCAATTCACGTGTAGTGATGATCCCACCTTAATCAATTATTTATTTAAGTTTTCAACAATGCACTTTTTGGAAGCCCAAAAGCCTCCATGAATTGAACGAGTATGATGGGTCGCCACATGTAAACTAATGAGTTTTTTTAATGACTGTTAAAGCTAGGAATCACATAACTCGTCATCATTCTAAGGCATTGAATGATCAAGTTGAAAGGCCACTTTCTCGCGACAAAGCACACTTTTAGTTTGAGAGTGCTTCGCAACAACCAAAAAAAATAAACCCATCCAATTTTTTGTGCTTGCTACTACTGGCTTCGCAGGTACGGCACAACTTCCAATTGTTTGGGAAACCAGGGGTTTAGAAAACGGCGAGTCGACCCATGATTTTTGGTTGATTCGAGAATCGGCCATCCCATGTCGATTCTTACAAAATACTGAAAATAAGACGAATTTAAAGTTGAAATGGCGGACTCGTCATGATTGCCCTGATTGACGCAATAATTTTTTTTATTTTTTTTATTTTTTAGTTATCGGCCTCTTCTTGCCGATTCCTATGAAATACCGAAAATCGGACGAAATCTAGATTTGAAACGGCGGACTTGTCATTATTAGCCTGATTGATGAAATAAATTTTTTCTTTTTTTGATTTTTCAGTTTTTCTATTAAAAATTTGAATTACATGGCCCCCACCTGCTTACAATGAAATACCGAAAATCGGATGAATCTAGAGTTGAAACGGCGGACTCGTCATGATTTTTTATTTTTCAGTTATCGGCCACTCGTGCCGATTCCTATGAAATATCGAAAGTGGGACAAATGTAGAGTTGAAACGGCGGACTCATCCTGATTGCCCTGATTGAGGCAATATTTTTTTATTTTATTTTTTTGATTTTTCAGCTTTTCTATTAAAAATTTTGAATTACCCTGATTGAGGCAATAATTTTTTTTTCTTTTTTTTTATTGTTCAACTTTTTTATTAAAAAAGTAAATTACATGCCCCCCACCCGTTTACATCAACATGCTCCAATTCCCTTACACCAACCCACTTATACGAGGTCCTCTTCACATAATCAGCTAACACAAACAATTGGGTTACTTCTTTTATAGGGTTTCTTCATCAAACATATCTTCGATAGGGGACAATTCTTATGTATACACATTTGCGTTTTACTAAGACCGTAACATCGTGAGGTTTTAATATCGTTTGAAATTTAAACATAAAAAGCCAATGGTGTGCCCGACGGTGCATGCCCGATGATAGTAATTAAATTATATGATAAGAAAATGAAAAAAATGATTAAAAATAATAATTGGGTGCTCACCACCCTTATCTTTCACCGAAAAAATTTAAATTTACCTACCCAAATAAAACATAAAAACTCTATTAGGCTATTATCTCACGAGATTATTTCCTTATATGATTAATAATTAATTAAGTAGTTAATTGAGATTAAAAATTAGTACTAACTCATAGGATATTAAAAAAAAAATATTTCTAATTATAGTTTATTGAATATTAAAAAATATTAGGTTAGATGATATTTTAAGATAGAAAAATAACACTAACTCATACCACTTTATAATTTATTTCTACATTGATAATCTAATCTTTTATTTTATTTATTTTAATTTATTTGTATTATGAATTATGTAATGTACTATTTTTTCTTATAGTTGTCAATAATACATTTTAAATTAGATGATATTATAAGATATTTTGGATTTGTCATTATCTGTATAATAAAATAACTATAAAATATAAACCAACAATTTTCAATTTCAGTATATAATTTTATAGTTAGTTAGGTTGTAATAATTTTGGATTATAATTAGTTATGTTGTAATAATTTTGGATTATAATTAGTTAGATTGTAATAATTTGGATCTTTTTTAGCGGATTAGGGTTTTCCACCAATTCGAGATTTTGGTGGCTATTTTTTCATCGATTTAATCAATTCTTTATTGTAGTTCATGTATGATTATATACTTCATCCATGATAATTCCATGATTTTTCTTATATCTGATGTAAATTTAATAGTTAACATAAGTTCATACAGGGAAAGACCATCTTAATATTCGCATATTGATGAAAAAAATGAAAGTTAATAATGTAGTACCCCAATTTCTTATTGGATTCCTAAAAAACAACATTTATAATTACTTTTAATAATTTTTTTAGATTTTTTAAAAAGATTAATTCGATCGATTCGGCCGATTCTCGATCCAGATCGTCGATCACCGATCCAGATGGATTTTTGGGGTGCCCGATCCGGGGCACTGATCCGTTTTTAAGCCACTACATGTAAGACATAAAAAGCAATTTAAAACTAAGTGCTTTTGTCTCGTTGCAGAGCCCTCATGAGTGCTTTGATGTTGCAAAGCACGGAGTTTTTGCACACTACTTTTAGGCCCTTGACTCTCTTTTTTTAACTTTTTTTTCTCTAGAAAAAGACAACTTTAGTGCTCTAGATCTTGTATAGTTGTGAAGCCAAGATAGCGATCAATCTTTTGTCATATCCCAAGGATAAATTTATCTAACAGACTTAGACATATACAATATGTAATATTTAGTCCAAAAAAAAAAGGTAAATTTGTACTAATCCTAATCATTAAGGGGGCATATATTTTCTTGTAATAGTGAAGTTTCTCATACCTAAAATAAAAAGATTGATGATATTTTTTGGTTAACCATAAAAAATTTCAAAGAACTATCCTTTGTTTTGTTGGATATGGTGATTATCCAAAATCGCCCACATAAGAAAATCCCATATTATGTGGGACTTAGATTGATAATGATAAGTTTCCTAAACGAAATAGAAATAAAAAAAGATTTGGACTCTGGATATATCTCTTCGTTTTTTAGATATATGTAACACTTATAGAAAGTTTTCTATTCAGTGTGGACTCATAACCTTATACATATGGGATGAAAGATGAAAGACTATGTGTGTCCTATTTGGGTCACCATATGGAAAATGTGGCATCCTCTAAAGAGAGAGGCAGAGAGAAGCCTTTGCATCAGAGTCAAGGCCTCCCCTTCAAGAAAAGAAAGTTTTATATAGAGAGAAACACCATGGATGTACTTCCTATAGATTGAGATACTAGTTTCTTGTAGAGAAGCTGTTCCCATAAAAATTTTGGGTGGTTTCTCATTTTAGTGAGAGAAAGTCTCGATTACTCTCAATGATCTCTTTTTGGACAATGGTTTAGCTGTGGGAATAGAGATGAGTCTCTTCTTGGACAACGGATTAATTGTAAAATAGATATCAAAGATAGGCAGATTGTACCGATCAGGAGAGCGGGTCTAAAAGGATTTGCTCAACTGGACTTTCTTGAGGGTTAGAGAGGTAGCTCTATGTCAAAAATCTGTGATGTAATTTTCAATGTTATAGTGGATTTCAATTTGCCGTGCCTGTAGATGTAGCCCTCTTGGGGTGAACCATATATATTGTGTATTGTTGTGATGTGATTTTTATGTTTACTATATTTCTTGTATGCGATTTATAGTTGTATTCATCTACTTTGCATTTAGTCAATCACGTATATGATCTTGAGTGGGATCCTAATATTTGGGATTCCTGTTTTCGCAAGCTCGATGTTCCCAAGAACCCTATACGTTCGTCCTTCTTCACCCACGAATTTCCAAAATTTATTCTTCTATATTTAATAAATTTCAAAGCATCCGAGCCCAAAATGCCCTGGCCCATGCCTCATCTTGGTTTGGCAGGGCTGGGACTAACTGGGACTAATATACTTGAAGGGTAAAAAGGAAATAAATAAATAAAAAAGAAAGGAAACAAAGGGCTTGGCCTGCCCAGCCCTTGCATGGTCTTGGCCCCACCCACCCCCTGCCCTATCCTTGGTTCGTAGTGGCTCAGTCTTGGTCTGGTCCTCCGGTCCCAATTCTTGGCCCAAGCACTAGTTTTTCAAAGGTAAGCCGAGCCCTTGCCCATTGCCAGTCCTTCCTTGGATCATTAAGGGTGATGACTCAATTTTGTTTTTCTCCCTAGTCGTTTATTTTCATGTTTCTTTCTTTCTATATAAACTTTTGGTCTTCTTCTTCCAGAGACAAATCAGAGCTTGCTGGAAATTAATCACTGTTGGAGGTTTAAGACCACAATAAAGCAAGAGTGCTAACCAATAGTGTGTTTATACTTTGGATATCTTCACCACGATCCCTCTCACACCTAAGTTATATCATAGTTGGACCGACCATCAAACTGGTGAGGGTTCTAGCCCACTTGAAACCAGTTCAAACACCGAATAAATCAGTTGTATTGGATTTAGAAAAAAGAAAAAAATTATATAAGGTTGCAACTTTGAACTATAGAATTAAGGTGCGAAACCATTGGAAAAAGCTGTTGCGGTGTTAGAATACCCTCTAATTGATCATCTCAATATGGAGACATAGAAATGAAAAAACAAAAACAGAAGAAGAAGATTTCAAATTTTAAAAATAATGCCTCTTGCAACATATTATCTGAATTGTCCATTTTCAAGATTATCATTTGTTTATAGATCAATTTGATCTAAACCATTTTTGAAGTTTGAAATTTTATAATTAAAGACACAGATAGATTTTTAGGACATCCTGAGAGTTTTTGACACACATTAAAAGTACATAAAAATTGGCAGTGCAACTTACTTTGATTATTTAAGGCTGCAACCTTATGCAAATGAAACTCTTTAAAAAAACTAAAATGGAAGTAGAAGTATAATAGTCTAAAAATTTAAAATATATTAAAAAGAGATCCCATTTTATTGGTATGTTGAACCAGTAAAAGAGCGGCTTATCTAATTAGCAAAACCAAGCAAAACATTATTTTTCACAGATTTTAGACGAAATTTCATTTTCGTTTTAAGCCAGACCAGCCAAGACAAATCAAGCTAACAAGTCCAGTCCGGTCTCGATAACTTTGCTCACGTTTTAGGTAAAAAGAAGTGGAGGTCACCTATATCGTGAGGAGTGCCACTGTAACACAATTCATGACCCTATTGTCGCACATAAGTTCTTCATTGTGCGGTTTTAGATTCCATCGTTGGTTTTACTGAACCCAAAAACAACACATTTGGTGTGTCATGTACCTTGATATACTACCATTGCAAAAAGCAAAGTACCCGGGCTCGACCAAGTTCGCTGGGCTGTACACCTTGAATTTGTTATAAATAGCATTATGTTATACTTTTAAGGAAATGTACACAAAGAGATCTTTTACATGGTTACACTTACCATTGTCGGTCAAACTTCAAATCGAGTGGTTGTGATATATGTTACTGACTAAATTCAAAGTTAAAAAAAAAAAAAAAATTTCTCGAAATCTATGAAACATTCAAAGCCATCCACTTTGACATCTAATGACTAAAAGCAATTGTGACGTCCTTGTAATAAAGATAAATGGTCTCATAATATATAATCCCCTATTTTAATTTGAAAAACCACTAAACATCTTAGTGGTTATTGCACATGGCTTGTTTCTAGTATTTATGGGGTTCGAATCCCTTCATAAGACTCCCCGTACATCCGTCTATAACATATGAAAAAATATGGAAAGAGAGTATTAATTTTTAGTACAAGGAGATCATAACCATTCTTGTCCGTTAGATTTTAAATTGGGTAGACCTAAGTATGTCATTGACTAGATTAAAGGTTCAATTTGTTTTTTATTAAACTTCGTAATACATCCTAAGCCATCTAATTTGAAATCTAATGGCTAGGAGTGATTATAACTTCCTTGTAATAATGGTAAATGGTATCATGATTTACAATCCCATACATATCTATATATTTTATTTTTAAATGGGAGGTTTACAAAAAAAAATAAAACAATAGAAAAAGAAAACAGAACAAAAAACTAAAAACTAAAAAAAAAAAAAAAGGGAAAAAAAAGACAAGGTTGGGGTTCGATCACACACCTCTTGAAAGAGTGCCTCACAACTAACCAACGCGCCATTTAAACTAATGTTAGTAAATTCAGTCGGTTCAACTCGGAACCGGTCCGTTAGATTAGAAACGAGTACTGGCTGGTTCGGATTTTTGCTAATTCGGTTGGGTATTTTAAAAGAGTTTTAAAAAATCTAAAAATAGAAAGGGGTTTATTTGGAATGAGTTTTTAATGTTTTTCTAATCATTTTTGCAAAGACTGGAAGTGTTATGGCCATGAATATTTTGTTTTTTTACATTTTTCGATTATTTTTGAAAAATTTCAAAAATACTACTGTGCACAAATCGATTATTTATAATCTAGTTTTTCACTAATTTTCAATTTAATTTGGATGTGCCTTTCTTAACCGTACTTTAAATATATTTTTTATATTTTTTATTTTTTAATACTTTTTTGACCGATCGGGACTTGCTTAGTTAGGCCGGTTGAATTGGATGGTTTACCGATTACCCTTTGCCGGTTTCCAAGGCTGGTTCCATTTTTGAAATACTGATTTGAAAACAATCAACTCGCATCGGCCGGTGGACAAGTGCCTTCGCCGAACCGAATCCTGATACATTGGCTAAAATGATGATATTTTCCTGATTTCCACCCAAAAAAAGATGATATTTTCATGACCATTGAACGAAGCGGTTTATCATACAAAGAAAAACATTAAAGGCATCAATCTTTCTACACATTAGATGTCAAATTGTAAATTTTTTTTGTAAAAAACAGAACATGGACGAGTGCCTTGGTCTAGTCCAGTCCCAATACACCGGCTAAAATAATGATATTTTCATGACCTCCACCAAAAAAAAAAATGATCTTTTCATGATCTTAGACGAGACGGTTTATCCTACAAAGAAAACATACAAAGCGCTTTAGTGTTCAGATTTCCCAAGCTCAGGAAAATTTTATCCGACACTTTACGCATATACCCCATTCCATTGGATATAAAATTTGTTATGGTCTCCTTTCAGTGTTAGACAAATCGATTGGGTCGAACTAGGCCCGGCTACAGGCGGGTCCGGTTAAGCGTGGTTTTGGTAGTCAAATTCCCAAGTTCAAAACCAAAATTACAAAAAATTATTAAAAATATATAAAAAGTAACAAATTTATTTACAATATGGTTTTATACCTTTTTAATCATTGGACAACGTGGTTTGGCTATCAATACTTTTTGCCAAATTTTTTAGATTATTTCTAAAATATGCTTAGTAAAAAATTGTGTATTCAAATTATATTTGTCACCACTTTTTTAACATCATCTAGATGTGTTTTGTTTAATTTTACTTTAAACATATTTTTCATAATTTTTTGGGATGTGTCTAATTTTTATTTTTATTTTTTAAACATTTGTTTGCCTAGCTAGTAACTGTCTGACCTGGCCAATTACCTAGACCGGTTCTAGGGTACCTGGACCCAGCCCAGCCAGGTCCCATTCTCGGTTCATGGTTTCCTACACTAGTCCCAATAATATTCATATAGAAAAAAGCATTTGGTGAGTAGATTGGGTCATTTGTAGTGTTCAATTACACAAACTGGGCTAGGAACCCAAACATGGGCAGGGCCAAGTTACCCGGAATCGGCTCTCGATAACCCAAAAAAAACTGGGACAAAAATATTAATAAAAATAAAATGTATAAAAATTCCAAAAAATATGACATGTTTAGGGTAAACTTAAACATAACACATCTAAGTAAAGTAAAAGAATAGTTAAAAAATGGACTTGAAAAAGGGAATTTGTGAATGGGGGTATGATTGAAATAATCTAGAGGTACTTTAAAAATAATCCAAAGGGAAAAATGTAAAAATAAGTATTCATGCCCAAGCACTTCCCAAAGCTAAATTGATAGAAAAATATTAGAGAACACATTTCAAATAAGAGAACACATTCCAAATAAGTTTCCTTTTTTTTTTGAATTTTTTAACATGTTTTTTGAATGTTTTTCAACAGCTTGGAACTTGACCACAAAAACTGGTTAAAACCAGATCAGCCTGCTCCAAGGGTTTGATTCCACTTCGACCGGGGCGGGTTGACGAAGTCATACATAAGAATCAATTTTCTGAAGAGAAATAGGACTTCTAGGCCAAACATGCAGTATAATAAACCTTCACATAACGAACGTACTTGTGTCTCGGACGGTGGCCCTCACGACGTATCCCTCCTCTAGAAGACGCTTCACTAGCCATGATCCGACGAATCCAGCGGCCCCTGTGACGCACACCGTGCCCTCGCCTTCACTCATCTCTCGCTCTCTCTCACAGATCTAATGTAACAACACTAGCTCTCTCTCTCTTACAAATTTATAGGGGCCTCTCTCTCTCTTAAAGACGGATTTCCTTGTTGAGATATACGTCACAAAGGCCCTTAAACAAATGTTGAGTGGTTTCATTGGCTTGGTTTCTAGAGAAAGTACAAAGACAACATTCTTCTAATCATGATACCAAAAATCCTTCTCAAAGCCGTCCAAGATTCTTATTCTCCATAGCTCATTCACGGCCGGTTCCTTGTAAATCGGCCAAGTTAATGGAAAATTAAACTTAAAAAAATTTACCCAAGAAAATAAATAAAGAAACATGTAAAGTGTTCTAGATGGGAATTTCAAATTTCTGCCACTATTTTCAAATTAAGGCTGAAAATTAATATATCATCTACTTATAAATATATGATGACACAAATAGAGCTAACTACTTTACAATACACACATTTGTGTGCCCCATTCTTTTTGAAACTATTTGATATCAATACAGTATCAAAATTCTTGTGCCATTGCTTTATGGCCGGCCAGACCCCGCATTCTCGCTCCATGCTTGCTTTGCTTGTGTGCACATGTGTGTGCATGTGGGTGACCCCAATTCTCGTGCGGTGTATGCGTAGATAATGTGTGCGGTGCAATGTGATGGTTAACCAACAAATTTAAATCAGAGGTAATAATTACATTGAATGTTAGGATTCAGATGCATCCAAAAGTTTTGCACTCTAAGATCCCAGTGTAGCGTTGCTGAAGTCGCTTGATGGACTACGATTTGACTCAACTCCCTCACGCTCCTTGCTACCGCAATGTCCTCGAAGTTGCACACTCTCCATGGATGATGTCCTATGTACTCTTAGGGTTTGGTTTGTGTTAGTTTGGGTTCGTTTTGGGTTTGGTTTGGGTTGATTAGTGTTAGGTTCAGTGAGTAGCACGTGTGGGCCTTGGATGGGCTAGAATGCGTAGGGTTTTGTAATGGGTTGGCTTGGTTTGAGTGTAGGATAGACTAGTGGCTAGAGAGAGTGTCGACCGGAATCCTGTCGACTGAAAACTGACAGAATTCCAGCAGCACCTCCCATAGGGGGGTATATGAGAAAAAAAGGTGCTTGGTGAGTAGCCAAGACACATTGAAGGAATCCACAAAAGGTCGGTTGGGTCAAACCTCGCCCAGGTGCCACAGCGGAAGAGCCTCCTAAAGAATAAAAAATGTCCTCCCCCTTTGAACTAGGGTGGATGCTCAAAACCCATAGGAAATGAGTAAAAATAAACATTACACAAATAAAAGAATAATTTGTGTAAAGGAAAAAATGACTGAAAAGGCTGTGCACAAAACTCAAAATTGTCAAATAGGTCCCTCAAAAGGGTCTCTTCCCACCCACATGGCATGGGGTCTTCGTTTGGTTCCAATACTGGAATGGAGGATCTATCCTTGGAAAAACATAGATCGTCTTGAGGTGATCGTTTTGATATGTGATTTGCGAAGAGCCATGTAGATTTGATGATGTTTTCGTGTTTCATAGTTTTTTTTGCAGGCTTGCTTGTCTTCTTTGATCTATTACTTTGAAAATTTCGAGCTTAATTGTGATTCTTTTGTTGGCGATAGAAGGGGATGTTGACATAATCATTTTACATCAAGAATCATGCGAAATGACCTCCAATCGACCGAGTTGTGATTCCAGCAAGTTGTAGGAAGACCACTATCCTATTATCTCAAAAAATGTGTGCACTTTCAAGCCTTGGATGAGTACCTTCCTGGACCCCAATCATGGCTTTTCTTACGTGAAATTGAAGATAATCAAGTCACGATCAAAATGCACCATGTTTGAGCTCGATGGTCCCATATTGACTTATGGTCGTTGGAGGGCAAAGAGCTCACGTAAACTGATTTTCCCAAAAGCTTGAATTTGCCCCAAATATGGGTGGATCGATCAAAATTAAACCTAATTGCTGAAAATTAAGATTTAATTGAATTAAAAGAAATTAGAAATTAGGGTAAAAAATGACAGATTTGCCCTTTCCTAATAATTTGTGGAATTCCATAACAGTCCATGTGTTGCCCTAGAATGGACATGATTTTTCATGGATGATTCAGGGTTGTTCTGATGCCCGGTTGATTGAAAGATGATTGTTTTATTGTAGGGCTTGGCATGACGATGGATTTGATACCAACTTTGAGCCATGGACCGTATTTTTAGGGCATGATTATGTGATTTGAACTTTGGTTGAATCTTGAAACTTCGAATCGAGAGTGTGCTCATTTCTTGATGTTTTTCTGTGATTTCTTCCCTAGATCATATTGAGCATGTTGTTACAATCACGGGGCAACAAACGCCGTGCCTGGATGAAGATTTTGCAACTTTGGAATTTTGGCTAGAATTTGGAATTTCGAAGATCGAACATGCATTCCCTTCATCGGCTTTGTGTGCAGAATCTAACTGTTCATCATGTATGGGGCTCGAGTAAGAGATAGCTCGAGACCTTACGCACGCGATGGAACTGGTCTTGCATCGATCGGGCTCGTGAGCGGTGCGATTTGGCCACTTGAGCAAGGCACGACGCTGTTAAATTTCCCGCACTTTTTTCATGCATCAGCAATTTCTCTCTAGTTTTTCTTCGTGCTCGGGTGTTGTCTCGGGGCGTGCTACATATTGTAATGCTCGTCTTGATGAGACGAACATGCTCACTAAATTTGAGCGCAATCCGACTTGGGACGGGTGAGATATGAGAGTTGAAAGTCACTGTTTGTGACTGTCTCTTCAACGGTGTGGAGTTGCAGGGTGGTTGCACGGGAATAGCGTGCGACTCCTCTTGTTTTGCTCTTTTGCCTATAACTTGTTCTTGGAATGTCTAAGCTGAAATTTGACCCCTGGGGGTTTTCAAATATTTCGGATCAAATGGTAGTGGTCCCATAACAAGTTGAGACACCAAAAAGATAAATCTAGTTACAGGGTCCGTTTCAGGGTGCTAGAGGCTAATTTTGTTGGAACTAATTCTCAGTCTGCACCGCCTTAGACATGTCGAAATACGATGAAAATTGACAAGAGGCCTTTGAGAGTTGTTATCAAGATTTTGGCCAGTTCTGGAGCTATTATGAGACTGCCAGAATTTCCAATATTTGCTAGGCTTTATTGAGCGGGGGCCCTATGATGATGAAAAATATCTTCCAACAGCATGCCCTGCCAATTGTTGTGCTTCGACAGAATCAAGAAATAGAATCATTTGAGAAATTTCTCCACAAGACTACGTGAATGTTGAGAAGATCCACGCAATGCTGTGACTAGGATGCTTTGACGTTTGGATGCAATGTACGGGTCCATTCGTGGAGACTTTTAGGGGGAGAAAAACTTTTGATGGATCCTGTCGAAGTCCTCACCCTCGAGGGACTATTTGCCATTATGAAGCTTGAGGATTTTGTAGGAACCTCATTGAGCATAATCTAGCCTATCTAGAGGCCAAATGTTATGAACTTTTGGTTGGCATTGTTCGCTGCTACACTAAGTTTGCTTTTGATGTTCAGAGTATCTCTATAGGTCTCATCTAGTGCGGTTCAGTTGGGAGCTTCTGACCTATCCCAAAAGTTTGGGTCTATTGACTAAGGGAATTTTGGCAACGCAGACTTATGGGCCCCATCCTACCGGGTCTAAAAGGTCTGGGCCTGTCAGCTAAGGAAGGCTTTTGGTAAGGCGATCTCATGGCGAGGAATAACCCTGATGTCTTTGGCAGGTTAGGCCCTGGCTTTGTTAGTTTCTTGTCTTCATGATGGTTTTTAGCATTTTTGGAGGGATCTTTCAGTCATCGTCCTCACCCTCAAGTACTCTTGTTTGTTTGTTGATGTTGAAGCATGAGAGATCTTTTGAGGCTCTCATTCCCAGATGAGCCATTTTATGATGTGATTGGATGCTGGGGGATTTGGGTTTTAGGTAGACCTCATTAGCCAGGTTTATGACTGTCCGACAAATTGGGTGTCGGTTGAGGCTGTGGTACTGCGTCCATCTGCTTTGTCGGTCCAAGCACCCTTTGCGAGTTTTCACTTGAAGAAGGGAAAGTGGCATCGTAAAGATGGTTTTCTCTGACTTCTTTTATTTTTGGGTTCTTTTACCCATGACCTCGTGGTCATGTCTACCCTTTTCATTTGTTTTTTCTCACGGTACCCTTTTTGGGGTCGTCACCATGCCTAGATTTTTATTTTCACGAAACTCTTTTACTCATGGTTTTATGACCATGCCCATCTGTCATTTTACTCATGGCGTTCCATTGTTCAGGTGCACACCATGCCCCTTTTTTTTTGTGAAGGCGTGTTTAGGGTCACGCCTTCGGGACCTGTGCGAAGCCTTTTAAAGTCATGCGGCTAGGACGTTCACTATAGTTTAGGGTCGTACAACTGGACCGTAGTGGTGATGAATGGTGGACTGTGGAGGCCATGGAGTGAGTCTAGTGATGGTTTCGACTCACTTTGAGGAGATGGTGCGAGGCTACGTATGAAAAGTGGATGAAAAATGGTGACCCACTAGCCGACGGTGAGTATGGATGGTAGAATGGTTCACCGTTTTATGAGCATGGGTAAGACTCACTAGGGAATGGTGAAAGATGAAGTAAATGAATTCACTGGGGAGGTAATGAAGGTGGTGTGTGCACACGAATGGGTCGGTTAGGGAAGGCGTGCATGGAGATGCACGTAAAAACGGTATGCGTATGTGTGAGGATGTATTTAAGGTCATGCCTTCTAGACCTGGGCAAAGCAGTTTAGCGTTATGCGGCCAGGACGTGCACTATGATTTAAGGTCATAATGCTTGGACTGTGGATATGCAGTTTAAAGTCCTGCAACTAGGATCATATAGTTTAAGGTCGTGCAACTAAACCTCCGCTACAGTTTAAGGTCATGTAGTTTGGACCATGGCTATATAGTTTAAGGTCATGTAGCACGTACCATGGCTGCGTAGTATAAGGTCATACAACACGGACCATGGTGTGGGTCGCCATGTAGATGACGCTGCATGGGGGATAGGTCTGTGGATAGCAATCTGACTCCTTGAGGATACAGATAATTAAGGCTATACGCAAGAGAGATTCAGTTGAACAGGGTGGCCCTACGAGGAGTGACAAGCAAAAGTGAACTTCGCTGGGGATCAAGAGGCCAGTGTGACTCCACGAGGATAATGATGTAACTCCACTAGGGACGACACACCAGAGCACAAGTGTAAGGTTGAGAAGATAAAAATGACCCTAACTCCCTGGGGATAGTGGGTCGCAGTAGGATGTGACTCTCACTGGGATGCTGGTGTGAAATAGTCTCATCGGGGGTTAAAGGGGAAGGTGTGACCCTTGCAAACATCTAACTCCATTGGGGATGTTGATGAAATACACCTGGCGAAGAGGTGGTCCATCCCACAGTTAAGGTTATGCGTATCGACTATTTGTCGAGCTATGTGTTACAGTTTTAAGGTCTTATAGCTTGGACCAAAGTTATGTAGTTTAAAGTCATACAGATTGGACCATGCAGTTTAAGGTCGTGCAACTAGACCTCCTCTACAGTTTAAGGTCATATAGTTTGGACCATGGCGCTAAGCCTTTTAACGTCAGGCCAAGACGTGCACTATGGTTTAAGGTCATACAGCTAAACCATGGTAGTACAGTTTTGAGTCGTGCAATGAGGACTATGCAAGTTAAGGTTGTGCAACTAGAACTTCGCCACAGTTTAGGGTCATATAGTTTGGACCATGTAGTTTAAGGTCGTGCACCCGGACCATGGCTGTGCAGTTTTAAGGTCATGCAGCACAGACCATGGCTGTGTAATTTAAGTTCATACAGTACGAACCAGGGCTGTGTAGTTTAAAGTTATACAGCAAGGACCAGTGTTGTGTAGTTTAAGGTCATGCATCACGGAACGGGGCTGTGCAGTTTAAGGACATGCGACACGGACAGAGGCTGTGCAGTTTAGGGCCATGCGGCATGGATCATGGCTGTGTAGTTTAAGGTTATGCTGCACGGACCATGGCTGTGCAGTTTAAGGTCATGCTGCACGGACCATGGCTGTATAGTTTAAGGTCATGCAGCACGGACCATGGCTGTACAATTTAAGGTCATGCAGCATGGACCATGGCTGTGCAGTTTAAGATCATGCAGCATGGACCATGGTGATGCAATTTAAGGTCACGCAGCACGGACAATGGCTGTGCTGTTTAAGGTCATACAACACAAACCATTATGTGGGTCACCGTGTAGATGAAGCGGCATGGGGGATAGGTTTGTGGATAGCAATTTGACTCCCTGAGGATTAAGATAATTAAGGCTGTACACAAGCAATATTTAGATGAAGATGGTGGCCCTACGAGGAGTAGCAAGCGAAATTGAACTTCGATGGGGATTAGGAGGGCCAGTATGACTTCACGGGGATAATGATGTAACTTCACTGGGGATGACAGGCCGAAGCATAGGTGTAACCCGACTGGGGCTTGAGAAGATAAGAATGACCCTAACTCCTTGGGGATAGTGGGTCACAGTAGGATGTCACTCTCACTGGGATGTTGGTGTGAAACAGTCTCATCGGGGGTTAAAGGGGAAGGCAGACCCTTGCATACTCCATTGAGGATGTTGCTAAAATACATCTGGAGAAGGGGTGGTCCATCTCACAGTTAAGGTTATGCATATGGACTATTTGTCGCGCCGTGCGTTACAGTTTTAAGGTCTTGTAGCTTGGACCACGGCTATGCAATTTAAAGTCCTGCAGCTAAGACCATGCAGTTTAAGGTCGTGCAACTAGACCTCCGCGACAGTTTAAGGTCATGTAGTTTGGACCATGGTGCTAAACCTTTTAATGTCATGCGGCCAGAACGTGCATTATGGTTTAAGGTCATACAGTTGGACCATGGTCCTACAATTTTGAGTCGTGCAACGAGGACTATACAGTTTAAGGTCATGCAACTAAACCTTTTTAGGGTCATATAGTTTGGACCATATAGTTTAAGGTCGTGCACTTGGACAAGGACTACACAGTTTTAAGGGCATGCAGCATGGACCATGGCTGTGTAGTTTAAGGTCATACAGCACGGATCAGGGCTGTGTAGTTTAAGGTCATACAGCACGTGTAGTTTATGGTTATATAGCATGGACCAGGGCTGTGTAGTTTAAGGTCATACAGCACGGACCAGGGCTGTGCAGTTTAAAGTCATGCAGCACGGACCATGGCTGTCATTCAGCATGGACCATGGTTGTGTAGTTTAAGGTCATGCAACATGGACCATGGCTGTGCAGTTTAAGATCATGCAGCATGGACCATGGCTGTGCAATTTAAGGTCATGCAACATGGACCATGGCTGTGCAATTTAAGGTAATGCAGCACGGACCATGGCTGTGTGTTTAAGGTCATGCAACACGGACCATGACTGTGTAGTTTAAGGTCATACAACACGGGCCATGGCTGTGCAGTTTAAGGTCATGTAGCAAGGACCAATATGTAGTGAGGAAATTCGTCTCCATGGGGAATAGAGCCATCACCGGAGACTGGACTTCCTGAGGAATGAGATCATGGTGCAGGGAATGAACTTCTTGAGGGACAATGGTCTAGATGGGAGTGTCGTTGCATGCGCACGATATTGAGCCTTGGATGGCACACAAGACATTAGCCTTAGATGACGCACGCACGGTGTTAACCCTTGGTGAGGCGCACGACGGTAACCCTTTGACAAAGCGTGCGGCGATAGCTTCTTTATGAAGTGCGCGGCGAGAGCCCCTGGTGAGGTGCACGTTGATAGCTCCTTGACAAAGAATGCGGCGATAGCTCCTTGACGAAGCGCGTGGTGATAGCATTTGGGTGAAGTGCGCGGCGATAGCCTTCAAGTGAAGCACGCGACAATAGCCTTTTCGGGTGTCGGGCTCGATCCACCCTGGCCTGGTCTTATGGCCGTTAGGTGATGAGGATTGCATCGTCTTTTCAAATTTGTCGAGGGAAGTTTGTGGCACTGCTTAGTATAAAAGGGGGAAAACCCCATTTTACTGTTTTACCGAAGGGTAAAACAGTTAAGTAGCTTTTAGAGAGAGAGAGAGAGAGAGCTTGAGCTTTTGAGAAGAGACTTCCAGTGAGAGTTTTCCGACCAAAGTTTGCAGTAGACAGGCCTTTAGAAGCTCTCTTGGTGAGCTTGAGCAGGTCATGGAGCTTCGTACCACGACTACGGATACTTTCGAAGAGTGCTAAGGCTTTCTATGGCAATAGCCCTACTTTGGCTCCCGACGATACCATCTTAGCAGGCATACGGTGATAGTCACGCCCTTAGCAGCGAGACGGCGATAGCTTGCAGCATTACACCCTGAGTGACCAGTTGGCGATATGCCTTTTGGGCACAGTTCTTCGTGGCCTCTTAGCGTCCTTTGGCAGTGAAGCCTTTGATCTAATGGCCCAGCCTTCAGGTTCCATTCCAAATGTGAAGAACCTCTCGTGTGCAAGGGAGCTTAGCACTGGTGAGTTCACCGGTGAGGGATGGGTGAGAGGTGAGCCAATCTGGCTTACTGAAAGCTTATGTGAACCGAGGTGGCCCTTGAGCGTCAACTTTGTTAGCGACCCTGTCCGACTACTGACGAGGGAAGATAATGATGACAATGTAAGTGTAGAGGAAGGAGTAGGCCTCTTGCATTGCTTGCACCAAAGTATAGCCTCCAATGGGGCCTTGCCGACTCTAGGCAAGAGGATGGTGGAAATCCCGAGCATAAAATGGTCTTTTGCTGGCTTCCGGGTACAAGGGGAAGATTAGTACCTGAAGGGGTACTCCTCATGGACCATGAAAGTACTGAGGTGTTTCAGAAACACTTTGAGACGGGCTTCCTTGCTGGCCGCCCTCCAGTGCTCAGCGGGCTACTATGACTGTTGCTCAAACATGGTCAAAGTGTTGCTGGAAACTTGGAGTCATGTTAGCAACACATGGCTACTTGCTCATGGGGAGGCAGGGATATCGTTGATGGACCTGAACTTCGTTTGTGGGCTGTGTCTCCTAAGTGTTATGTGTGACGAGTTTATTCCCCCGAACGCAGTCATTTTTGGAGGGGAAAAGGTAGGCAAAGAAGCCCCACCTGCTGAGCTTCAAGAATTGTTTGGGATCTACCAACAACTCTATGATGGGCTCAAAAGTGGGCATGTCACCTTCGCCAAATGGATAACATGCTTCTACGATGACTGTATGGATGAGGTTGGTCTGTTGTAGAGAAAAGGGGAGAAGGAAACCCCACCAGTTTTCGAGCTGCGGCAGGAGAATAAGCATATCTTCTTGGCCGCTTACTTGGTGCTCTTCTTATGTAAATTTACCCTATCAGAAGGGGCAGACGTCATTCGTCCCGACACATTCTATGTGGCTTACGACATGGCACAGGGGAAGGCGTACGCACTCGCACAACCTGTTCTGTGCAGTATTTATTATGGCTAGGGAGCCATTTCCAAGGGAAGACAGTATCAAGGGAATGAAGGAGGGAATGACATTGTAGATGGCGAGGCCTTCTCAGGAGATTTCAAAACTCCTTTTCCAGTCCATTATGGTATGGCTGGCTTGGAGCATATTTTTCAGACACATATCTCAGAACTAGAGAGTTGGAGGAAACCGTGTGCCCATTTTTGCTGAAGATTGTTAGGTAGAAAGCAATTTTACATACCCCAGGCCATGCTCGCAGCTTGTTTTACAGCAATCACCTCCACATGACTTGGGTGGCGTTCCCAGTTGGAGGCCTAACAAAGCGTACGTTTGTTGATGAGCTAAGCCACCACCTAGACGGTGACTGCACCTGCCCAAAATAACTGAGGTCTATGCTGAGCGTTAGAGGCAAAATTCTTGCCTATCGCACTATCCATAGCGCGAAGCTTGCGAGATACTATCCTCAGCCCAACAGCATGGGCTAGATCAAGGCTGTTCCTTCTCAGTATTCTTCGAGAAACGACATAGTAGGGCTGCTCGCTGGAAGAAAGACCAATTGGGAACCCTCAGGGAGACGTGGATCTCGAGGCACATTTGCACTGCTTGGGCCACATGCTTGGAGGCCACCAAGGTCAATAAATATGTGTTGCCTCATTTTGACAGGACGGTACGAGCAACTGAGGCCCACGAGCTCTGGTGGAGAATCACGAACAAGAGGTATTGGGACATGGATCACCCTTGGAAAGGGGAGAGTAGCCGCTGGAGCCATGATACAATGCAACAGTGGTAATGACCCCTCCCCTGGGTGAAGTCTTTACCCTAGGCTTCTCCCATGATTGGCACACGATCGGGTGGCCTCACCAGACTGCCGTGGACAAGTCTTTGCCGCGATTTCTCAATATGGAGAAGAAGACAGAGAGCATTTTTGACAAAATCTCTGTCATTTTCAAATGGAAGGAAGGCCGCAAGGTCCCGGGGCATGAAGGGCGTCCGATCCAGGATTTGAATGAGTTGATAGGGAGCCTCTCCCATAGCAAGCTGGCCACCATTTAGTCCAAATCAGGCACCTTGAAGGTGGCTCCACCGAAGCAGGCGAACAAAAAGAAGAGGTAGCGGGCTACCTTTGTAGCTTCTTGCGCTCCGATTAAGAAGGCAGCTAAGGATTCAAAACGTAAAGGGCGTAAAATCCCAGTGGTTTGCGAGTCAGAAGACGGCTCCTCACCCATGACTTCTTCAGTGGGTTGCGTGTGTCTTGCTATTTCTGCATCACCCTCTGCTCTTGAGGATTTGCCTGGTCATTCGCTTGAACCTTCTTCTTACCCTCAGAGGCTCAAACTGGTGCCTTAGATCCCACTGCCCCGATCGAAGTTGCTTCGGACCTGGAAGTGATGTCCATGGCTACAAAGCAGGGTCCAATCCCGATGGAGAACAATGGGGCTGGTGGTGCCAGCCTTGATGAGGCGGTTGAGGTGAAGAAGGCTTCTGAAGCCCAGGAGGTCACTGTGCCTACCCCTGTAGAGAATGTGGTCATAGAGGAGGCTGATACCCCTGGGACTGGAGAGGGGATACCTGAGCAGTAGGAAGTCGCTGCTTCAGGTGACGTGGATGGAGAAGAGGTCGAAGAGCCAAGACATCTTCAAGGGGTTGACCTCGAAGGATCAAGTGCGTTTCTCCCAGCTATCGAAGAGGTAGGCAATGTGGGAAAGCCTGTAGCTGAAGTGGCTGCCATGGAAGACAAGGGAAAAGAAGGTGTTGAACCTATCAAGGCAGAGATGGCGGTTCAAGAAGAGAGGGAGGAGGGAGAAGGAGTTGGCTCTGAAGGGGCTAAAACTTCTTTGGAGCATACTACGGCTGCCCCAGAAAACGAGGGGCAAGGGGAAGATGTTGGCCTTGAAGGGGCCAATGCTGCTAATGATGAGGCTGATAAGCCAGGTGAGGTGGCTGCGAGGACTGAGCAGGTTGGAATTGGGGCCACCTCCGCTTCTGCGCATCAGGAGAACTTGAGCTTCACAGTTTGTCAGGAAGAGCCATCAACTCTTATGGCTATCATCCCTTCAAGTTCTACCGTGGAGACTGATACCCCTTCCATTGTAGTAACCCCAGCAGTATTGCCTAGGCCTAGCTCGAGCGAGGTGTCCGACATAATGATGGACATGCTTCATTTGGGCATACAGAGATTGAAGGGTCTGCCTCTTACTGAACTTGATGGAGCAATCTAGTCGTTGAGGCAGGTCGTCCTTGCTGGGGGAGTACTAGAGCTCGTCCACTATTTTGATGGCCTCACAAATGAGCTAAAAAAGTAGAGAACAAAGGCCTTGTGTGAAGAAGCAACTGTGCAGCGGCTAGAGGGCTCACAGTTACCCCTCTTAGAATTCTCACTTTTGTGCCACCACGAACTGGTAGACACCCAGTTGCAGCAAAGGGATGCTGCAGCCTGTCAGAGATCCGACCTTGCTAAAGAGGTCGTTGCCCGCCATTGCAAGGTGATGGCTCTGAGGACGAAGACAATAGAGCTGACGCAGAAGCTTGACAAGCTGGAGAAGGAGATTGCAACTTTGAAAGCAATGGACAAGATGCTTCTTGACAAGATTTTGGCCCTCGAGTATTCCTTGGGAGAAGTGACCGCCTTGATAGAGCACGAGGCAGAGCTGGTGGTAGGATTGAAGGGTGAAATTGAGTGGGCGAAGATATCAGCTGCAACATATGGGGGAAAGATCAATGAAGCAATTGATCTATTTTAATGATGCCTTCTTTCTCTTTTTCTTTTCATTTCTTCTCATTGTAAGGGAAAGAAACTTGTAATGCCCTCTTTTGATGAATGACATAGTTCTTTTCTCTTTCTATGTGCAGCATGTCTTTTGTTCTTCCCTTTTCTTTATTGCTTCCTCCCTTTAATAATTTGAGACAAAAAATAAAAGCCCACTCCTTGCTTCATCTTTTGGCAGCCTGTTGTGGCTTCAATGACCTCGAATGGGGGAGTAGTTGCTTCCTCACCCCTAAGTGTGTGATTGGATAGGGGCTCATAATTCATGGTTCTCATGATTTGGTGAGCCTATTCGCTGTAAATACTCAAGTCTGGGGGAGCCTTGGCTTTGATTCAAGTTGCATTAATTTTGAACATGTCATAAGTCTTAGTCTCAAGGACACACTCCTTCAAATGCTTTGAAGCGACGTGCATAACCTCCAACCGATTCTGAAGGCTACGAACCTCACTTCTCAGCTCTACCATGGGGTCTCGTTCCTGAGAGATGGAGGGTTGACTCTTGTCCTCCTGTACCTCTTTGGGAGCCTCTGAGAGGTGTAAGACCCTGTCTTGGCTACTGGTGATCCCCTTGTTCAAGGAGGGTGGAATTTGGAATACCTTCCTTGGTGGTTGGTGCGCCAATTCTGCTTCTAAAAGAGCAATGGGGACATGCAGGACCTTTTTACTGGTCTGGCATATAGGTGAACCTTGTGCTAGAAGGTCCGCCTCTAGAGCTTCCTTGGGCTCAGAAGTTGCTTCTAACTCGTCATTTTGTTCTGGTGAAATAGAAGTAAAGGGGGAAGCTTCGTCTCCAGGGGAAGATACCATGACCTCAAAGAGGTGGAAAGGTATACTTAGGTGGATGGGAGTCAAAGGGAGGATCTTGCCCTGTCTTTCCTCATCTTTGAATATGTTCGTGATCATTCGCCCCAGATCTTCAACATCATCGTGAGGTGAGGATCCTGTCTCTCTCACAGGCTTCCAATCATCATCTTTTGACTTTTCTGGCACTGGAAGGTCTGTGAAATAGTACTTGGCGTTGACATAGTGAGTCTCAACTACAGGAAATGGCCTCTTATCAGCATAGACTGTGTTGTCTTCCGTCTTGACTGTACTTGAAGCATTGGTGTAGTGTGGAAGGAACCATCCCCTGATCGTGGAGCCAAGGGCTGCCAAATAGGATGTTGTAAGAGGTATCAGTGTCGATTACATGGAACAGAGCATAATCATTGAGGCCATCGATCTTGAGACGAAGGCGCACCATGACAGCTGGCTTCTCTCCTGATTGGTTGAACCCTTACATGGTGATGTGGGTAGGAGTGAGGTCATCGGATCGTAATCCCAATTGAGTGAGAATCCTTCTTGGGATCAGGTTGACTGTTGACCCTCCATCCAACACGATTTGATTGATGGCTAGGCGTGTAGTTCACCATTCACGAAGAGGGGGCGATTGTGAAATTTACCTCCCAATTGTAGGTCGTCTTTGGAAAAGGAGATTGCCAAGCACCTACTTAGGATGGTTGGGTCAACCTCAATAGGCTCCACTTCGGTCTCGTATACCTCTGAGTTAGAAAGAGCTTGAACGAGAGCCATACGATAGTCTCTAGATAGCAAGAGGGCATCATAGATACTTAAAAGGGTTGAAAGCTTTCTCAAATTCCCAATTACATCATATTTCACTTTATTCTCATTAGTCTTCTGTGTTCCTGATCCAATCACTGGTGTAGGTGGTAGGGTAGGTTTAGGAACAGGCTTTGGTTGGGTTTTGGTTTGTGGCACTAACTGACTTTGTTGTTCAGTCAGTGCGGTCTTGGTTGATCGGGAAGTAATGGGGATTTGTAATAGGGATATAGTGGTTTGAGGTTTAGGCTTAGGGAAAAGTGAAGGATCAGGAAACTTGAGGACCTTGAGCTTTTGAGGTGTGGCCTGTAGCTTCTTCTTCAATCTTAGACTCATTTGCCCCGTGCTGGATGGTACTTCCAAGAATTTCACCATGTGGGAGGCCTCTTTGTAATAGGAGCTCAAAGATGACTCGGTCTTGGCTCGAGCTGCCAAGGCGCCAATGATCGTCGAGAATCCAGCCGCCTGGGTCAGCATCTCTCTGAGGCGCATTTGCTGTGACTTGGTGAGGCTGGTGCTTCCAAACTCTTTGTTTAGCGTGTCGAAGTCTGTGCACTGTCGAGCTGCTTTTGTGGATAAAATAGAAGATGAGGGAGGAGAAGAAGAGTTAGAACATTCCAGGTAGCTTTTTACGTCGTCACCGGAATTGGACGTGTGCACGGGATATTTTAGGTCTTTCCTCGGCTTTGACCATTGTCGGGTGCTTTTAGCGTCGTCACCCATATTGGAGGACTCTCGATCTATTGATGTCTCAGGGACGTCCGTCTGATTGAACGAAAGAATAAGGCGAGCTATGCTTGGGATGAAGTCTTGCAAGGTTGGCAGTGGGGGAAGAGGCCTGAGAAATTCTTCGTCGACTGGTGGTCGAGGGATGGGATTCCTTCGGCGGGCTGACCTAGGTGCTTGTCGTCTCCTTTTGGATCCCTGAGGGGGTGTTTGAACTGCCCTATCGTGCTAGTGAGTAGCCCTAGCTTGGTGGACTCCCTCACATGTCAGGGACTTGAGCCTACTTTACCCATGGTAGACTTCTCAGGGCTGAGAGGTTGAGGGCTCTGGGGGGTCTAGCATATTCTCGTGAGGGGCCTGTAGTGGGGCTTCCTCTCGAATGGGAGCGATGAATTTCTAGGAGGATCGCATAAACAATGTGGCCTTTTTGGACTTTCTCTACTACTATAGCCTCAAACCTGGAGCACTCTTTCAGTTCGTGGCCCCATACTTGGTGATATGGGCATCATAGTTTCTCCATTCCATAGGCAAGATGCTTCGGCTGCCTAGAGGGCTTAGGAGTGATGAGGCCATGTTGGAGCATTACCTCGAAGAGGGCTTGCAGGGGGTCTTGTTCAGTGTTTCCCTGGGCTTGTGATGGGAGGTCCTCTGACATCGGTGGAGCAGGGACTTGAGGGTGTTGTTCTGGGTTACCTTGAACTTCTTGGAATTGCTGCATCTTCTATGCCAAGAGCTCATGGAAGCCAGTGCACTCGCTGATGTCATGGCCTTGTATCTGGTGATATACGCACCAGAGGTTCTCAGTTCCTGGAGGTAGGAACTTGGGTTGCCTTGTCAGCTTGAGAGTAACAAGTCATTCTTCGAGCATTATGGAGAGAAATGAATGGAGGATAGCGGGTGCCTCATCACCCTCTTGGATCGTCACTATGTGAGAAGCCTCGGTTGTCTCGAATGCTTTCTTTAAATCTTCGAGCTTTTTCTGACCCTTGTTAATAAAGGCTTTGATAGTGTCGTTGAGCTTATAGCAGTCATGAGTGGGGTAGCCTACTTTCCTGTGATAGACACAGTACCTCTCATTTGTCTCCTACCCAGCTGGCTCTGCGGTGTTGACCTCTGACAGCTGGATCATGTTCTATTCTAGCAGCAGTCGAAGCAGTGCAGGAGTCCATTCCTTGTCGAAGGGGTAAACCTTGTTTTGGTGCAGGACCTAGAAGTCTCATCGATTAGTGTTTTTAGGAGGCGGGACCTTATTATAGGATTGTTGCTGGCCTCCGTTTTTAGGCATCTGTGCCTTGGAGAGATTTAGGGTTTGAGGGGCCACACTCTTAGTGTTGGTCGCGGTGACAGCTGCATTGATCATCGCCTTTTGCTAGTTGCCCCAATTGTTGGAGCGAATATTTGAGCCGGTGGGTTGTTGATGAGAGCCTCCATGGTGCTTGGACAATCCCTCAATACGAACTGCCTTAGAGATGAACTCTGACATGGAGGGTGGATGGCAGGCAGGGAGATCTTGACATGGAGGGTGGATTGGAGGCCTCGACATGCAGGGCGATCTTGAGAAGCATATTTCGTATGCAAGTCTAGACCGCTTCCTTCTCAGCCATGGGAGTGGCATGAAAGGTCGTCAGCTCTCTCCATCGGGCGATGAACTTGTCAACCGGCTCACTAGGGTTCTGAGTCAAAGTGAGGAGCTCGATGGTCTCCACATTTCTCTAGGCTTCATAGAAGCATCGGTAAAACAACTACTCCATTTCTTGCCATGTGTGCATTGAATTCAGAGACAGCTGAGCATACCACTGGAAGGCTGGCCCTTCGAGAGTCTCGACGAACTGACGTAGGAGAAGTCGCCCGTTAGTTGCCGTCTCCCAACAGAGAGCTTGAAATTGGGCAGTATGTTAGTGAGGGGACATAATACCATTGAACAGGGGGAGTTTCCCTTTTTGATAGTTTGGGGGAAATGATACGTGGTCAATGTACGAAGGGTACAACTTCTAGTAGAGTGGGGCCTCTTGCATGCCTTGGACCATGTTCTTGAGACTATGGGCCACCATGGCATCTGTGTCGGTTTGTGAGATTGTGCGGGAGGCCGAGCTATCTTGGGAGACTGGTGGGGGAGTTTGCCTAGAAACTGTGTCCTCACCATTGGGGAATCGGTCTCATAGCGAGAAGAAGGGGACCTGGAGGCTTCTAGACGTTCCATCTTTTCGAGGATGGATTGCATCGTTACCTCGAACGGGTTCATCCGCTCCTCTTGGGCGTTATCTGGATCATTGATCACCATGACATTATCCGTTTCTTCTGAAAGGTTAGAGCCAGGTGGCACATTGGACTGTCGAAGTTGGCAAGTCGTGCGTGGTAAGTCAGTCTGCAGGGGTTCAGGTTACCTCGACTGGACTCGAGCCTTGTATTCCGACATGATGAGGCCCCGTTCTCAACGGTCATGGGGTCGTGGCTTTTGGGCAGTGATCACTGAGCAATATTCCTGGACCTGCTCAGGCTCTGAAATTTGAAGAGGGAAAAAGGGATTATGAGCAGATGGTCACGTCAACTACCTTGGAGGCTTCTTTGGTCAGGATCTGCATGCCTCTCTTCTGCTTAATCTTGAGGCTACCGTGGACTTCATTCTAGAACCGAACTTGAGCCCTGGGCTGCCCCGCTTTCTTTGAGCATAAGAGGGCCATGTTTATGAGCTAGAGCAGATAGTGGGGTCCAATGACAAGAGGCAACCTGGGTTTCTGCTTTGGAGGCTGGAGACCTCTGTCTAACATCGGGTCGTTGCCTCAAATTCCTTTGTGGGGCCCGGGTGCACGGCTGATCTGAGGCTGGCTCAAGATGGTACTCTTAGGGATGACCTTTGAGTACTAGGTCTCAAGGTGCCTACCCGGTGAGGGAAGAGCGACAGAAGAAGGGATCAGCTTGTGACTCCTCCTGAGTTAGGAGCGAGGAGGAACTCGCAAAGTCCGTGCGTGTGCACCTTTAGGATTAGCTGTCTAGGTGACTTGGGGTCAGGCCGGGCTCGATCAACTGGCTCGACTTTGGGAGGTCGAGACCCACAAGCTTGTGTCTGTGAGGGATCGAGTAAAAGCATTTCTCACACAGGGTGAAGCTATGTGTGCTGGGAGGGAGGACGAAGTGGTCGACCCTCATGTGCTCGAGGTGGCAAAGAGCTAGCGCTGCCCCGAGCTGTGGGATGTAAGTGTATGTCACGTGCAAGGTTTGGCCCAAGAAGGCCTAGTCCTGGACATGAGTTCGAGGCAGCGTGGAAGTTGCCCCGAGGTGTGGCTCGAGTGGTTAGACCACGAGCCTTAGATGTGTGTGACAGGTGGTGGCTGCAGGGTCTCCGCCTCGGTGTGCCGAGCCTTTAGGTGAAGAGATTCGGGGTGGTAAATGAGTATGGGGGTTTGCCTTACGACAAACCTTAGGAGCGACGACAACTTGCTTGGCTTTTACGAAAGCGATTGGGGTAGCCTTCCGGCATACCTTAGCAATCTGGCCGGCAAGGGACTTGCCAGTAGCAGGGTGCGTGCTGTGTGTGGTAGTAGATGTGCTACCAATGCAATCGGCCTTGGTGGAACGTCCACTAGGGCGAGGAAGCGGGGAGTCAGGGACCTTTAAGTCCCCTCTCGCAATAACCCAGGAAAGAACCTGGGAGCCGGACTATGAGTCGTGACTCAGAAGGATGATTGGGAAGGAAGCTTGAGTAGTTCGCTTCCCTGAGACGGTCGCGAGTGTAGGGATGAGAAAATCCCCAACTCAGATGAAAGCGTTGAATAACCCAGGTGCCATAGAAGGTAATGCAGATGGTAAAAGGAGATACTGATCAAACAAGAGTGAACCAACTAAGGGGTAATAAGTCCCTAATGGAGTCACCAAGCTGGCTAGGGGCCTCGATCTCGCACTTCGGATCTAGATGATCTGGTGGCACGTATCTTGGGTTTCTAGTGAATCCGGGATTTGAGATCTCTCTCTCAAGAACCTTACTTAAGAACAAGGGAAGGTATACCAACCGATGAGAGAGGAATTTAAGGTGGGTTCGAGATTGACTAGGGTTGGCTTGCGTGGGCGCCCTCTTAGACCATGAAGAAAGCCCCCCAGCTGCTTTAGCTGGTTCGGAATCACCTCTCTTGGCCTGCAATCTCCTTGTTTTTCTGCAGAACACTATTATGGTTAATTTGCAAAACAAGTGGGCCGAGGAACCCACCCTTGTCTTAGGGCACTGCACATTCGTGTGGCTAAGAATGTGAGAGGTTAGGGTGATGAAGGGGAAGGTTCAAACAGAGGTTCGAATGTGGATAATGACCGACTCGGAGTGATAGCAAGATGGGCATGGTACTCAAGACCAGCACGACGGCAATACTACTTGAAATCGACGTTGATATAGTGGTGTTAGACTGAGTCAACCCTCAATCAAGGGAGAAGAAAAGATAATGAAATGAAGGCATGAGACGAAGAAGAGATAGGGTCCTGATGGCACTAGGCGTTACCACCCACGACCGTGGAGTAGCAGTGTCACAACCCTTGGATGGCGCTAGACTCTACTGCTCTTGGCTAGAGGGTGAGCAATGAACTACGGAGGGTGCTAGGCATTGCCGTTGGCAACACAAGAAGGCAGCGCACCCCTGTGCAGGCGGCAATAGCCTCTCGTGGAACACGCAACGATAGCTACTTACGAATCGTGCGGCGGTAGTTCTCATGACGTGCACAGCGATAGGCATGGGACACAGGAGGAATGACTATGAGCACTGAATGCATGAAGGAGGCTCGCGGACGGCGATAGGTGCCATGCACGTGAAGGAAGCTCGCAGACGGTGATAGGTATTGCCGAGACCTCTCGCCGGTGGTGATAAGCATCACTGTATGCGATAGGCATCACCGTCTGCGATAGGGGTGTAACTTGGGGAAACCCCTGCGGGCGGCAACGAGTTTCACTGTCTGTGTTCTTCATTGAGACAAAAAGGATATATCTAAGGACGGCGATGAGCAGCGCCGTCTATAAGCTTCACTGGGAGATAAAGATGGATGAACAGAAGGGGAAAAAAATTCGCGCATGACACTGCCATCGCCATGCGCGACCTGTGAGACCGTAGGGGAGGCATGCATGACACTGCCACTGCCGTGCATGGCCTCTGAGGGGAGCTCAGACGAAGTAGAGGAAGAAGAAAGAGAGGAAGAGAGAGAAGAAGAAAGGAAAAAGGAAGAGAGAGAAGATTTACCTTGAGCCTAGAGGTACCAAAATTTTCTCTGTCCTTACTCTCTCTCTCCAAACGTGACCCAACAATGAGAAGAAAAAGAAACTTTATTCAGTAAAAACTCTCTTTTGTAAAGGGTTGAGTCCTTGTACGTACAATGATGGTACATGGTATATATAGAATTTTTCCCAAACATGGGTGGATTGATCAAAATTAAACCTAATTACTGGAAATTAAGATTTAATTGAATTAAAATAAATTAGAAAATAGGGTGAAAAATGATAAATTTGCCCCTTCCTAACAATTTATGGAATTTCAAAACAGTTCCTGTGTTGCTCTAGAACATGCATGATTTTTCATGATTGATCCAGGGTTGTTCTAATGCCCCGTTGATCGAAAGATGATTGTTTTCTTGTAGGGCTCAATATGATGATCGATTTGATAACAACTTTTCGCCATGGATCGTGTTTTTAAGGCACGATCATGTGAATTAAATTTTAGATGAATCTTGAAACTTCAGATCAATAGTGTGCTTGTTCCTTAATGTTTTTATGTGATTTCTTCACTAAATCACACTGAGCATGCCGTTATGATCACGGGGCAACAAACACAGCTCGATTCCGTACCCGGACGAAGATTTTGCAACTTTAGAATTTTGTAGAATTTACAGTTAGTTCATCTGGTTTGTGTGCGGAATCTGACTGTTCATCATGTACGACATTTGAGTTAGATATAGCCCGAGACCTTACGCACGTGATGGAACTAGTTTCGTATCGATCGGGGTTGGGAACGGCGTGATTTGGCCACTCGAGCGAGGCACGACACTGTTAAATTTTCTGCACTTTCTTCACAGATCATCAACTTCTCTCCAGCTTTTCTTCTCGCTCGGGCGTTGTCACGAGGCGTGCCACAAATCGAAATGCTCGTCTTGACGAGACGAACATGTTCACTAAATTTGAGCATGATCTGACTTGGGACGAGTGAGATATGAGCATAAAAAATTCTATTCATGACTGTCACTTTAATGGTGTGGAGTTGCAGGGTGGCCGCATGGGAATAGCATGCGGCTCCTCCTGTTTTGCTCTTTTGCCTATAAGGTCTTCTTGGAATGTCCATTTAAGTTGAAATTTGACCCCTATGGGTTATCAACCATGCCACACCTAATGGCAGTAGTCCCACAGCAAATTGAGACATCGTAAAGATAAGTCTAGTTACAAGATCCATTTCTGGGTGGTAAAGGCTGATTCTACCAGAACTGTTTCTCAGTCTGCATTGCCTTTGATATGTTAGAATGCGACAAACCTTAATAGGAGGCATTTGAGAGTCCTTATGAAGATCGTGGCCAGTTTTGGGGATATTTTGAGACTGTCAAAATTTCCACTGTTTGCTAGGCTTTATTGAGCGGGGTCCCCATTATGATATATTCCAACACTAAGGTTTGGTTGGGAGTTGGGGCCCCTTTGGGGCACTTGACCTGATTTGTGAGGGTTCAAATCGGGTGGACAGTCGGGAGCCTCATTAGGGCATGTGACCCGCTTTACCAGAGCTCATATTTGATAGTCGGCGGCCATCATGGGGCGTATTTCTTGCTCTGTCAGGGCATGATTAGTAGTCGAGGGCCTTTTGTGGGTTGTATTTCCCGCTTAGTGAGGATTATGAGCTAGTTTGATAGTTAGGAGCCTTTTCAGGGCATGTAATCCGCTCTTTTAGAATTTTGGGTTTGATTGACATTCGGGGGCCCTTTGAGGACAAGACACGGTTTTCCATGATATGGATTTGATTGACTTTCAGAGGCCCTTTGAGGGCCTGAACCTGGTATGTTGGAAATTTTCTTCAAATTGGTTTTGTTTATGCAATCAGTGAACTTTTTGGGGGACATTACCTCCCTTATGTTGGGATTGTGAATTATTTGTCAACAATCAGGTGCCCTAGTGGGTCCCCCCTGCTCTGCTACTGTTGGATTTGGGTCCAACAGTCGGGTTCCTTTTAGGCCTTTACCTCCTGCCCTGCCCTGTTGGGGTTGAAGTTATCAGATGCAATCTTGATTTGGAGATGGGCTTGACATCAACCTGTTATTTGTTAAGGTGCCCTTTTAGGTTTTCACCTAAACTTAATCGGAGTGGTGCCATAGGATGGTTTTCACCAACTCCCTTTTATTTAGGCTCTTCTGCCCATGACTTCATGGTTGTGTCTACCTTTTTCCTATGTTTACTCATAATGTCCCTTTCGGATTTGCATCACATCTTTAGCTTTTTTACTTGTGACTTTGTGGCCATGTCTTCCCTCTTTTTTAATATTTCTTATTTTTTATGGGGAGATAGAAATGATGGGAAAGATCCCTTATTCATGAGAGGGATGAGAGAAATTCCTTGGGTTTGAGAGAGTTTGATTGCATTTGAATCGAGGGGGTAGAAGTTGAGATGAGAGAGGAAGGGTGGGCGGCTAACAGTTTAATTGCTGGTTATGGAGGCAACATGATAAGGGGAGAGAAGAGAGAGATAGAGTCGATTGGAGGTTAAGCTATTGATAGAGGGAGATCGAGGAGACATGATGGGACGATGATAGGAGAGGGGACAAAGAGAGTAAGAGAGAGAGATAGAGGAGAAGATTGATAGTTAGACCATCAGTTTAATATGAAGGGACTGGCAGCTTGGTCATTAATAGAGAGAGAGAGACAGAGATGAGAGGGAGGAGAGAGAAAGAGGTATGGTGGTTAGGCTACAGGTTGAAAGGGTGAAAGAGGGGGAAGATGGAAGGTGGGGATATGAAGAAAGATGAATGTGCCCAGTTAAAGCAGTTCATCTCTGACCGTATCTTCAAACGATCAATTCTCAAGTCGGGTAGGAGTGATGGAGGGTCTTTGTCTAGCGCTCTCACCTCACATCACTTTACATGACATGGATACCCTTTTGGTTTTTCACATGAGTCCTTGGGGAATGTGCCTAAATTGGTTTTCTCAAACCTCGAGTCTTCTTTCTAGGAATTTTTACCTGTAGCTTCATGGCCATGTTTGCATTTCTCTTTCCACTTTTACTCATGGGGCCCTTTCGGGTTTCCCCCATGCTTAGATTGTTTTATTTCTTTTGGATGACTGTATTGAGTGTCATGACCCGAAAGTTCTATATAGTTTAGGGTCGTCTTGTAATGATCATAACCATTGTGGCATAGAGTTGTTGGGTGTATTTTTAGTCACATATGAAACTAAGTGTGTTCTAACAAACGCTTGATAGATTGAAGATATCAATATAAAGTAGAGTTTCTAAGTCACACTTAATAACTGTCTTAAAAGAAGGTCGATAAGATACGAGTACGGGTCTTGATAACACTTGTTCAGATATACCCCATGATATGAAGATATGATATACTTAGGATTTGTGCCATGAAGGCCCCAATATTCCTTTGGAACCCTGATGCGTCAGTCAGCCTTTATATGTTTGGACTTAAAACCAATAATAGATATGATAGCTCGTCAGTTAAGCATGTTCAAGTTTAACTTACATTTGATGATAGAAGATATGAAAGTCATCTCATAATGAGACAAGTTCTAAGATACATATACTCCTAAGGCCCGATACGCCTATCCATGTTATACGTGGAGGAGTTTGATGCGGTTTGATATACATATTTTCTTAAATCCATCATTAGTTATGCATGTGCATCATAACATATGGTCTACGACAAGAGATCTTGAAGATGGTTCAATTTGAGATCAAACTCTGGGATACATATACTCCCATAGTACATGGATGCCTCTCTACTCAATATTGGAGGAGTTTTGGGTGAGATGTGATGTGACTTTTTTAACCTTTCAGTTAAAAATATGGGGTTTTAACAGACATAGCATAAAGGAAACCTCACCACATGTTGATATATTGAAGTAAATCCCTAAAGATATACATGTTAAGACTTCATATGCCTTAATGTCCAAGAGTATTATAACTTGGGAAATATTTAGATTTGCCTTAATTCATGTCCCCTGAACAAATATATGTTAAGGCCTCATATGCCTTAGAGTCCAGGAGTGATATAACTTTGGCAATACTTGGACATGGCTTAACCCATGTCTATATCCATCGTCAGTTAAGATATGCCTTGACTGATACCCCCAAATATTCATGTTTTAGAATTAAGATGAGACTCTCAAGGACCCATGTTGGAGGTATTACAACCCTCTCCTTGAAGTTTCATAATCATTGGAGGTGGCTTAACCCATCATTCACATCACCCGACAGTTGAAGCCTTAAAAGTTTTATCCCCAGTGCATGCTAGGATGGTACCTGGTTACCAAATTTGGGATTTCTCTCTCGATATGAGGAATTTTCTCATGAGACTAGAACCGTTGGATTCATGATTCAATTCTTTATCATATTTAAAATATTCAAAGTTTATTAACTTGTACATTTGAAGCGGTTGCATTCGCAATCCATTGGTTATGCTGATGTAGTTTCCAACAAAAGCACAGTAACATGGATAGATCATAACTTTCTCATATGAGATCCATTTTAGGTGAGACTTGGGCTATTGTGTTTATATATGATTGCTCTATCTTTTCACCAAATTTCATATTCAAAGCATTTTTCATTTAAAATCGGTTGCACCTGAAATCCACTGGTTTTGCTAACGTAATTTTCAACAGAAATAGGTTAATTTGGACGGATAAGATCTTTCTCATCTGTGATCAATTTAAAGTAAGACTTGGATTGTGCATTTTTTTTTAGTCTTCTTTCAATTTAAAAAATTTAAAATTTAAAGGACTTCCCATTTAGAAGAGGTAGCACCCGTAATCTGTTGGTATCATACTGGTTCTGCTGACGCAAATTCCAACAAAAATAGGTTAATTTTGACAAATGAAATCTCTCTCATCTGCGATCCATTTATAGAAAAATTTAGATCGTTGTGTTTATATATGAGTCCTATTTCATCTCTCCAAATTTCATGATAAATGGATCTACCATCTAAAAGTAATTGAAGAAATACGAAGGCATGTCGAAATTGTGATGCAGTAGCTTAACTTAATTTGAATAAGAGATAACAAAATCCCTGATTTTTCTCATGGGGTGTCCTTGCTAGATTTGGGATCCGTGAATTCAGATTGAAGATGAGCATTAGCTGATATCTGTGATTGTCATCAATAGACACTTGTACGAGCATTTAAAAGACATAGTTATCACTTTGAAGACTGAATTAAGAAGTTGAAGACGTACGATCAAAGGATACTCGGGGGGATCACACTTTTCATGCTTATCACTTCGTGATTTTGAGGATACATACCAGTAGATAGATAAGGATTGAATTTTTCATGGTTGAGATTTGACAAATCTATATAAAACTCCTTCCTTAATGAAGAGGGGGGTTCGAATCTTTTGGAATTAGAGGATTGAATCAACGTGATAATGTGTGTGTGAAAGAGAAAGTGACTATAGAACCAAAATCATTCCCTTCTATGACTGTTTCCTCAGTCACTTATGATATCGAGAGATATTATAGTTTTACAAACCCATTTGAATTTCGATCTCAAAGAGGAGCAAATCATTCGATTGTACCCCTGTGTTTAAGTTCAGGTATACGAGCCTATATGCCCATGGTATTGTTTTCATTCATGTATGAATGTATATTGTCCTTCTTAGAATTGAATGTATAGGTTTCAAGGTCTGAATCAGGGGTATTCAGACTAAGTCAAGCTGATGTAAATTGCAACAGAGGATTAAACATCTGAAACTTATTCGTTCCCATTATATGATATATGAAGATCATGTTTTTTTGTGACATGGAATGCATGGGCGCAATTAGCCCTGAATGTGTTGTTCTGTGGTTGTTCACCAGGAGTCTTGTTTTTTCTTAAAACCTTGTTTTTTTAGTTGATTAAATCTGGCAATTCACTTTTCGGAGCATCCAAATCTCTGGCGACTCCACTGGGGATGAGTTCACCCTTCAAAGGGTTTAGGAAGATACATAGTTTCTCTCTTGGAATCACCTTGCGGACAATCACTCTCGAATTAGTCTCTCTTTCTCTCTCTTTTTGATCTCTTTCTACCGTGACAATCGATCCCCTGTGTTTTACACAGGTCGTCAAAGGTACCATTTTTTATGCTTGTTGTTGCAACATCTTTCATGGTTGGGACCATGGAAGTACCATTCACATTCTTTGCACCCAAGCGTCAATCCTCCTTCGGTGAAGCATTGGCTAGCCTTAGTACAATGGGAAGAGAGGCGTCAACGCACAAGTGCAGTCGGCAACCATCCAAAGCCAAGTTGAGGCACTTGTCTTGACAGCAAGTCGACCGTGTCCTGAGCAGTAGGCCACTTCAAGTTGTCTTGACTTGTCACAGTTCTTATCGACAAGCTATGAGCGGTAACCACAGTCTTGGCAGGAGTAAGGCGAACTTTGCCCACAAGATCTTGTTTGTTGTGGCCCATAGACCAGTGGTTAAGAGTCTTCGAGAATCTAGCTCACTTGGCTGTTAGTTGCTGCCCATAAGCTGGCAGATAAGAGTCTTCACGACTCTAGCTTGCTTGTCTCGTCAGTTGGTGCCCATAGGCCAGTGGTTAAGAGTCTTCATGACTCCAGCTTGCTTGGCTTGTTAGTTGCTACCCATAGGGTGGCGGTTAAGAGTTTTCACGACTCTAGCTTGTTTGGCTCGTCAGTTACTGTTCATAAGCCGACAATCAGGAGTCTTCATGACTCTAACTCACTTAGCTCGCCTTCCACTGCTCATAGGTCGGTAGTTAGGAGTCCTCATGACTCTAACATGCTCGACTTGCCTTATAATTCTCATAGGACGCCAGTTAGAACTCTTCATGAATCTAACATGCTCGGCTCGCCTTCTATTGCTTATAGGCCGGCAGTTAGGAGTCTTCATGACTTTAACATGCTTGGCTCGCCTTTTAATTTTCATAGGCCAGCAGTTAGGAGTCTTCATGACTCTAGCATGCTCGGCTCGCCTTCTATTGCTCATAGACTGGCAGTTAGGAGTCTTCATGACTCCAACTCTCTTGGCTTGCCTTTTATTGCTTATAGCCAGACGGTTAGGAGTCTTCGTAAGTCTAAAATGCTCAGCTCGCCTTTTAATTCTCATATGCTGGCAGTTAAGAGTCTTCACGAGTGTAACATACTCGAATCACCTTCTACCACTCATAGGCTGACAATTATGAGTCTTCATAACTTTAACATGCTTGGCTCGCATTCGACTGCTCATTAGTCCGACAGTTAGGCATCATGACTTTAACATACTCAGCTCACATTCTAATTCTCATAGGCCGGTTGTTAGGAGTCTTCATGACTCTAACATGCTCAACTCGCCTTCTATTGCTCATAGGCCGGTAGTTAGGTGTCTTCATGACTCTAACTCGCTTAGCTCGCCATCTATTACTCATGGTTAGCCTTCCTTGTGATGCTTACCCGACTGGTTCATGGTGTTCGACTCAACTCATACACCCACTGTTGAATGTCTTCGCGATGTCAACTCTCTTGGTTCCAAATATTTCAACCATCAACCGGTGGTTAGTCTTCTTTGTGAAACTAATGCAACCGGCTCGCGGTGTTTCTCTCATACACCAGCTATTGAATATCATTGTGATGTCAACGCTCCCAATTCCAAGTACTTCAACCATCGATCAGTGGTTAGTCTTCTTTGTGATACTAATCTGATCGGCTCGTGGTGTTTTACTCATACATCGACTGTTGAACATCTTCACAATGTCAACGCTCCTGGTTCCAATTACTTCAACCATTGACTGACGGTTAGTCATCCTTTTGATACTAATCCGACCGGTTCATGCCGTTTCACTCTTACACTGGTTGTTGAATGTCTTCATGATGTCAACATTCCCGATTCCAAATAAACCATCGACCAACAATTAGTCTTCCTTGTGATTCTAATCTGACATGCTCGCGGGGTTTCACTCATACATTAGTTGTTGAATGTCTTTGCGATGCCCACGCTCTCGGTTCCAAGTACTTCGACCGTCGACCGACGGTTAGTCTTCCTTGTGATACTAATCCGATTGGCTATCGACGTTTCAGTCATAAATCGGATGTTGAATGTCTTGCGACTTCAATGCTCCTAGTTCAAAGTACTTCAACCATCGACCCGCGGTTAGTCTTCTTTGTGATACTAATCCGACCAGCTCGCGGTGTTTCACTCATACACTGGCTGTTGAGAGTCTTCATGATGTCAATGCTTTTGGTTCCAAGTACTTCAACCATCAACAGGTGGTCAGTCTTCGTGATGTCAACGCTTCTAGTTCCAAGTACTTCAACCATCGACCGGCGGTCAGTCTTCCTTGGGATACTAACCTGACCCGATCGCAGCGTTTCACTCATACACTGGTTGTTGAATGTCTTCATGACGTCAACACTTCTGGTTCGAAATACTTCAACCATCAACTGACAGTTAGTCTTCCTTGTGATAATAACCCTATCAGCTCGCGGTGCTTCACTCATACACTAACTATTGACCGACTTCATGATATTAACGCTCCCAGTTCCAGGTACTCCAACTTCGACTGGCTGTTGCCCATCCACGAAACACCAACCGGCTCAGTCTGTGCAATGATCATGCCCGTTGATTGTTTCCGTGACCTGGACTTTTGTAATCTAATCCGAAATGATGGTGAGCCTCCCTATATCCCGAAATCACGACCAAAGAAATACATGCGAGCTCAAAGGTTGCATGTCAAGGCAGTTCTAAACATGGGCGTGAGGTCCTTGACTGATATGTTTGCGAAAGAGCATCAATAGACAACTGACCAAACAATTGTTCCCTGATTGAGATGTTGACGAGATTCATGAACATAAAGTCTAAAGAGATTTGTTGAAGTTTGGCCATGTAATATGGCTGGGATATTCCCCGATACAGAGGAAGGACCCATGGGGGATAAGATCGCTCTTGAGTTTGACGATATGTAGTCCCTCCCATCTAATGAGGGACCTCCTACCATTAAGCTGCTAACGAAGAAAGCAAACAGGCATCGTCAGGTCATCGCCAACCCCATGTCACCCGCAGCATTGCCAAGGCACAAAAGGCCTCATTAGTATTCATGCATACCCCAGAGCTTCTTTTCGAGTTGCAAGAGTCTAATACACCAACCTTGGATGGTGAGTCTGTCATACCACTAATCGAGGAACCCATAGCGAATGTAATGATGGTGGGAGGGGAAAATGGTCCCTCCAGCTTCTGAATACCTAGTAAAAAGACCATGAACCCGTGCAACAACATATTAACAGATGGCCTAACCTTAGTGTGGGTCAAGCCACTCTACTGCCTGAGCAACAAGAGGTGAATATATGCATCAAGAAAATGAGGCTGGAGATTCAATTGTATTTGCAAGCCACGAATCCTCAGACTTTTAGTGACTTGGTTTCCAGTGTTGTGAATCTTGAAAGTTTCATGAAAGGAGTTGGGATTGGTACAAAACCAGATTACCACCAATTATAGGACTAGGAGCCCACACCTAATCCTCAAAGCTACATTGTCTTGATCCATGACTCTAAATTGCATCATATATAGTCTATTTTGCACGACCTTAAACTACTATAGATATACAGTCCTGATCCATGACTTTAAACTTAATCATATATGGTCTATTTTGCACTACCTTAAACTGCTATATATATTGTCCTGATCCAAGACTCAAAATTGCATCATGCATAGTTTATTTTTACATGACCTTGAACTGCTATACATATGGTCCTTATCCATGACTCCAAACTACATCATATATGGTTTGTTTTGAATGACCTTAAACTGCTATAGATATATTGTCTTGATCCATGACTTTAAATTGTATCATATATACTTTAAATTGCATCATATATGGTCTATTTTGCATGACCTTAAACTGCTATATAAATAGTCTTGATCCATGACACTAAATGCATCATACATGGTTTATTTTTGCACGACCTTAAACTGCTATGCATATAGTTCTAATCCATGACTCTAAACTGCATCATATATGGTCTACTTTGGTATAACCTTAAGTTGCCACATATGTATGTAGTTTGTGATGCACGACTTTAAACTGCCCATCACATAGTCCGAGCTACAAGACCTTAAACTGTTTAGCTTTTGGCGAGTCTCTTTCATAGATCGTCAAGGTTGAGTATGGATATTTTTAATGGCCACAATATTTTCTATAATAGTCCATACCTCATGACTAGAAACTGGTGGGTATAATAGTCCACTCCTCACAACTATAAAATGATGGATATAATAGTCCATACCTCATGACTATAACTAATGGGTAAAATAGTCCATACTTCAGGACTATAAACTGATGAGTATAATAGTCCATTACACATTGGTTGGGCAGCGATCTTGTCGGGTTAAGGACCGTGAGTGGGGACCCGGATGAGGGGTTGGGCCTGAGATCTCTCTCTCGAAAACCGCAATACGTGTGGTGCACGTGCAGGTCGGTAACAACTAGTGAGAGAGAATTAAGGGGTGTGAGGTGGGACCTACCTCATGGTGAGTTTGTGACGCTTTTAGGCGTGCGTGATGACCTCTTAGATCACTACGAAAAGCCCCCATAGCTAGAGGTTGGTTCCACTTTGGCTCTCTTGCTGCACTTTGTACCTTATGAACATATATGTGTAAGATGGCCAGATAAGTGGGTCGGAAGACCCTGATTTGTTGTTAAATGGGTTAATTAAGAGTATAATGGGGAGGGAATGAAGAAGATTTAAGGAAAAGTGGAGAAAAATAAAGGACCACTTGTCAGTCCAACAGCCTTTCGACGTAAAACTAACAAATAGTAACAATAATAATAATAATAATAATAATAATGATAATGATAATGATAATGATAATGATAATGATAATGATAATGATAATGATAATGATAATGATAATGATAATGATAATGATAATGATAATGATAATGATAATGATAATGATACTGATAATGATAATGATAATGATAATGATAATGATAATGATAATAATAATAATAATAATAATAATAATAATAATAATAATAATAATAATAATAATAATAATAATAATAAATATTTCATAGAAAGAGTGAAAGGGAGACAAGGAGGTGATATGCATAAGTAAAAGAGAGAAGATGCAATAAAAAAAGAGGGAGATGAGAGATACGACAAAGATAGAAGATGAGAGATGGAGATGAGAGGAAGATAGATATGATGAGGGATAAAAAGCATGGAAGAGAGAGAATGAAGGTATGTGAAGAGAGAGGATATGAGAGAGGGAGATAATGAGGAGACGAAAGAGAGAAAATGAGAGAATGAAAACGGGAGAGAGAGAAGACAGCGAGAGAAAAAATGAGAGAGAGTGAGAGAAATCAAGAGAGCAAGGGAGAGAGAAAAAAAGAAAATGAGAGAGGGATAGAGAGAAATGAGAGTGAGAGGGAGAGAGAAATCGAGAATGAGAGGGAGAGGGAAATAGAAAGCGAGGGAGGGAAAGAGAATGAGGGAGAGAGAAAGAGAGTTAAAGAGGGAGGGACCCGCGACTTAGCCATCGGTCCGAACAAATGGGGGAGGAGAGAGAGTAAGAAAGAGAAGAGAGTGAGAGAAAGAGAGAGAGAGAGAGGAAAGAACAGAGAAAAGAGAGGGGACCGGGGGTCTAGCCCTTGGTCCAATTGGTTTAGGAAAATAGTGAGAGAGAGAGAAAA
>NW_006494910.1:4131499-4146205 GCF_000471905.2 Amborella trichopoda | reverse complement strand
TAGCCCCCCGATCAGATTGGGTAAGGAAGAGAGAGAGAGAGAGAGAGAGAGAGAAGAGAGAAAGAGATAAAGAGATAAAGAGAGAGGGACCGGGGGCCTTAGCCCCCAATCCGAGACCGAGAGAGGGTAAATGAGAGCTGAGAGAAAGAGAAGGGGGACATGGGCTTAGTCCCCGGTCCAAGATCGAGAGAGAGAGGTGAAAGAGAGAGAGTGAGAAGAAGAGAAAGACAGAGAGAAGGAGAGCAAGAGAGAAAAGAGAGAGAGAGAGAAGAAAGAAAAGAGAAAAGAGAAAATAGAGGGATAGGGGGCTTAGCCTTTGGTCGGATGGGGTAAGAAAGAGAGAGAGAAGAGAGAGAGAGAGAGAAAGAAAGAAGAGAGAAAAGAGAGGGACCGGCGGGGGCTTAGCCCTGGTCCGATGGAGTAAGAGGGAAAGAGAAGAGAGAGAGCGAGAGAAGATAGGAGAGAGAGAAGAAAGAAGAGAGAAAAGAAAGGGACAGTGGGTTAAAGGAAAAGAGAGAAGACAGAGAGAAGAGAGAAGAGAGATGAAGAGAAGAAAGAATAGAGAAAAGAGAGGGACCTGAGGCATAGCCCCCCGTCCACTGAGGTAAGAGAGAGAGAGATAGAGGAAGAGGAGAGACGAGGGTAAGGTTGGTTACCTAATGTGGACTGTGGGTTCTGACTGAGGGCTAGGGTGGTCCTAGGCTTCTTGATGTATTCTTCAAAGTGGGTTGGGTCTTTGGTGGTGAAGTGAGGGTGTAGGGACTAGAGTTTATGGACTAGGGATTATAGAAGTTAGGCCTTGGGTGTATGGAGGTAGGGACTATGGAAGGTGAGACAAGGGTGTATGGGTGCAGGGACTATGGAAGGTAAGACTAGGGTGTATGGGTGCAAGGACTATGGAAGGTGAGACTAGGGTGTATGATTGTAGGGACTATGAAAGAAGGGAGTGAAGGGTTCTAGGATGAAAATGAAGTGTTCTAGGTTAGAAGTGGAAGGCTCTTAAGGATAGTCCTTAATGGGTGAATGTTTTCTCTCTCCTTTCTTTGGGGTGAAGAAGATAGAGTAAAAAGTTACGAACTAAAGGGAAGCTCAATGCATCTCATTAGTTTTTTGCAGCACTTTAAACTTAGGGTTACAAATGAGCATAAGGTGCTAATATATCGTCCCCTTGAAATAAGGATGGATGACTCAAAGCTAGCCAAATAGTCAAATATCTTGAATTTAAATTGAATCCCGTTTTTGGGGTACCACCCAGAATCTTGGAAATGATCGAATGGTCCACAAAAAGGCTCCATAGGCTATGCAATCGTTCGGGGCCTTGTTCGTGCACTTTTGGCAACCTTCCAACGAAAATAACATCATAAAAGTGACAACCTTTCCCTTATTGAAATCTGGCAAAAGATGATAAACTTGCAACTTTGAATGCTTATTCTTGTATGTTTCTTGATGTTTTGGGTCGAAATTTTCATGATATATTGACGAGGAAGCCACCACGATCATTTTGTGATAAAAATGGCTCGATTTCATAGCCAAATCATCACTTTCTGAATTGGAAAATTTGCCGCAATATGGAATTGCGGTTGTCAAAAAATTTCCCCTCTTGTAACATTAAAATACAGTTTCTTTGTTCTTGCAATACATGTGATCTTTACCTCAAATCACAGCCCTTGACGTCACGATCACAACGGACCCGTTTTCAAGACGATCCAAGGTTAAGGCTTCATGATACAGCCGCTTGATCAAAGGGTCTCCATCTTGCAAAAATCTGCCATACATGAGTTTTTTTATGCAACTTCTCTCTAGGATTTCTTCCATTTTGGGCCGTGCCATATCAGAATGTGCACGTTGACAAGACGAAGAGCCCTCCAAAATATGGTCTTGATTGGGCTTAAAACAGAGAAGGTACGACCCTTTGAAGTTTATCCCGAGTTCATAATGCACAATTTCCAGAAATGGAAACTAGTTCACCGAGAGTGCACCGGAGTACTGTAAAACCTACCCTTTTTGGGTAAGTTGGTCCTATTAATAGTCCAGATGCTCTCGAATGACCCGAAATTTGATATCTGGGGTTTCTTGGACCTTTTGAGTCTAATGGAAGATGTCTTGCACTCATCTGAGACCTTGACATAGGGTTGTAGTTATGAGACACTTATTCAGCATGTTAGAAGCTGAATTTGGAAATTGATTTTCTGTCTGGTCTATTTAGCTTTATCAGATTGTTACAAAACTTAGTGAGTGCTCTTAAGAAGTCAAATTCTACCCCCACATGATTTTTGGGACTAACCTGACACCTTTCAAAATTCACTAAAAAATCAAGATTTATTCTATCAATGCTTCCATAGTCTGCAGGTATTTTTGTACTTGTTGGCCTAGGTCATAACTAGCTTCTTCGTTATTCGCACTAGGGATATAAGTGTCGAAAAATACCTACAACACATATGATATAAATTGTTTGATATTGGCTATGTACACGACCACTTGAGATACCAAAAGATATGCAATATATACATCTATGATTTGCCAGCATTGATATATTGATATAGTCTTGATGCACGACTATAAATTACATCAGATACGGGTACATTTGAATTGACCTCAAAACTACCATAAATATACTCATGATATATGACTACAACCTGTTTCAAGTTATGGTCTGTTTGGCATGACCTTAAACTACCATCGATATTGTCCTTATACATGACTATAAATTGTTTCACGATATGGTCCATTTGGCATGACCTTAAACTACAATTGATATAATCCTGATACATGGCTATAAAATTTTTCAAGATATAGTCTGTTTGGCACACCTTAAACTACCATTGATATAAGTTCGGGTGCATGACTTTAAAAGGCTTCACCCATAGTCCTTAATATATGACTCTAAACTATTTATTGGTGTTTGATGCATGACCCTAAAAGGTCCATCAATTGGTCCCGGCGTATGACCTAAAATATTGTCATATAGTCTTTCTTGTAATAAATTATAGTACCTCTTGGAGTCTTATGACCCTAAGCATTGGCCTCCATACCTTTTTATAATTGTCTAAAAGACTTCAATACAACCCCTCCCTGTTCCCCTTTAGGAACAAATTTCAAGCCAATGTTCGATCCTAGGGCCAAATATCTCATATAAGCTTAAGGTTTCCAACCTACGCCTGATGCCTTCGTAGCTCAGGACGAGGTTCGATCTATGATGCCATACATCTCCTATATGGCATATGGTTTCCAACCTACACCCGATGCCTTCTCGGCTCAGGACAAAGTTCGATCCTTGATCCCATACATCTCTTATATGTCTTAAGGTGTCCAACATACGCCCGATGCCTTTACGGCTCAGGAAGGAGTTCGATCCTTAGACCCGTATTTGTTCACAAGGTTTCCAACTTTCATCCGATGCCTTTGCAGCTCAGGACAGGGTTTGATCCTTAGACCCATAGTTCTTCATAAGGTTTCTAACTTACACCCGATGACTTTGCAGCTCAGGACGAGGTTCGATCCTTGATCTCATACATCTCTTATATGGCTTAATGTTTCCAACCTATGCCCGATGACTTCGTGGTTGAAGATGGGGTTCGATATTTAGACCCATATTTCTTCATAAGGTTTCTAACTTGCTCTTGATGCCTTCGCAACTAAGCATAAGGTTCAATCCTTAGACCCATATTTCCCTTATCCATTCTATGGTTTCCAACATACAAAAGATTCTTTCAGGGCTCAAAGCTGAGGTTTAATCTTTAGACTCTTATTTCTCATAGCAAGTCTATAGTTTCCAACCTACGGCCGATGCCTTCATGGCTCAAAGCTGAGGTTTGACCCCTATACTCATATTTCTCATATCAAGTCTATGGTTTATTAACCTATAGTCGCTGAAGCTGATGTTTTGACCTTAGACTAAATTTCTTATACCAATCTTATGGTTTCTAACCTACGGCCGATGCCTTTGTGGCTCAGGTCGGGGTTTAGACTCATATATCTCATATAAGCATGAGGCTCCTAACCTTTGGCCAATGCCTTCGTGGCTCACGTCGAGGTTCAACCTTAGAATCAATTCTCATATATTTTGTTAAGGCTCTGACTAAGGACAAATTCCCAAGATATGGCTTAAGTAGAGGGTTGGACTTAAGACACATTTCCCATATGTTTGTTTAACACTATGATCGACAGGTTCGACATTAGACTCATTCCTCATATATTTGTCTTTGGCTCCAACCGACGGCTGGTGCCTGTTGTGGCTTATGTCAACTGTTCGACTTTAGATACATTTTTAGATATATTTGCATGAGACTCTAACTGATGATTGATGCCTTCAGGGCTTAAGCCAAAGGTTCAACCTTAGGCTCGTGTTCCTCATATATGGTCCAAATTTCTAACCAACGACTGATGCCCTTGATATTGCTTAAGTCATAGGTCCAACCTTGGACTCATTTCAAGATATATGTGAGCCACCCAAATCATTGGACGTCACCTGCTTTAGGGGTTCTCTCATGTGCACAACGTCTGAGGCAGTTTTGTTGGGTATGTTTTTAGTCACATATGAGGCTAAGTAACAAATGCTTGATAGATTGAAGATGCCAATAGAAAGCAGAGTTTCTAACGCATGCTTGATATATGTCCTAACTGACCGCTGATAAGATATGAGCACGATTCTTGATAATACTTTCTCAGATATGCCCCATTATATGAAGATATGATATACTCAGGATTAGTGATATGAAGGCCCGAATATTCCTTCCGAACGTTGACTCGTCAGTCAGCCTCCATATGTTCTGACTCACGAACGATAACGGATATGATAGCTCCTCAGTTAAGCCTGTTCAAGTTTAACTTACGATCGATAATAGAAGATATGAAAGATATCTTATTGTGAGACAAGTTCTAGGATACATTTACTCATATAGTCCGATATGCCTATCCATGTGATATGTGGAGGGACCAGATACGGTTTGATATATATATATTCTTAAATTCCTCCTTAGTTACGCATGTGCATCGTAACTTATAGTCTATGACAAGAGACCATGAATTTGAGATGAAACTCTGTGATATATATACTCTCATGGCACATGAATGCCTTTCCAATCGATATTGGAGAAGCTATGGCTGAGATGTGATAAGATACTTTTAACGTGTCAGTTAAGAATATGAATGGATAGAGGGTATGGAAAACCTTGCCATATGTTAATAAATTGAGGTAAATCCCTAAAGATATACATGTTAAGGCCTCGTATGCCTTAAAGTCCATGGGTGATATAACTTGGGAATTATTTAGACTTGGCTTAATCCATGTCCCTTCAAGATATACATGTTAAAGTATCATATACCTTGAAGTCCAGGAGCAATATAACCTGGGCAATATTTGGACTTGGTTTAATCCATGTCTACATCCATCGTCAATTAAGATATGCCTTGACTGGCACCCCCAAATCTTTATATTTTAGAATTAAGATGAGACTCTCAGGGATCTGTTTTTTAGGGATTATAGCCCTCTCCCTAAAATTTCATATCAATCGGAGGTGGCTTAACCCATCATCTACATCGCCCAGCAGTTGAAGCCTTCAAAGCTCCTTCCCCTGTGCGTTACAGCCAAGAAGACTCCTGGTCACAAAAATTAGGATTTCTCCCTTGATATGAAGAATTTTCTTATGGGACCAGGACCGTTGGATTCGTGATTCATTGATTTATCATATTTAAAAGGTGAAGCATTTAGTACATTTGAAGCGGTTGCATCCACAATCTACTAGTTATGCTGATGCAATTTCCAGCTGAAACACAGTAATTTAGACGTACCATATCTTTCCCATTTGAGGTGATACTTGGACCATTGTGCTTATATATGAGTTCTATATCTTATCACCAAATATCATATTCAAAATATTTTTCATTTGAAATCGGTTGAACCCGTAATCCACTGGTCTTGATGACATAATTTTCAACAAAAATAGGTTAATTTGGACGGATGAGATTTCTCTCATCCATGATCCATTTTAAGTGAGACTTGGAATATTTTGTTATTTTTATATTCTTATTTTTTCTTACCAAATTTACAATTCAAAGGATTTTCCATTAAGAGGAGGTTGCACCTGCAATCTACTGGTATCATACTGGTTCTGCTGACACAATTCCAACAGAAATAGGTTAACTTCGACGGACGAGATATTCTCATCCATTATCCATTTAAAGTGAAACATGAACAATTGTGTTCATATTTGATTGTTATTTCATTCCTCCAAATTTTATGATCAATGGATCTACTATTTGAAAGCGATTGAAGAAATAAGAAGACATGTCGAAACTGTACTATGGAAGCTTAACTTACGTTTGATCAAAGATAACAGAATCCCTGATTTTGCTCATGCGGTGTCCTTGCTGGATCTGGAATCCGTGAATTCAAATTGAGAATGAGCATTGACAGAGATGTATGATTGTCATTGACAGAGATGTATGATTGTCATCAATAGACACATGTACAAGCATTTGAAATACATAGTTATCACTTTGAAAACTGGATTAAGAAGTTGAAGACGTATGATCAAAGGATATGTCAGGAATCACATTTTTTGTTCTTATCACTTCATGATTTTGAGGATGCAGACCTGTAGATGGATAAGCACTGAATATTTTGTGGTTAAGATTTGACAAATCTATATAATCTCCTTCTTTGATGAAGAGGGTGATTCGATACCTTTGGATTGAGAGGAATGAATCAACGTGATAGTGTGTGAGAGAGATAGATAGTGACTGTATCACTAGAACCAGTCCCTTCTATGACTGTTTCCTGAGCCATATCTAATATAAAAAGAGTTATTATAGTTTTTCAAACCCAGTTAAAGCCAGATCTCGGAGCCATAACTGATATAGAAAGAGATATTATAGTTTTCCAAACCCACTTGAAGCCCGGTCTCGAAGAGGAGCAAATCATACGATAATAACCCTACATTTAAGTTCAAGTATATAGGGCCATATGTCCATATTATTGTTTTCATTCATGTATGAATGTATATTATCTTTCTAAGTGTCAAATGTATAGGTTTCAAGGTCCAAATCATTGTTATTCGACCTAAGTCAGGCTGATGTAAATTGTAACAGAGGATTAAACCTCTAAAACTTGTCCGTTCCTGGTATATGATATGTGAAAAACCTGTGTTTCTATGATATGGAATCCACGAGTGCATTTGGCTCTAAATGTGTTGTCCTCTGGTTGTTCACTTGGAGTCATGAGTTTTCTTAAAACCTTGTTTTTTAGTTGAGTAAATCTAGCAATTCACTTTTCAGAGCGTCAAGGAGTATAATTCGCCTAGGAAGTATGGGACGATGCCACTTGTTGGAGTTTGAGATGGGCTTGTTAGAGGATATTATGACTTGGAGCACCTAATGAAACCATTAAAACATTGGTATCCAAAGGCTTAACTCTATTTTTATGCTCAGATTTGCACGGATCCCAGAGAAAGATAAACTAAAATACCATACAAACTAGTTAAAGTTATAAAAAAGTAAAAATGAGTGGAATCACTTAAATTATGAGCTAAGAAACGTCGCACATCCAAACAGATCTGATGTTTTCTGAGACTACTAGCACCGCTACCTTCAAAATCGGTATATGTACCTTATAGTACTTCTAAATTTGACTACTATAAGAATAACATAAATTGCAAAGAACTATGAACTAATTCAATGGAACAAATAAACTAAATTAAATAGAGGGAGGAAATACATACCCTAGGGGCTCGAAACCCAGAGTTTCGAGCTAAGATCAAGTCGCCCTTCTAGTGCCACCATCTCCTTTTTGGATGCGTCTTGCTTGTTTTAATTTCCAGATCTGAGGTTCTTTTCACTTAGATCTACGTTTCTTAGGGCTTGGTGAAGGACAAAGGAGTTTTGGGTAAGGTTTACCTCAACTTTCCTTAGGTTTAGAGGTAGTTTTCCCTAATTTTCTTGGTCTCCTATTCCCAAATATGAAGTTTGGGATTTTCTAAAATTTTTGGAGATTTGTTTTCCTATTTTTACTAATTTTATAGTAATTTTTAGGTTATTATTCTAGTTTGTGGGATTTATTGGGATTTTTCTAATTTCAAATTTCCTAGGATTTCATTCTATTTTAAGAGGATTTTCTAAGGATTTTAGAGTATTTTCAATGTATTTTTGAGGGATATTTACTGGATATAGTAGGGTTAAGTTTGAAATCAAATCGGTTCGACCCAAAGGTCTAGGTCCAGTAAAAACATAGTCCAATTTCTAGAATTTACCAACTTTTGACGCATTCAAAAGCTTTTTGGAAAATGAAGCACCGCCCTAGGCCCTTTGAGCTACATGAGGAACAATTCCTTGTATGACATGATGTGGCCTTTGTCATGCGCGAGGTGCCCGATGCGCCTTGTAGTGTGCATTACCCAGATAAGGGTATTTTAGTAAATTGCACCACTTGCGTTCTGAGGCTTCCCGGTTTTTATCTATAAGCCAGATTTGAAGGATTCTTAGACCATTGGAAATCTCTCGAGCTCTACATTTAACTGTGATAAGTTTTGCGTGATTTTGAGATAATTACATTGGGATTAGGTGTACTATGATCTACTTGGATTTGTGTGGTCCTTCGAGTTCAAAATCAGGGATATTTAGGAATTCTCTTAGCTAGAATTTTGAGGGGTGTGTCCACAGTTCTTGACACTCGCGTACTCCTAGATAGTTTCTTCACATGATTAGCCTTAACCAAGACCTTGATGATTTCTAGCATTTTAAGAGGTTTCAGGGTTCAACCCAGACCCTCTTGACTCATTTCTCTTAGGGTCATCCTTGCAGGGAGCCTTGAGAGGAAAGCGGGCTCCCGGGTGAAAGAGAAATATGCTCTTTTTAAAGGGGGGCATGAAAAGCTGGTAGTTGTGCCATGCCCATTTTGTGTACAAGCTGAATAAAAGTAGAGAAATACCGGCCGGTGGTTGTGCCTTGCATAGTGGAGAAAGGAAGACAATGTGGACGGTCAAGCTGTTGGGCTTCTGCATGAGGCAAGGAAGAATAGGGGAGGCAATGGACTCGAACTCGGACCCGGACCCGGACCCGATCAGTGACTCGCCAGGAAGATGTGCCATGGGTCCAGCTTTTGGACCCGGTGGGTTGTCCATCTCTAGGAACAGAAATAGAGATGGGTCAGGTCCGGGTTCAAGTGGACTCGATCCAAATTTATTATATAAAAAATACATTAGTTTTATATTTCTCTTCTCTTTCTCTCTCTTCCGAACCTTATTTCACTCTCTCTTCCAAATCTTATTTCTCTTCCCCTGTGAAGGCCCTAATTATATTCTCTCTCTCTCTCTCTTCCCTTGTGAAAGCCTAACTCTCTCTCTCCCACTTCTCTCTCTCTCTTCTCTTCCCCTGCGACTGCAAAAACCCAACTCTTTGGTCACTCCAAAAATGTGGATGCATTAAAGAAATGTGAAATGTTTAGAAACACATTAGACTCTAGATAGAAAACCAGATGACATTACATTTGCGGCCAAATTCAACCGTGCACTTCATATATGAAACATGGGCTTTATTATTTATATTGGGTATGGAGCAATTCCAAAGGTTTAATCCTATGTTGCATTTTACATCAACTTGAAGAATTAAAATAAGTCGAATATCTTTTATTCTGATTTTGAAACCTATACATTCAATTCTAAAGAGGAAAATACAGATATGTTATAAGGAAAAGATAACGTCGAGGGCATATAGGCCAATATAGCTGTATAAATAAGCAGGGACTTGTTATCCTTCGAGTCTGGTCTTTAGAAGAGTACGGTCTCAAATGAGTCGTAGGAAAACAATTATCTCTCTCTTTGTGTCTCGAATATCACTCTCTTTTCTACTCTTGGTTTTTACCGAGGCACAACCTTAGAAGAACTCTTTATCTCTAATTGACTGTGTCTATCAAAAGTGTGACCTCCTCTAATCCGATGAGTACCGCTTTTTATAGTGCTAAATTATGTTTATTCAAGGGATAACCATTCATTTCTTATCTTCGAATTTTCACCTCCATCTTCATCTTGAGTTTATCTATTCATTTTAATCACATATCTTACAAGGTGTGATATTTATCTTCATAACACAATTTACCTCTTGTATTTATCTTTTCACGCTGTTGATCTCTCTGCATAGTTATTCTCACAGATACAATCAATGGCTTTTGTCTTTCAAATCTTGAACCTTCGAACGTCATGATCTCGCAGGAGCAGAATCAAAGATTCATCATTATTGTGATCGTTGGTATTAGTGCGTTGTAACCACTTTCGTTGTTCAACTCAATCCATGCTAACCTTTTAAAGGTAATAAAGCAAGGAGCCCAGATTTCAATGACGTTGATTAACGAGAGAATTCCTTGTTCCAGATAAAACAATTCCCCTTTTACAATAACCGATTGGTTGTACAATCCATAAAGCTTTTAAGGCTTGAACTGTCGGTCAATGATACTGACAGTAGGTTAAGCCATCATCGGGTGGTTCAAGAACATTGTAATACAAGATAGGATAAGGCATCTTTGGGCAGCTTTAGACTGTTGTTGAGATTGAGATGGGTTAAGCCATCTTCGGTAGCTTTAGACTGCGATTGAGATTGAGATGTGTTAAGTCATCTCTGGACAGCATTAGATTGTCCTTGAGACTAAGATGTGTTAAACCATCTCGAGGTAGCTTTAGACAGCCCTTGAGATTGAGATGCGTTAAGCCATCTCTGGGCAGCTTTATTGTCCTTAAGACTGAGGTGGGTTAACCAACTCTAAGAAGCTTTAGACTGCTGTTGAGATTGAGATGGGTTAAGCTATCTCTGGGCAGCTTTAGACTGCCGATGAGATTGGGATGGGTTAAGCCATCTCTTTAGACTGCCGTTGAGATAATCTTTAGTCTAATCTCAAAATCCATAGACTAAGCCACACTCTGATCATAGTCAAATGGGGCTCACTTGAGTGACGAGAACCATACTTTTCCTCTGTATGTTCGCTACATGTCTTCAAGTGGTGTATCCTTAATCTTTCATTAGGACGAAGTGTTCATACTTTTCAAAGGAAAAATATGAATCATTATCAACTCAATTCATTAAGTGTTGATCATAATGTATCTGGTCATGTTTATGATGAAATTATACCCAACACTCTCTCTTCTCTCTCTCTCTCTCTCTCTCTCTCTATCTCTCTCTCTATATATATATATATATATATATATATATATATATATATATATCTCTCTCTCTCTCTCCCTATTTCTCTTCCCATGCCAAACCCTATTTCTCATCCAAGCTAGATCTTTGGCTTTAGAGTTTCGCGCTGATCACAAATTTCAATAAATTTTTAGTGGGTTTTTTGGTCCATTGCATTTAGTTTGAATTTGCGTAGCTTGGTGGAAGATCAACAAAAATGGCAAGTTTTTCTTTGATTTTCATGCTTTATTTTTTTTTGCAACATGATGCTTATGTGAATTCTAGGGTATTTGTACGTAAGATAATTAAGAAGTTTTGAGAATTTGAATCATGATTTTTTAAAAAGTTATGTTTTTGGTGCTATTTTCCTAAGTTTTAATGCAGGTTTTTTTTAGGAACTTTCTCTCCATAAAAGATGCTTCCTAAGAAATTAACAAAGTTTTGAGGATTTTTTGCAGAATTATGCATCAAAAGGGGATCTACACATTTTATCCCAGTTAAGGATACGGGTCGTGGATCCTAATCCATATCCATGGTACGGGTAGGGTCTGGGGTTCTTTGGATCCAATAGGTATGGGTCGATCAAGCAATATTTGGGGTTGGGCTATGGATCCAGCCGGACTCGACCTATACCTGACCCATTGCCACCCCAAAGGAAGAATGAGCGATTAATGGAAGTGTGAGTAAATTAAAAGATGCAAAGGGGGTTAAAGTCACAACATGGGAGAAAGACAATGGATGTGTATGGGGGTGAGAGGAAGATAAATGAATAAGCCCAAGAAAATTCATGGAGGCATGAGATAGCATGAGATGATGTAGTGGCACGGTATGAGATGTCATGCATGACATGTTGTAAGGGTTGAATATAAGACAAAATTGTTAGTTGGGATGAGAAGATGGTATGGAATGAGCTAATGGGGGTTTGCATAAGAGCGAAGCACGACGATGATGAGGGATAAGGTGGACGAATAAAACAAAACAAGCAAGAGGATCATGAGGTGGGGTATAAAGGTGGAAAAGGAAGGTAGGGACATGGTAATAATACAAAAAAAAGAAGGCATAAATGGGGGTGAAAAAGACAAATAGGCAAGCTGAAAAAGAGGAATGGAGAATGAGTAAAGGTGACGAGTGAGAAGAACGAGAAATGAGTGAAGTTGGTTTAAGCAAATGCAAAGATAAGTGGTAGGAAATGTCATACGAATAAAACAAAAGAAGATTGCATGAGGGCAATGAGGGTAAAAGAAGGTGGTGACGAATGAATTAAGACAAGAATTCAATGAGGAAGCAAGTGTGGGAGTACATGAGTACATGGTAGATGATGAGGGGGAACAAAGCAAGTATGCATAGAAAAGGGAGGAGAGGACAAGCGGTGAAGCCGTTCTCCATGTTTAATGAGATAAGAAATGTTTTGCACGCGAATGGGATGGAGGGGGTGCAAAGTAGGGGCGACCGCCTCATTTGGGGCATGGGTAAAAAGATTTATTAGTGCCGATCTATTGTGACCTTGTGGTTCACATAGGCCGGCTTAGCCCAAGCAACAAATTCCTCCAATGGAGTCACGACAATGGTGACGCATATTGCTAAGTGTGCAATCCACTGGGGATACATGAAGCAATGTCGTTTTCGACATAGACATGGGTGTATGCTCACGATTCCCAGCTGTTTCGACATAGACATGGGTATGCTCACAATTCCCGGCTGTTTGCAATTGAGGTGAATAAACGCTCCCTAGGGATACCACGCCTTGGGGGTGAGCAATGACATAACTGCAAGCATGGGGCATTCTACAACCTATCAAGTAGTTGGAGACTAGTCTTGGTGAGCTTTTGATGACGGGCTACGGGATCTAGCTTATTCGGTCTCCTGAGAATGATAATTACTATTTCGAGGAAGATTCTTCTTTAGATTTGGGCATATCGAATAGAGGATACTCTTGCCTAATGATAAGAGGTACAAGGCCTTGCAACAAGGGAATAATGAGGGGTGCTCGGACTAGCCATCAAGGGCTCCATAGGATCACTCCATTGAAGATAAGGAGGCAGAGGTTTGACTTTTGCCTCCTTTGCGCATCTCAAAATGTAACACTAAGGGGCTGCTTTTAAGGTCCCCATATCGGACTGGTTAAGAGGAAGTTTAAGGTCATCACCTTTTTTAAACCAAATAGAGATGCTTTTCACGTCATGCAGACACCCCAATCTCAATTGATGAAACTACAACAGACGAAAATACCTTGGCCAAACCACCCCGGGGCTTGAATCACTCAACCCATCTTGGGCCCCAAACTGCTCGGCAGAGCATGAAATATTGAAAAATTCCCTTGGAAAATGAAGCAGGCAGATCATAACCAAGAACTACCAAGCTGGAAGTAGTCAGGAAGCAGAAAATTTTAAATTTCGTCGCCACTCTGAATGGCGCCGGAGCTAGTCCCAATGCCACCACAAGGAAAACGGCCCAGGAAGCCGGAAATATGTCGCCACTCTAAATGGCACCAGAGCCAGTCCCAATGTCGTCACAAGAAAAATGGTGTAGAAGAAAATAAAAGGGCCTTACGCCATTTCCAATGGCGTTGACACAAATATGACCAAGCTGGCCCCCTGACAGTCAAAATGGAGAAACAACCCGAATGTATAGTCCAAGAACGCGTATCCATATGGAGAGACATGTTCAGAAGGTCTTAACATGTTAGGTGTCAGTGCTTGATTGTCGACCTAGAATTGGTCAAGGCAGTTTCAAATCAATTGCCGATGATACGATGAACTTAAATAGTCGCCTGACATTGTCGCCACTCAGAATGTCACCGGAGGCATTCAGAATGGTGACGCATCTTGTCCCCTCATGGCAAGATGCTTACAAGATGACATGTGGTGGGTTTTTTTCGTGGAGCTGTTCCGAATGGCACCGGAGCCATTGCCAGTGGTGTCGGACCTCTGGCAGTCCGCCCACTTGAGCCAGAATCACAATAAAATGCAACATTTAATTTGATTGGCCATTGTTAATGTTAATTGATGCAGATCTAATGGATCTGGAGCTAACCCAAATGGCACCGAAGGCAGTCCAAATGACGAACGAATTTGTATGGCCAAGATTGCCCCAAAAATGATACAATGGTGACCTTAAACTTGCTTTGCCTATAATTAAGGCCTTTCACTCTCATTTCAAGAGAGAAATTTTGATATCAAGCACGAAAGCCTCGGCGAACCTAACTAGAATCTAAACCCAACCCTCTCCATCCTTGAGACTAGAACTTTTAACCCTCACAACTATACTTTATTCTGAAGGTGACCTGGATAATAAGACCTTCTGGGTCCCCTTCTCGTTATATTCATTTACCCCATTTAAACCTGAAGGACCAGGATTGACCATGTAATTAATCGCTCTGAATCAACGCAGACTCTGGGTGTCAGGCCTAGGGGTCTGGCCTAAGGTTTCCCATCTTGTAACATTTAATGTTGAATCATGTTGTCCATGTTTTTTCTCATTTTTCATTAATGAGCATTTAAGGATTTTTCTCATTAATGAAAAATCCAATCTCTCTCTCTCTCT
>NW_006494910.1:4097020-4130901 GCF_000471905.2 Amborella trichopoda | reverse complement strand
AACTAACTACTACTCTCTCTCTCTCTCTCTCTCTCTCTCTCTCTCTCTCTCTCTCTCTCTCCTCCCCTTCATTGAAACTCACCATTGAAGGCTTGTTGTTTTCTCTTCCTCTCTTATTTCAGTTTTTTTTTTCTTTTTAGTATTTACAAGGTTCATTTAGCGTCATCTTTAGTGCTTTTATTGTTACTTGATGGAATGATTTAAAGCTTTGTTGGTGGTGTTGTTTGCTTTAGTTTGGTTTTTGCTTTCATTCCCCTTTTCTATTTCTAAAAGATTTTATTAAATCTCCTCCTCTCTTTGTTAAACCCCGTTCAAAATTTCTTGAACTCCAATGCTAAGTTATACGGGAAGCCAGTTCTATCGGCAGTTCAAGTGGGATACGGCTTTGTGGCACGATTCTCTCTCATGACATAATTTGACAAGACCCTTTTTCTACTAACTCTTTGACACATTTGTACCCCAAACCAAGGCGGGGAACCAAGTTCCCTACCTGCATTTTCTACTATAAATAGTCTGGCACCCCCTGTGGGGCTCATCGAGCTTCCCTTAGACCTTAGTCGTTGAAGGGACCCTCTAGACCATGTTATGAAGGGCCACCATCAACTCAAACTTCACCTCCGCTCATTCCGAGGCTGCCTTGATTCGTGAAAGCCACTGGAATTTGCCTCGGGTCCCTTTCGAAAAGCTTTTGCTTGCCTCAGCAGTCCCCCGTATGATTCCTGAAACCCCATAAGTTTGTCACCAGTAACAATGGTGCTGACACTAAACCTAGTGGCGTTAAACCCCTTATGCTCTCGAAAGCCCCCCCGGCCCTCGAGTGCCAGTTTTCGGCCATTTTGATCCTCCGTTTTGAGTTTGGAGAGGAAATAGTCTGTCGCCTTTAGCAGTGGCACCAAGGCCACTAGCACTAGCGCCAGACTCTTTCCTCCACGTTCTCCCAAATTGACACTATTATAAGTCATATTAGGACTTCTAGTGCTGCTGTCAACTCCATTGGCGGTATTTGAACTAGCGCCTATCCTCTATCACTCTGAATAGTGTTGTTTTGGCTTGGTAGCATAACTTTATTGATTTCTTGCATCTTACTACCTCCTCATAAGTTTTGAAACAGAGGGTTCATTGCCCTCACTTTGCATTATGCTTCAAGAAATCCACCTGGCTCAAAGCGCGTCCGGCTCGGCATAAGTCGTGTCTTTCACCTAGACCATGCCTTGGCCAATTTACCACCCAAGGAACACATCACTTGGCACCAATGTGCCCAACACTCTCTCATTGTTGTGGCGCCAATCCCTTCACTCTCATTGCCCTTTGGTCGACTTGTCGACCCAAGTGCACATTAGTCGGCACTTGTGTGCCCGGTGTTCACTTATTACAGGGGCATCTAACTCTTCAAGCTCATTGTGCCTCGATTAACTTTGCTGACTTGGAGCACACATTGCTCGATACCCACCATACGTTTCATTCATTTACTTGTTTGTACACGTTCTTGCATGTTTGTCATGCACACATGTTGTGTGACACACCCTTGTACGCACTTGGAAAATTTTCCAAAACTAGTTTTTCAAAAAACCTACATCTGCCCTTCAGGCTCCCGAACTAGGAACCCAGTTTTAGAGGAAGAGCAGTTGGGATCGTGGGCCCACAACAGGAAGAATCCCTAACCCTCGGGATATTTCTATCGGCCCTTAAGAACCACCCCACATTACTTTGGTCCCATAAGCTCTTATACGAAAGGTTCAGACCAAAGGTGGGCCGTACCCGTCACCCCATCTTATTTCTGAAAAAGGTACTCGTAGGTAGGAACTCGAGCCCGGTCTTACCTGCTAGCAGTTTAGAGGGCCTCATGACTTTTCGATTGTCTTTGTGCCTAAGCAAAGAGATGTACTTCGACCTAGGTGTGGGGGTGTGGGATTCAGACACCGAGTCCACTGCCAACTCATATTGAAAGTCGGGTGCATCAACCGGCCGCCCAGTGAGACAGTGTGTTGTCATTCCTTGGGACTATGGAACTCAACCTTAGTTCGAGCCCATGGTCAGGCCACCTAGCCATCTTTCTGGGGACCAACTGAGCCACTGGCCGGATACTTGGGGTCATCAGGTTTGTGTCAATAGGCCCACCTTGAACAGCCAAGGGGTCAAACCGGGCACAATCCACCAACAGGCTGGAGTATTGTTACAGCCACAACATCGGACGTAAGACAAGGTTTTGCACTTTCAGCGGCGACCGTATAAATGATCTAAGCATAGATAATTCCCAAAACCCCTTAGTTTCCCTCAGCCTAGCAGGGATCACTCCCCTAAGATTAATGCAACTAGATCCTCTAATGCCCATCTTAGCCGTAGGGCTGAACCACCTCTTCGACCTAGCCCACGTAACCCAAGGGTAGCACCTGACCCTATCATGACCCAGATCCCTCACGGAGCTGGCCACACTATAAACCGTGCTGCCACAACCCAAGCTACTTTCCAAGCCATAACAAACCCTAGCTTAGGACATGCAACAAAACCTCTCAGCCCAATCCAATTCGGAACCCTCTCAGTTTAGTCGAGTGCAACCTGACTCTGACATGGTGCTAGACCGACCTGCCTTTGATCCATCTTCCTATTTCCACCCTTCCAAGCCTAGGGAGACACCACATGTCCCCATGACACCAGCTTATCAACCAATACCTAAGCTGACACCTATTGACCTAGGGGCCACTTTAAGAAGCAACCTTTGAGTGTCATTCACACAGGCGGATTCTAAGTATCTATCTTTGGAAAACTAATTTAAGGTCATGAGAGGAGTCCTACAGTGATTAGTAGTCGATGACCCAACCCTCATGGACCCTTATGATGAATCTTACTTAGATGGCCTGAACGATCTCCCCTTAAACTTTATACCGCAAGATTTTTTTTAACTGTTTAAATGGAAAGGGGGATGTTAACCTACATGTGCCGAGTTATTTGTTCACTGTACCTACCCTGTGTGACAAGCCAATCACCCTAAAGGCAATGTTTATTCACAGTCTCACAGGAGACTCGAGCACATGGTATGACAACTTTGTGAGGGACTATCCCGAGGCCCCATGCCAAGATATGTTTAAGAAATTTGTGACAAATCACCAGGCCAAGACATCACACTCGATCTCTCTTGGGGAATTAGTAACCTTCAAACAAGGACCCAACAAAGTGTCATCGACTTCGTTGACCGATCCAATGCTATGGTCGCAAAGGTCACAAAATGTCCTTTATCAGACCCGACTAAAATCAGCATGACAATGGAGAATGCCAACCTGGAGTACAAGACGTTCTTCAATGACGACCGTGTACCTTTGACTTTCAACATTATGTCAGATAGGATCACGTTGTACAGGATGACCAAGTTCCAGTTGACCGGTATTATGCTGGTTGAGAATCAAAGGATTAACGAGCTCCCAAGAAAAAGAGCTTGGGGAAAGACACAACAAGCTAGGGAGATGAACCAGATCATCCTCCAACAAGCATCCGTGGACAACTAGTACCCTCCTGCTGGTTCTACTACAAGGCATATGATCAGCCCATAAAATCGCAAAAACACTTCATTCCCCTGAGGCAACCTTTGACTGAAGTCCTCCGACAACTCCTTAAGGAAGGAGACTTAATCTCCCTCTCCAAGTGCCACCGCCATATGAGGTGAAAGACAAGACAAAATGGTGCGAATGACATCAATACTACCACCACACTACCCAAAATTATGTTTCCTTGAAACATCAAATTGAAAACCTGATAGAAAAGGGGGTGATCAAGATGGTCAAACCTTGAAAGCCCGTTCAAGAGTCCAATTAGGAAATGGGAATCTATGTCAACCTGCTGCCAAGTAGCGATCGCCAATCAAGCATGCCACATGTGACAGTCATGAAAGCTCTGGTGGTCGACTCGAAGGGAAAGACAACAACCTTAGTGGTTCATGAGGACCCGTACATCGTGGACCCTTCCTTGCTTATATTCCCATGTATAATACCCGCTACACTCCGGAACCCTTGCCACGACATCAAAATGTTGAGGTGCTCCCCAATAAAGAGCCCCAAGAATGAGGTAGTATCAAGTGAATTGCACAAGGTATGAAAATTAAAAATTTTGAAAACTCCTCATATAAACTTTCATTACTTCTTGAAATAACCCTTGTTCACTACAAACTTGTTAAATCAAAACTACAACATCCTTCACCAAAAGGCAATGCCCTTTTAGATTGAGCAGTCCATTTCAGAAAATCATTAAGGAAAGTACAATCCAAAGTAAATAAAGTGCATAAGCTTAAGCATCACATGGGAAGCCGACTTCGTAAAAGTTTCACCATGCGAAAAAACATAACGGAATACGAACAACCCTTGACTATCATCCACCCTGATAGTACAAGAAGGGTTGGATCAAGATTAAATCCCGAGAAGCTACAAACTCATCACTTGAAACACTTCACATATACTAATGGGGACCAAACACCTTATCAAAATACTTTGGGAAGAACTTTCCAATAACGGACCCCAAACTACCTCAAAATGGCGTAGTTTGGGTTCTACTACAAGGCTCGGACCTTTACTCAATCGAGGGCTCAATGGGAGTTAACTACGTTTACAAAGGCAACCTAAGGCTAATTGTTAGTAATGTACCAAGAAGAACTATAAACTTAATGCTCAAGATGACATAGTAAAACAAACTACTATTCAAATGACGAGAGAGAGAGAGAACGGCCAAATACCTCACTGTTATGAGACGATTCCAACAGTATATAGATCTGGAAATGAAGATCATAAAACATGGGAGATGACATGGGAGTTATGATGGTCCAACTTCCATTATAATGGAAGTGGTGCATCAAAGGAGAGAGAAGGCAACTCAACAAGACAGAAAAGAGAGAGAGAGAGAGTGGGGCGCGGTTATAGAGGTGAGCTAATTCGTAAGGCATTCAAGTGCCAAATGAATGAGAGAGATGGGCTTCCAACATTGTTGGGTTCTTTAGGAGACGAGTGGGGAGAGTAGAAAATGAACTCACTGACATGGCTTTGTGTGGATATGAAAGAGAGAGAAAGAGGGAGAGATTTCTCTCTCCAAAAAAACAAAGAGAGAGTTCTCTCCCAAAAGAAAAGGGGGAAGTCCGAAGTAGTAGTCGAGCAATGTCAGAGAGAGAGAGAGCAGGTGAGGTTATATTTTAGGTTAGAGAGAGAATGAAGCAAGGGAGAATGTGGTGAAAAGTTCCTTTTTTGGGTAAATAGTGGTGAAGATGAGAGAGAGAGAGAGAGAGAGAGAGAGGAGGAGGAGGGAGGCAGACGGTGTTTGGATAGAGATTTCAAGCTTCAGGCCATTACAGAGAGCGAAAGACACTAATGTAGACACCTAGTTTCAAATTGAAATTTTTCTCCAAATTTATGGATACCAAATTTATCAAATCTTTTTAAATATGTTTACTTATTTTTAATTATATTTTAGTTACATAAATAAAATTTTTTATCTCTCTAGATATTTTATTTTAGTGAAAAATAATTTTTAAATAAGGAAAAATTCATTTTATGGATTTTTTTAATTCAAAGAGAAAGAAAAATATTTACTGGTTTTTTAAAATTCGTTTTACTTGTCTAAAATTATTTTTGGGGTGAGGGGGACCATTGGGACTTTGGGCCTACCGCATTTTGTTCACTTTCCGTTCTTTCTCTTTAGTGTGTGGCTTGCAATAGAATCTACCTACTTGTTTTGAAAATAAAAGGAAGGTTTTATGGAATAAGGGTGATTGATTTAAAATATGAAGATGTAGCGATTGATTAAATTAGATTTGAAAAACGTAGTATTTCACTACAAAAATATTTGATGGGAATAGAGTTATGGAAACATAAAAATAATGGTTCTAGCTCATTCTTTTAATCATGCCTATCTAAGGAATGAAGGGCTAAGATCTCTTCACCCCGCATGTCTCTAAGATCTATGATCAAGATTAAGTCTCATAATGATGGCAAAACCCTAGGCCCCAAAATCCTAGCCTCCTCTTTATAAATAATTTCTATGAGGCGGTCTTCTCTACACTTGTGAAATTGGATTGGTCCCTTTCTCTGTCTCTCATTGGCAGGTATGCCCCCCCCTCCCTCCTCTCTCTCTCTCTCTCTCTCTCTCTCTCTTATTTAGCTGTTCTTGTTAGGGTTTTGAGTTTCTTTGAGCCTAGAGTAGAACCTTAAGGGGCAGACCCAAGCCAATAGAGCGTGGCACACCCTAGACTAGATGGTACTTGTAGTATTATCTTGTGCTATGAGATTACTTCCATATGATATCATATTGTCAAGAGGTTTTTCCTATGCTTAATGAATTATGAGACAAATTTAGGACCACGATCTCGCAAGCCCTTTATGGAGGAGACTCAGTGTGGGGTGGATGAAGTCCTTAAGGGGTAATGAGGGAAGGTTTTCGGTATTTCTAATGGCTCTGTGTTTCTTAATTCTTTCGTGCATGGTATTTTTGTTTCATTGTAAATAATTGCAATGGTATGCATGAGAAGATCCAAGATTACGTATATATTCGTGATACCCAAAATACCAAATAGTTTTTGTTATTACTGGAATGTCCGTTCTTTTCACTTCATAACGAAAATTTAAAAGAACTAAATTTTTACCCTTTCATGGTTTTTGAACATCTGAATTAGATGGATTTTCGGTTGTTCAAAAACCGAAACTAAGCTCATTTTGGTTCTGGAACAACTAAAAATAGCAGGGCTTGTTTAAACTTCTGGTTCAACAGTTCTGGCACTCCACCGATCCATCTTCTCTTCTATGTGAATTTCTCTCTCTCTGTCTTACCTCTCTCACAAGAAAACCTAGTCTTTTGATTTGGTTACAAGGGTTTTGATGGATTACAACTGTATTTGACTGATTTTGAAAGTATTTGATGGATTTCAAATCTATAGTGAAGGTATGTATAAAATGATTTGTTGTTTGATTTTAGAAGTTTACATTGTATAAGATTATGATTTAGGGTTTCACACTTGAGTAGAAGAGGTCGCTTTAGGGTTTATTTGATTGTTTTACAGTTCCATAAGTATGGTAATTTGTTTGAGTGATATTTGGGGTTTTTAAAAAGTGTAAATTTTTGGGGTTTTTAAGAATTGTAAATTTGGGGTTATTTTTAGAACTTAAAATTTATTTATGAGTTCTTGAGTTAAGTTTGTTTTTCTTTTCTTAATTATATAAGATTTTAAAAATTCAGGTTTATTGAGAACTACAAATTTGGGTTTTTTTTTTTAGAACTCACAATTTTTACAAGAGGTTGTATTGAATTGATTACTTTTTTTTAGTGACTGTGAGGAAATTCACAAAAACAGTGATTCAATGCTTTGTTTTGAATGCTTTGTTTGTAGAACTCGAAATTTGATGTGTTGCTTTGTTTTGAATGCTGTGCAGATTTTACATTATATTGTATTGTGTGTTAACTTTGATACTCTTAAATAGTTTTAAGTACAAATTTGTGATAGATTTAGTGATATCTTAGGAAAGGGTTGATTTATCTTATTGATAGATTGAGTAGCTCAAAAATGAACATTTGTATGTGATTTATGATTCAAGTACAAATATACCTTGAACATTTTGCAAATGCTTGTGGTTTAAGGAGTACATTGGAAATAAATAACTTTATGCATACAAGCCTCAATATTTTGGATAGAATAATCCGTGACTAGATTTATTTGAGAGCTCATTCAATATGTAAATTTGTGATCACCTATTTGGAGGTTTAATTTGTGACTTGGCATTGTTTCATTGATTCTATATGCAAATGCGTTATGAGTTATTGGTGTCTCGATATTCATTCCTCTGTATTATCATGTTATTTTCATTGATTAATACTTGTAGTAGAACCTATAAGTTGAGTTGAAGAGCTCCATAACACTAGGTTATAGTTTAAAATTGACCATCTTTTCTGTTTAATAATAGCATATCATTATTGTTTATTTGTTATTCAGTTAAGTATTGCATATGCAACTTTATGATTAACACGGTGACCGTATGGGGTTTCAGTTAATATGCATCATATCGATGAAATGACTTTTCAATTAAATGATTGATAGCTAACCGATGAGCAAGTTCAATTAGTGAACGCATCTGGGTTGGGTGCTCTATCTATTATCTAGCCAGGTCAAATTGATCATCCTTTGGTCGTAGCCAATGCAGAGAGGTGGCATTCTGAGTCCAATTCATTTCATTACAACATTCAAATTGGTGAGATGACACCCACATTATTTGATGTTTACGTGATATTGGGACTGGCTATGGATGTCGACCCTGCTACATGTCGTCTTATTAGTGACCTCTGAGAGTTCATATAAAACAATTTGGGTATAGTCCCCATTGGAGGCAACTTGATAGTCATCAAGCACTCATGGTTGAAGGCCAACTTTGACACATTGCCACCTGATGATGTTAGATATACCCAATCCTACATGCTCTTCCTCATCAGCTTCACCATTTTCGCAGATTCATCAGTTGCAACAGTGCCAATGAGGTACTTATAATTCTTTGAGGATATTGAGGAAGCTGACAAATATCCTTGGGGTGTTGCTGCCCTAGCATATCTTTGTCGTTCCCTTGGAAAAGCTTGTAGTTTCAAGCGAAGAAATTTTAGTGGTTCAGCCACTCTTATGCAAGTAAATTATAATTTTGTATCTGACATAAACATAATAGTTTCAGATACATTCCAAAAATAATTATTACTTATCATATCTGGATATAATGTAGTGCTGGTCTTATGAGCATATTATGTATATGAGGCCCATACCGCATAGTATCTCTCCAAATATGCCTAAGAAAAAAAGATGGGAGCCACCAAACAATTATTATGGAAATCCACATAACCTGATGCCTCCCATTAGACAAGAATTCAATAACCTCCAACCTAATGAGGTTGGTGCGTACTTTGATATTACAAGATTTATTATTGATTAATTTTAATTGTATTTAAGTATTTGTAGTTGTTTATTGACTGATTATCGTATGCTTAATTTCATATCATATAACAGGTAATACGGAATCCATATTTCAAGCCTGATGATGCTATTTCAGATGATAGGCAGTAGGCATTCGAAACCACAATGTACTTAACGAACCTAATATTTGACTATATTGTCGAGCCATATATGCCAGATCGTGTGTGCCGCTAGTTTGGAGCTAAATAGGGGTATTCCAAAAAATCCCACATATGTTGGTAAGAGGTCTAGTAGACAAGGTGGGCAGTGAGATTGGAGAAATGTAAATTCTGATAAAATCCATCATTGGTTGACTCGACATGAGTGCATGATGCTAGACATTAAAGTGGATACTACCAATGGGTTGCCCTCAAAGTACTACAAGCTGGTACAGCCGAGTGTCTCATCCTATAATCCATAATGTCGCTAACCTACCAAAAGACATATTGCAAACTGTTAACCAATAAGAAGAGGTGGTTCCTGCACATGAACAACAATATATAATGAGACATCAAGGTTATGAGGATCAGTTGGTATATTTATATTGTCCTACAAATTGTTTTAATTTTGTACTTACCTATTAGTTCAATGAAATTGTTTAAATATTATAATTACCTATCTTGTTCTTACAGGTTAGTGCAGTTCAGGCTAGTACAATCGTGGTAGCAGAGGCACTTATACTTAGACAGAAGTGGTATCCTAAATTTTATAATCGCGTTAACAACACGTTTGAAATGCTGTCTAAGTTTCTGCCTATGGATATAAATGATATAGAAGCCATGATGAAAATTTTACAATGTCAAGCTAATGATGAAGCTGCACATGATGAGCTCTGATAATAAGTAGTGAGTGAAAGTAGTCGGCTGTAGAAGACCTGGCTCCATCCACATAACATGCGGTTGAGGAGCCTAGAAGGCATAATATGCGAAAGAAGCACTATCAGCCCAACAGAAGGCAGCCAATGTACTGGTATTTTTCGCAATTTAATGGTCTTTTTTACTATTGTTGTAACTATTGTAGTAATAAACTCCCGAGCAATGTAATGGCCTTTTTGGCAATATTTGATTACTTTTGAGTTTGTGTACATACATTTTAATTTTTTTATTTGTTTAGTAAGGGTTAGATGATTATGATGATGATGTAAATTTGAAAGGTTAATGTAATCAATTAGATGATAATGACAGATGATGGATACATATACAATTTCTGATGAATAGTGTTGTTTATTTATTAGTGTAGAAACATTTCATCCATTTCATAGTTTTCATTGTTTACTGTTTACACTGAAGTATTTTTGCTTTTGTTGTTAGTATTCATTGAAGTGAATAGTCACTTTGATGTTGAACAATTGAAAATAAGAATGCAAATTCCAAACTTCTATCGTATTTGTGGTTGTTCAACAATCGAAAACCAGATAGAGTGTAAGATGAAGCAACAATTTGTGCACATAAAATATTAAAATAATGCAAATTAGAGATGAAAAATTAACTTGTAGATGTATCTATTCCTTGCAGATGGGCCATCACCAACAGGTTCTGCCATTTGGAATTTCATAGATCTTCGATCCATCTCTATTGCAGAGGCAATGTATACAACAATATTCGAAGACTCCCCTCCCAACATAAAAGATACATTTATATTATTACTTACATCAATCAATTCAAGCCCACTAGATAGGCTTGCTTTGTGGTACATAATAGCTAATTTGTTTGGGGCAAGCTTTCTATGCTTCCCTGCAGCATAAAACTTATATATTTCCCCTCATCCAACTGTCCATTCTGAACGGAGGACTAAGATTGCCCCAATCACAATATCATGTCTCTACACTATTTTATTTTTAATTTTTTTCTATAAATTATTTTGACACCAAATTTTAGAAGTCCAATCCTCTATTAAACTTGCACTAGTGAAAAATATTAAAAAATATTTCCAATAAAATAAAATGATCAAAATACCCTTAAAATTTCAAGGGGCATTTTGGTCATTATATTTTATCAAAAATTATTTTTAATTTTTTTAATAGGTGCGCCCCAATGAGAATATACTACGTACCAAATTTCATATTCATACAATTGTTATATAAAAAACTAAAAATAAAATACTTTGAGATGTCGGATCTAAGATCAAATAGTGAGTGGCTCTCTTAATCAAAATTGGACAGCTGGATGGCAGGGGAAGCTTAGATCTTCCATGTTGTAGGGGTAGTATAGAAACCTTTCTCATTTTTTTGGATCAGACGATGGTAAATTTTCAAAATGATATTTTAGTTCCTCCAAGGAACTATTTCCATTATACTTCGTAACCTTCAATTCTTCCCCTTCATAAACAACATGTCTGTCATCTGAATTCGTTTTAAATGACCTGCCATATCGAAATACCACTTGCAATCCCTTGGTAACCATCGTCAATGCTACTGTATTAAATGAATACCAAAATTCGTGTTACAAATAATCAATAGAATAAGGAGTACAAAAAATTTGGATATATCTAACTAAATTAGGGTTCTTAAACTATGAGTTTTACATAATAGATCAAAACATGTACTACTAAAAAAGTCAACTATTCAATAAATAACAAAAAACAACAAATATTAAAACACGCACAAAATAAATAATATATATTAATACAAAACAAACAAGTTGAACAATATTTAGCCAAAGCAACAAATACAATATAGTGTACTACTATATTTATCAACGTAATGTGCTACTAAATAAATTGATTGTTTAATAAACTACCCAAAACAACAAATATTAGTACAAACAACAAATATTAATACGAACAACAAATAATTATACAAATAAACAGATTCAACAATATTTTCCAAATATTATTTATTAATCAATAATACACAACAAATAGTAATGAAAATATATAATATTGTATTAATTGTGACAAATTTAATCAATAGTATTAGGCAAGTGTAAGAAAGATATCAAGCACGCCCAAATAGAGAGCCAATCTCTTCAACTTTGTGGAATTTTGTATTGGGGGACAGAAAAGTGTGTAGGATACTGTACTGGAGGACACAAATTTTTTATAACCCTAAAACATAAAAAATCGCTCCTTTATGCTCATATGTTTATTGTTTTCACGGGAAAATTATCGGTTATTCAAAAACTGAAAATTCTAAATTTTCGGTTTTTGAAAAACTGAAAACTTTAAATTTTTGGTTGCTCAAAAACTGAAAAAGGGTAAAAAAAATTTTGTAAAAAATTTGCGTTATGACGTGAAAACGACAGACATTTCAGTAATAGCGGAAACAATTAGGTGTTTTGGTAATAACATAAACTATTGTAGCAGATATATACGTAATTTTCCCTATATTTTATGAATAAAGTTGTAATTTTGAACACCTGTAAGTGCTCTAGCTGGTATGGATTAAAAAAAGCACAAAACAAATTAACTATATATACTTGGCTAGATCACATTGCCTTTCAATCCATTTAAACCAAGGTTCAATCATCCAAATCTAGCTCAGATCAAGACTCCTACTCTGGATATAAGTGCAGAAGGCCTTGTCCGGTCCATAAATTATTTATCTTGCTTTATTTTCAATTTTCATCGCATTTCTTTTGATTTTCAGCATTTGATATTGCTTCATGCATTCATTTAATTTGATATCTCCAACTTCGATGTGATTGCAGACAGTGCTGCCGACGATTTATAGAGGGTTTTATCTCAAGTTGGATTCGATCACCATTGAGTTGGAATTCGATAGGACCCCATATAAGTGAACTGCGTATAGAGCGAGTTTGCGCTAAATCTAGTTTCAGACCAGCCGGGATCAACTATATGCAACAGGGAGATGTCAGATACGACTAGTTGTGGAGTTCTTCAGATCATAATGGGAGATTAGTGGTGGCTTTCTCAGATCCTTTCTTAGAAATATGAATAATGCAGTTCAGTAGAGGCCTTGAAATGGGGTTGCAGCTGGTCGCACAAGCGAACCGTAGAAGCACTGAGATGTAAGTGACTCTAAACCTTTAGTCCGGTCGATAAGGGATTCTGCCATAAAGCTAATCAGGTCATAGATACAACCTCATGTACTCCATGTATCGTTTTTTTTTCTTAAATGAAAATGGGTAGGGGTCTGCCTTTCCCTAATCATTTACACTAAAGAAATTTGTGCAGAAAGGTTAACTATAAACAATAACCATCGGTTTCTATGTCGAATTGTTTCAATTCCAAATATGGCGTGCTTTAGTGAATAGGACCTATTTGGGCTCGAGACCCAAAACTTCATATGTGCTCCTAAGGAAATGTCCTCCTTTGTTAATATTGTACTAGCATTAATATGTGATTATTGGGTGTCCACGTTTGTTAGCACCTTTCTCTTGCTACATATTTATTTATTTAAGAGCTAGAGATGAAGTGCTTTATATCAATGTTTCAGAATTGGCTAAAAAAAGTATATAAAAAAAAAAAATTATTATACAAATAATAAAGTTCATGACGTCCATAAATCTATATCTAGTCTAAATCAACACAGATAAATATCCAAAAAAAGAAAAAACCATTGAGAAATATTACATCCTAGTTTTAATATAGTCAACATCAACATTGGCATGCAAAAGAACTTCACTATAATTGACACAAACATTACAAAATCAACACCAAGATTGTATCCTCCCACATCAACATAGGGTGCACATATTCCCCCCTCATCTTCTCTGCGGCTCGACTTTTGCCCATCGTGAGTCTTCTCCCTCAAGGTCCTCAGGACTCTCAACAATCCACTCGTCAGTTCTATAAATATAATCTAAGCTAATGGGATTCGTGGTTGGTCTCCCATCTTCCTCTTATGTTGCCTATGTTGTATAAATTCAATTTACAAATTTACATGTATCACAACATCTTACAAATTCATAATCGAATAGAATGCAAAAGTACTCATAAAACTAGAAATGTACGTGTTACCTTTCTAGATCACTTAATCGCTTATGAGAGTTTATTCCTTTTCTTTGCGTGTATCCACTCAAAAACACGCCAACTCCTCTCACAACCACTAGTGCTACAAGTTTAGTTAAACACTGATTGCAAAGCATTATAACTCACAACATTGGTTGCCAAACAGAGACCACCATGTAACTGAAAAAATTAATAATAAATACCGTATATATAATCAACATCTACAAATATAAAATCGAGCGACAGAGAATTACATCTGCAAACCAAAGTCACCATTAGCCTTCTGATATTCTTCACGTTGTATATTGATTTTGTCTTGGATACGTTCATCATGGACAAGCCATGCAAAGACATGAACCAATTATGTTGTCACCTCTACTTGCTTAGAGGGAGATGCTTGAAAGAAATACTTTTGGGTAAATATAGAATCATGTAGGGAGCTTTAATATATAAGATAAGACATAAAAGTACCCCATTGCAAACCTCTCCTCACTATCAACTAGACGTAAAATTCTAACGCTTAGTTACTTCTACTAAATGCTCACAATCAAGGTTTGAAAAAATAGATTGGTGGCCCTAATTGGCCATCCCAAAAACCGTGGTGGATGGGCGGATCCGCAGGATTTGGCCCAAAAAAAATCAAAAAATACTAAAAATTTATAAAAATGGAGTTTTTTTTGTTTCTAAAAAATTAAGAGTGGTGCATTATGTACTTTCATTACTTTGTAAAAATACGTAGATAGTGAGACATTATTTTCTTATCTAGATATTTGTTAATCATTCATTCATATCAATAAACAAAATGAACTTATAATAATGAAGGATATAAATATATAGACCAAAATGGAGATATGCATTATTCTAGGATTATATATTTGCATTATTTAGTAATTCAAATGTCCTATTCACATTATTTTTGGATTTTCTATTTTCATCTAAGCCACTCATCAAAGAGATATGCTATTACAAAAATGGGACAAAACCTTAATTACAATTAAACCATCAAATTATAGAAAGATCAAAGATATTTTCATCTAAGCTACTCATCAAAGAGATATGCCATTACAAAAATGGCAGAAAACCTTAACTACAATTAAACCATCAAAATTATAGAAAGATCGAAGATAAACAAATTGTAGCATTCATCATGAAACACACAAAAAAATAAAATAAATAAATAAATAAATAAAGACTAAGAAGAATAAGAAGGAGGAGGCGGAACATGTTGGATTATTAAAAATAACTGAAACTAACAAGCAAAAACAAACACGCACGCATTCATGTCTAAATGGCATAAAACATAATTAAAAAAACAAATAAAAATACCACAATATTAAAAAAATATAGCATTAAAAGTAAAAATAAAAACAAGTTTTATTAAGAAAAAATAATTTTTTTTATAGAATATATAAATTTAAAATAAAAAAGAAAATAATTAACAAAATAGAAAATAACTTATTCCCATATTCATTAAAAAATAATAATTTTATTAAAAAATAATTTTTAAAAAATATTACATTAAAAGAAAAGAAGAACTAAATTAAACACATTATTTTACTAAGAAAAAACATTTTTCTCTAAAAAAATCATTATCTCAAAAACCCCTAAAAATAAGCAACATTTAGTGGAATAAACGACGATTAATCTTCTAATAATCGAACAAAACGAAACACTTGCATTGTAAATGATTCGATCATCTTTCAAACGCACCATTTTTCATCAAAAGACATTTAGTATTGAAGATTTAATTGAAAAAATGGTGAAAATTTCAGACCTATAAAATTTTCATCAAATCGAGCAAGAAACAAATTACTCAATAATAAATAAACATACCTATTTTATTTGATAGACGAATCATTGGTGATTAAAATAATAACTCAATTTGATCCAAAACGAGCAATAAATCAATTAAAATCTTCAATTTTTCAGCAATAGAGTTTCGAGCCAAAATTGACCCACAATTTTTTGTAGATCAAATAAATTGACATACAAAACTGGTAAAAGTTTGATTATCTTTTAAATGTCCTAAATTTCATAAAAACCATTCGATATTAAAGATTTCATCCAAAGATTGGCAGAAATTTCAAATCCCGTGAAAAACCACCATTTGATCAATTGAATCTTACTTTTTATGCATGTTTGATTCAAAAACTGTTGTTTTATAGCGACAAGAGAATGATTTAGATTATTAATACACTGCAAAATTCCATAATACGGTAGAAAAATAAATAGAAAAGCATAAGATGATTATGATTTTGCCATTCCTCATGACCATTTTCCTATGTAGAATCTTTGATTTCATCAGGCTTTCTAAAGCAAGAAAGTTGGTGGAAAAACGAGTAATAGCTAGGTGAAGCAACTCCCTTACGGTAGCGGTGCTTCAAGCTCAAAACTAATTTGTCATTATAGATATACTTTGTAATTTTTTTTACGAACTTTAGGATCTATAGAATATCTCGAGATTGAAGATTTTTAGGATATTTATCAGGATTTCCTATATATTCTAAACTCAAATCCTTACATGGATAGCACATGTTGTCCAATACATAGTTTTGTACTTCTCAGCCAACATTAGTCCAACTACCCTGTAATTTGTTTCATTATTAGTTAAAAATTGATCCACATATTCTCGGATTAACTATTTTAACAATATCATCAAACAAATTATAAAGAAGCTAAGCAGTTTTTGATACATCAGAAGCATCCACAGAGTTGATAAACATCGTACCCTTGGGACGATAAACCAAACAATTGAATATTCATATGTTTTCCATGACTCCATGTACTCATAAGAAATTCATCGACCTCATTCACTTTCTTTTGCACAAACTTGCACCTTAGGTCATGATAATTTGGCATTCTATAACCAGGACTAACGGCAGCTATTGCATCAGCCATTCGTTGAAAATACTGTGAATTCGCTACATTAAATTGCATAGCAGTGCCATACATACATCGAACTACAGCCATATGTTCTTGCTATAAAATTTATTTAGAAGCAACAACAGTTTTTATGCTTTTTGTGCCCAAGGTGTTGTCTTAGGGGCAAAATAGCTTGCTCAACAATTCCTTTAAAAATTTGCCTAACAATTTCTGCTCAACAATTTCTTCAAAAACTAAAGGGTCGGTGCTAGGAATTTAATCCTACAATGAGTAGGGGACCCCTTTCCCACACATCTTTCCCACTGAACTAAAAATAGAAGTATCTAAGTTATCTTTTAGGTACAAAAAGTTATTTTAGTTCCTGAAAGTCCACATAGGATCATAAATGAACACCATTCTAGCGACAAACTCTTTTCTATACAAGCATACTTTTTAGTACAAAACGTTTGCTTTATTTATTGAGAAAATTAAAAAAAATCTCCCCAAGTGTATTATTTATGCAACTTAACTCGGGCCAATTTTTTCTCACTTTTTTCTCTACAACAACTTTTCCTCGCAAAAACCACTCTAAGATAAAAAGTTGTTACTTTTTGGATGGAAATGCCCTTCCCATACAAAAGAATTCAACTAGCGGTCCCAAGTTGCATATTGCCGGAGCATAGAATAACACTGTCAGAGCGCTTTGTAATGATTGCCGGATCGGAATACTTACTGATGGAGCATTGTGGCTTTAGAAGGTGTACCATAGGAGCACATTTATCTACCGTCGGAGCGCCCTAATGCACTGCCGGAGCACTGTGGCTCCAACGACCCTACTGCCGAAGCGCATTCATAGAGTGCCAAAGCGAAATGTCTCCAAAAGGTGTACTGCTAGAGCGAAATGTCTCCTAAAGGTATACTGCAGGGTCGAGATCACGTAATGCCGGAGCAATTTGTCTACTACCAGAGCGAAGTACCACACTACTAGAGCGTTGTGGCTCCAAAAGGTGTACTGCCAGAGCGAATGTTTGTATCGCTGGAGCGCGTTGTCTTCGCTGCCGAAGAGAGTGAGAGAAAAGGCGTGTGAAAAAGGGTATTTTAGACCCTTTTTTAGTTCTTTTTGGGTTGGGGGGGTTTTTGCGAAGATAAGTTGTTAATGGGAAAAAGGTAAAAGAATAAAGTTGGATGAGAGTAAGTTGAATAGATAGTGTATATTGGCGTTTTTATTGTAATTTTTCCTTATTTATTTATAATCATCGAATTGTAAGATTACTTACAACTTATATAAACAAAATATCCAACATTTTCCTTCTAATATTCGGGAAAAAAAAATCTAAATTTTCGGTTTTTCAATTGGTTTGACATTTGTGTACAAAAAAAATATTTTGCTCAATGAAAATCCTTAGAGGTTTCTCCGAATCAGCCATGAATGAAGCTTCAAACCCCCACTTGTAAAGGAGTTTTAAGATACAAAACACATTTTTAATACAAAACGTGTGATTTTGCTTTGATCACCATCGTTATAATTGTACGATAGCTTATAACTTACATAAAGCGGATCTCTAACATTTTTTTTTTTTATGAATATTAAAAAGAAAAAGGTTAGAGATCCGGTTTAAGTTATAAACGATACAGTTACAACCGGATATCTAGCTTTGTATATTAAAATAAACACAATTACACGTCTTTGCGTCATGGTTAGTAGATAAGTTAACGAGAAGCGCTGGGTATAACTTCCAAAACTTGATGCCTAACAAATCTCTTATTATTATAATGATGATACTTAACTTTTCTTTGTTATTGGTTACTTCAGTGGTGATACTTAATTCGAAGTGGGAAATAGTCAACATTCTCTCCGTATTCACGTTCTTATCCTTTTTTTTCTCTTCTTGCATAGGTTTTCTTTTCATTATTTTAGTTAGTTGGTTTCTCTCCCTTGCTTTCACTTGAGTCACGATCTCCTCCTAAGAGTGAAAAGAACCCTGATAAAAGAAAAAATAGTTTTTATTTTTTTTTTATTATTATTATTATCATCTATTCTTATTCCAAATATTCAATTTATATCCTAATTTCTTTGAAAAAAAAATAAAACAAAATAAAAACGAAAGGAAATAGCACTCAAAATAAAAAATAAAGGAAAGTAATGCGCCATTGCTACCATGAAGGAAATGCTGAAACAGATTTTTTAACCACTAGAGGTGTTTTTCAATCCTCATTGGTGATTACCAAGTTCTTGTATTGTACTTCTGTGTAATTGGATCCCCTTATAACTATATCCATTTAGAGTGAATAATAGTCATTTGCTATTGTTAAAGAAAAATAAATAAAAAATAAAAATAAAAATTACCCAGCCCTCTCTTGAGTAATTGTATTAATATATTTCGCCTCCAAAGCCTCACAAACGCGTTTACTACAGCTTTTGACCGAGTAGTGGTCGTACCTTGAGACCCAAGCCAAAGTGACTAAATCCACAACATTAAAATGAGTTGCTCCCACTTATCCAACTTCTTTAAATATCTTCTTTCTGATCCATTTTCGGTGCACTCATCTGTTCAAGCAACTATCGTTCTTTGCTATTTGGCTAAAGCTGCAAGTCAACAGCATGTTGGAGAAATGTTTGGCTTCCGGCTTAATTCAGGCAGCTTTTCATGCCATAAAATTCCGAAAAAGTAAAATGGGATACCAGCGACTCGGCCGAGAACATGCGGAAGAACGCACCAAGGCAAAGACTGTTGGTTTTCAAGTAAGGGTAAAGAGAACCAAAGCTGTAACCGTGAACATTTCGAGGGGGATGCAGGGAAATAAGTCAAAATTGTCGACAATTGATGGTAAAGGTGGGGCAAACCATCCAGTTTTGAGCAATTTTGTTGGGAAAGGAAGGAGGAAGGTGACTTCCAGGCCCGAAATTTTCAGGTATTTGGAGTATATGAAGGAGAGTGGAAGGTGGGAGCCTGGCTCTGAGAGGCCTGTAATATATTTTCCTTAGTATTTTTTTTCAAGTGATTTGATCATTTCTTCTAATTCATAATATGTATGGTGGATGAATTTGTTTTATTAGAAGAATGGTGGTCATCGAGCCACAGCCTCTATCATATGATAAAGGTACTATAATTTATAAGTAATTTAGAGTTAATTACCACTGACAATGATAATTTTAGGGATAGAATGACCATTGACTCTCTATTGCAAATGGAAGGCTTCATTCCTAGATAGCCAAGATGGTTCCATGGAACCATATAGAGAAGCAAAATGCCCTCACTCTGGTTGTGGTTTTGCTTTCAATTTTTCCATATCACTTATTTTAATTTAAGGCCTTCCTAGCTTTTGGGCGGTTCCACAATAAAAAGGAAGCTTCCCAAAGAGAGTAGAACAAAAGAAATGTGTATCAAATTGTTAGACTTTTTTGGGACAAACTTCCCCTCTCAAACTTATATCTCTCGAGTTTAAGGTGTTCGATTTGGTGCTATCCAAAATCACCCACATAAAGAAATCTATGGGATTGAGATTGATATTGAAAAGTTTCTTAAATAAAATAAAAATCCAAAAGGATCAAAACTCTTTAATATATCTCTTGGTTTTTTAGATATATATGTAAGATCTATGGAAGTTTTTTATTTAGTATGGACTCTTAATTTTATATATATATGAGGGATGAAAATCCAGAGGATTTGTGTACCCTATTTGGGTCACCATATAGGACTGGTGGTTCCTCTAGAGAGAGGGCGGCAAGGCCTCCTATGCATAAGATACAAGGTTTCCTTTTAAAGAGAAGAGAGCTTCATTTGGAGAGAAACATTGTGATGATACCGCTTGTAGACTCTTAAAGATTGAGAGGCTGGTTTTTTTTAGAGAAGCGGTTCTCATAGAGATTTTAAGTAGTTTGCCTTTTAATTACATAGAAAGTCAATTTATAATAGTGTTGTCGATAATGGCTGTCAAAAGTAAAGAAAATGAAGGGATAGTGGTTTAAAAGGGTTTGCTCGACTTGGGTTTTGTCGTGATTTAGAGAGGTAACTTTAAGATCCAAAATATTTGATGTAACTTTTACTGGTATAGTGGATTTCTGTTTACCGTACCCTTGGATGTAGGCGTTTTGAGATGAATCACGTAAATCTTTGCGTTTTTGTGGTGTTTTATGCTTTATTTTTAGTACTTTATTTGACAAAAATCAACTTACTTCTGTACACAACAAAGTGATATTAGAGCCTAGTTTGGGTTGTCTGTATGGCGATAAAGGTTTTGAATGCAAGTTCAAAGTGGAGAAATTTGATAGCAAATATTATTTTTCATCAAGAATGGTGAAGAAATTTATTTGGTAAGAGATGAAGAATTTATTAAGCCATCCAATAGATGTTGTCATGGTGAGCAAGTCATTTTGATATCAACATGGAGATTGTTAGATTTGTTGCTATTCAAAATCACCTACATAAGGAAATCTCATATTATGTGGGATTAAGATAATCCCAAATTATGTGGGATTGAGATATTTCCTTATTGTGTGAAATGGCTATTAGCCAATTAGATATTCTTTAAGAGTTGGATATTAGGATAAGTTCTATTTGGATTAGGATGAACTTGATAACCCATGTTTAAAGAGATAAAGATTAGTTTCCCATAAAAAAAATAATAAAAGGGGCCATCACGTGAGCCTTTTTGGTGAGTCTCTTTTCTTTATATAATGGGCTATTTTCAGAGAGAGAAAGTGTGCTTTATTTAGGTCACCATGTGGGAATGGTGGTTCCTCTAGAAAGAGAGGGGGCAAAGCCTCCTGTCATAAAATATAATGTTTCCTCTTAGAGAGAAAATAGCTTCTTATGAAGAGAAACATTGTGATGTGCTGCTTGTAGACTCTCGAAGATTGAGATGCTTGTTTCTTATAAAGAAGCGTTTCCCATGGAGATTTTGGAAGATTTTCCCTTTCAGTTAGAAAGAAAGTCAGTTTTTCATTGCTCTCACGTCTTTATCTGGTGTTGTCGGTAATGCTTACCAAGAGTTAAAGAGAAGGAAGGGAGAGTGGTTTAAAAAGTTTTGTTCGTATGGGTTTTGTCGATGTTAGAGAGGTAACTATATGTCCTAAATTTTTTGATGTAACTTTCATTAGTATAGCAGATTTCAATTTGCGGTGTCCGTGGATGTAGCCCTCTTGAGGTGAACCATATCATGCTTTTTTTCTCATACTTTATGTGTCAAAAATCAACCCATCAGGTTTAGAGCTTTCACACACAACATAAGGGACATCTTCCCGCAAAAAAGTAGTTCCACGTTCATTTACCTTAGGCTCCTAAGCTCTAAGCCAAATGATTGAGGAAAATGTATACGTAAGATTTCAACCTTATATGTATGAAGTAAGGCGCACCTGTACAATCCTCTAGAAGAGACTGTTCCGATATTGGAGAACCCTAAAATTGATCATATTGACTTCGAGATGTGTGGCTATGAAGTAAAAAAAAATTGAAGTCATGAAAGAAAATGCATCTTTTAGGAAGTTATCTAAACCATTTATTAAATGCATCTTTTAGGAAGTTATCTAAACCATTTATTTTCAAGATTTTGAAATGTTTATAGATCTATTTGATATGTAATTTAAAATTTTATAACTAGGGGTCAAAAGATATTTTAAATCCATCATAGTGTTTCTGGCCCGAAAATTCTAGGCAAACTTTAGAGGTGTGTCATACCTATAGTATAAAGAGTTATACAAACCTCAGGCAATTTTTGTAGTCCCTGATGTTGGTTTTTCTACTCACAAAAATCATAGTGACATTGCTGGAGCTCAAGTCCTCGTAACTAATGTACCATGTCAACCCTAAAAGAGCTACCTTAAAATTGGATCTCATTGATTCCATCAGTGGAGTCAGGTGGAGAATCATGCTTCCGCTTTGCTACATCTATTTCCGTGCGTTTTCGTCGTGTAAAGAGCCTTAATTAGATGTTTTCCTGGAAATGTCAACTGATGCATCGGGTAAAAATCAAAAAAATATAAATTCCCTAATTAGATTGCCTATAATATCTTTTGTTTGAAAATGCAAATTCTCTTTCTAAATATTTTGAGATAGTTTCTCTTCTTAAAAATTCTATATATTTTCTCTCTCTAAAATTTTTATATACTTTCTCTCTCTAAAATATGATATAGTTCCTCTCTCTAAAATTTTAAAATACTTTCTCTCTCTAAAATTTAAAATTTGAGATGGATTCTCTCTATAAAAGTTTTGAAATATTTTTCTCCCAAAACCATTTCAAATAGTTTCTCTTTGTAAACAGTTTCAGGTAGTCCCTCTCTTTAAAATATGATATAGTTTTTCTCTCTAAAATTTTCAAGTACTTTCTCTATCTAAACTTTAAATTTTGAGATAATATCTTTCAAAAAAATTTAATATAGTTTCTCTCTCTAGGAAAGTTTAGGTATTTTCTCAATCTGAAATTTGATAGAGTTACTCTCTCTAAAATTTTAAGGTGCTTTCGCTTTCTAAAACTTAAATTTTGACATAGTTTCTCTCTGTAATGCTTTTACTATAATTTCTTTCTCTAAAACTTAAAATTTGAGATAATTTTTCTATCTAAATTTTTTCAAATAGTTTCTCTCTAAAAATTTTAGGTACTTTATCCATCTAAACTTTGATATAGTTTATCTCTCTAAAGTTTTAAGATATTTTCTCTCTCTAAAAATGAAAATTTGAGATAGTTTCTCTCTCTAAAATTTTCAGGTAGTTTCTCTATCTAAAATTTTAATATATTTTCTCTTTCTAAAATTTAAAATTTGAGATCGCTTCTCTATCTAAATTTTTTTATGTAGTTTCTCTCTTTAAATATTTTAAGTACTTTCTCTATCTAAAATTTGATGTAGTTTCTCTCTCTACAGTTTTAAGATATTTTCTCTCTCTAAAACTTAAATTTTGAAATAGTTTCTCTTTGAAAAAATTTTCTGATAGTTTCTCTATATAAAATTTGATATAGTTTCTAATCTCTAACATTTTAATATGTTCTCTCTTTAAAACTTAAAATTTGAGATAATTTCTTTTTAAATGTTTTGAGATATTTCTTTCTAAAAAATTTTAAATAGTTCCTCTCTCTAAAATTTAATGTAGTTTCTCTCTCTAAAATTTAAAGATACTTTCTCTCTCTAAAATTTAAGATTCGAGATAGTTTCTCTATCTAAAATTTTAATATGGTCTTCCTAAAACTTTAAATTTGAAATAATTTCTCTCTCTAAAAAATTTAAAGTAGTTTTCTCATTAAGAAGATTTGTATATTCTCTCTTTAAAAATTTCATATACTTTCTCTCTCCAAAAGTCGATATAGTTTCCCTCTCTAAAATTCTAATATATTTTCTCTCTTTAAAATTTGATATAATTTCTCTCTCTAAAGTTTTACTATTGCTTTTGGCCTTCAACAGCAAAATGGATAATTTCAATGAAATGTGAATTCCACCTATCTTGGTAGAATTTAGATTTCCAAAATTTAAGCTTAAAATAAATATTTAGGATTTCCACGAAAATCTCAATTCCACTGGAAATGTCAATTCTAAACTAACCAACTATTGGTCCAACTTTTTCAAGAAAAGTGATTCTTAAAAACCTGAATCTAATGAGCCAAACGGGTCCTAAAGGTTTATGGATGGGTTCTTTGAAACTAATGGGTTCTTTGAAACTAACTATTTGGCAGTACACTTGTTCATGGTCAACAAGATTAGAGCCATGTTTTCAAGCATCTCACAAGAAAGAATGATTGCTGAGAATATGACAACGTGTTAGGTGCAATTTTGACATTTTGTGAAGGCAAAGATAGTGCTTAATGGAAATTTTACCAGAGTGCTTCACTAACGCTAATCATATGTTAAAAGACAATAGACGGTGACCGGAAGAGATTCAAGTTTCTTTAAAGAGCACTCTTTCTGTCCGATATTCTATCTCTTTTAAATACAAGATGTCACACCTACCCTTCCCATATATATTGGCCAAAATATACATCTTCTTTTAAAACTATATCGATTTCTATGAAACCTTCCCTAAAACTTAAGATGCTTTAAGAGAGAGAAATTGGAGTTTCGACAATACATAGCGAAAACAGATTGTTAGGTGAGCCTTTACGAGCAGATTTGCTAGTTGATCATTCGAAAAAATAAATAGTAGACCACGAGTACTCCGAAAAATACAATTTAAACAAAATGACCCAATTTCAATATGTTTTATCCACTTATGGAAGACATCAATACAAGCAATTTGAATTGTGCTTTTGTTGTCATTTAAAAAAAAATGACAAATGAAGTGAACAATGCTCATATATTGAAGGACCTATCATCATCAAATAATTTTAATCTTATATGTGTACCTTTCTTTTTCCTGAGCCAAGGGAATCACTAAAGAAAATGAAATCAGTAGTAGAATAATGGTCATTGACATCTTATGCCCAATCCGCATAAGAATAAGCACAAAGTTCAAAAGCAATGGTAAAGGTAGAAGGAAGTCTTAAAACAGATTATATCGAACATCGTACGAAATTTGAAGCACAACAACATGATGAACTGTGAGCAGGGTGCGGACATGAACAAACTTACCAAATGAATAACATGGCTAATATATGGATGAGTAGAGGTTAAATGATTGAGACTAAAAACAAGCTATAGGATCAGAAAGTAGCTCTGCATCTTTAGGACAAAGCTTGGCATTCAATTCACGTAAAGTGTCAAGAGTTCTATTGTCTACCAAGGTAGTTAGGAGATTTGATGCATAGTTCACTTAGGAAACAAGCAGATGAATACACATCAATGCTAAGAAATTAACGAAATTGACTAATATCCTTCATTTCAAAGCAATTATTTGAGTGAAATTGGATATCACCAGTGCCGACAGAACCATGGCCAGTGAGCACCATATTATTAACGTAGAGAAGCAACTACGTAAGAACTTAAGCAGAATGTTGAACAAAAAAGGCAGAATGATGTCACTATGAGCGAACCTCAGGGTAATAATAATATAACAAAATATCCCAAATCAGATATGACGTGCTTGTTTAAGACCATATAATACTCAAAAAATCTACAAACTTACAAACTTGATGAGACTGATGGGGGCAAATCAAGATTAGGTTTTATATATACTTTTTCATGTAAGTCACCTTGGAGAAAGGCATTGTTGACACCAAAGTCCATCCTTGGATAAACGTAATAACAATCAGTGTTTCAAAATGAGCAACTAGTGGAAAGCACTCTTCGTAATCAGTCACAAATTGTTGAGTAAATTCTTTTGCACACAACCTGGCTTGCCTCATTCAATCCATCCACCTACAACCAACTACAAAACACACAAATAGCTGATTTCTTGAACAACTTATTTTATTCAGTTTTAAGTAAGAGAAGAAAATATGTTGGGCCAAAAACATGAAGTTGAGAATAATTTGAACTACATGAATAAAGTCATTCAAAGGGAGACAAGCAACCTATAATAGAAGATGGTTTATGATTGATGGCATAAACAAACATAAACTGATGCAAATTGCGTTTAGAAATTTTGGATGCCGGGATGAAATTGTTATTTTTATTATCTTTTAGTCATTGGGATGTAATCGTCATTTTTAAGATCATTTTTTGTCACCAAGATGTAATCGTCATTTTTAAGATTTCTTTTGATCACCGGGATGAATCTTCATTGTTTCTTTGTTTTAGGTCCCAAGATGTATCTGTCTTGTTTGGTATTTTTGAGATTTGTTAAGGTCTAGGAACTTTGGTGAAGCGGCAAGTAATTTTATTGTGTGAAAGGCTCTATGAGTCGGAAGGTCAAAATGTGTGTTTTCAATGCTTAGAAGTTTGGTTTCATGTATGAGATGAATGGACGTATGGGAAAAGGGCACAGGGATAATCTAATGATTTTCATACTTTGTTAGGGCCATTTTAGTTATTTTTCAGTTTAAGCAAATTGGTTCATACTTCGGTTTTTTTAATTGGCGTCGCACATTAGGCGGACACTTGTTTCAAATCCCCTAACCAAAGGTGCATACAGAAGCTTGCACTTTGTGGGGTAAAGGAAGGGTCCATGTCATTAGCTAAACTCAGTCAAACGTTATCTTTTGAATAAAGTCAATGAAGAGAGCATAATAAGAACTTCCCCATAGTAGCGATCTCCAAAACTGCTTCATCTTCTCTCTGTGGCAAATAATAAACTTCCTGTAGTTAGATTGATAAACTGGTGTATTGTGTCTAAACAAAAGCTTGTATAATCTCCTCTTCCTATTGACTTCCTACAACTCGTCAAGACGACTGCTGTGCAATAATCTATGGCCTTCTAAAAGGACTTCTTTTTAGTAAGGAACTTACATCTATTTCATAACCACATATTTCAGCAATGGTTTGGGGTTGCTTACACATCTACACCTACACTTGGTCAATAACGTTTTGTTCATCAGTTTGAACCAATTTAGTCTTAGCCTCGCCTCCCTCTGACCTTTCCTATTGAATAATATGGAATTCATTACTTTGCTTTTGTTTAACCCATTAGAATGACCTCATCATGTCCTCTAGTGTCTTAATTGCATGTGCTTGCATTTAGAATAATGATATGAAGCTTACATGTTGTTTGGATGAGGGAGATTCTGTGTGTAGTTCATCCTACTAAAGGGAGGTACTTTGCTTCCCAAGATTTACGTTTGTATGAAATATTTCTATAACTGGGTCCCAAGTAAATCTTAGGAGTTGTTATTAGGTTAAGCGAGGGCTTGAGTACTCATAAGGTACCCCCTAATCCTTCCTAGGTTTTGAACAATTGTGAGAGAATATCAAGCTTAAGGTACCCCCTAATCCTCCCTAGGAATATCAAGCTTTCTGGAGAGAAATCTCTGTGTATATTAATCATAAAGAATATACATGCTTTGTATAAATATACAATAAACATGAAAAAAATAGAAAGATATCAATATCCCTGCAATACAAATCAATGACACCTATAATAACTAAATCCTACCATAAATAGAAGATATTATATCTACGTAATATACAATTGTAATATACACTTTCTATAACACCCTCCCTCAAACTCAAGATGCTTTAAGAGTGAGCAGCTGAAGTTTAGACAATAAGTAGTACAAACGAACGCTTGAATGGGCATTTGTGAGAAGATCAGCTAATTGATCCTTCAAATAAACAAAAGTTAGTGTAAGAGTGCCTTGAAGAAAATATTGACGAACAAAGTGACAATCAATTTCAATATGCTTTGTACGCATATGAAACACATCATTATGAACAATCTGAATTGCACTTTTGTTGTCACAAAAAGGTGTAGTGGTGCCAGTTTGAACAACACCTATATCTTGAAGTAGCCACCATAACCAGATAATTTCAATAGCAGTATGCGCAAGAGCTTTGTATTCAACTTCAGTACTTGAGTGAGAAACTACCTTTTCTTTCTTACTTTTCCATGAAACAAGTGAATCACCCAAGAAAACAAGAAACCGAATAGTAAACCTACGATCAGTAAGATCCCCTGCAATCCGCATCAAAATAAGCACGAAATTCAAGAGTAGAAGTGGAAGACATGAGTAAACCTTGATACAAGGTACTTCGAACATAGCGTATGATGCGAAGGACAAAAGCATAGGAACATAGTAAGGGACATGAACTGACTCACCACATGAACAATATGATTGATGTCAGGGCGAGTGATAGTTAAATAATTAAGACCGCCAACAATCTCAAGTGGAGTGTCAACCATTTTGTTATCTGTTAGAGCGGCTTGAGATATGAGATCAGATGCGTACTTCACTTAAGACAAAATATATCCACGAGCAGAAGAATCTACTCCAATGCTAAGAAAATAATGAAGTTATCCAAGGCCCCTCATTTCAAAGAACTTGCTTCTTAAGTGCAATTGAGTATCACGAATGCCAACAGAATCACTACTAGGGACCATATCATCAACATAAAGAATCAATAGTGTAAGACCATGAGCAAAACGTCAAACAAAAAGTGTTGAATCATGAATACTTCGAATGAACCCCAATGTGATGATAACAGAGAAAATGTTTTCAAACCAAGCACAGGATGCTTGTTTGAGACCATATAATGCTCTTCAAAGCTTGCAAACCTGATGAGGCGAATGGGAGAGACTAATAAGAGGTTTCATATAGACTTCTTCATGCAGGTCACCATGAAGGAAGGCATTCTTGACATCCATTTGATACAAGGGCCATCCACGAATAGAAGCTACAATAATTAAGGTCCACACTGAGTTTATTTGAGCAACTGGTGCAAAAGTCTCTTCATAGTAAATCTCATACTCTTGAGTGAAGCCTTTTGCAATTAATCATGCCTTGTACCATTCAATTGTACCATCTGAATTAGTTTTAATTTTTTTGACCTGTCGACAACCAACTACAGACTTTCCAGGGGATAAATCAACAAGATCCCAAGTATGAGTTTTATGTAAAGCATTTAATTCATTTTTCATAGCTTGCTGTCAGTTTCAATCCGATACAGCTTCTTTGTATGTCTTAGGCTCGTGAAGAGAAATAACAGTGGATAGGAAGTAATGAAAATCATGAAGATGCTCAGGTGCAGAGCGCTCTCGTGTAAGATAGCGATGTTCAAAGAGAGGATAATGCAAATCGCTCTCAAGAGGTGCAGAATCGGGACACGGCATATTAGGTTGGTGCTCAGATGGGATACAGGGACTGGTATCTCTATTATCTTGAAAGTTCTCTTGAGGGTTTACAAGAGGGACATTAGGCACTACAAGATCAATTGAGGAGTTAATAAAGGGGTCAAGATATTGATTGGACTCAAGAGATTAATGGGAGAGATAACGAACACATGGAAGAAAATAAAATGGTATACTTTTCCTAGGACTTCACGTGACGTGAAATACGAAGTTTCTGTGAAATGGGATCATAACATCGAAAACCTTTTTGCTAAAGACCATAACCCAAAAATACACAAATGACTGATTACTTGTACAACTTGTTTTGTTCAAGTTTGGGTAAGAGAACAAAACATGTTGACCCAAAGATATGAGGTTGTGAATAATGACGACTACATGAATAAAGTCACTCAAAAAGAGACATACCACCTAAAATAGAGGATGAAATATGATTGCTGACATAAACAGAAATATATGCAGCCTCTCGCCAAAATTTACGTTGAATGGAAGAGGAAAGTAATAAGGTACGATCTGTCTCAATAATATAACGATGTTTAGATTTTGCCACACCATTCTGCTGTGGTCTGCCAGGACATGGTAGTTGAGCCAAAGTTCCATGAGACTTGAGAAGACCTTTAAAAGATTTTGACAAATATTCTCCACCAAAATCAAAATGGAATATTTTAATAGTTTTTAAAAATTGGATCTTGAGCATGGTAGAAAATTCATCATAAATTTGATAAAAGTCTGACTTAGACTGTAACAAGTAAACCTAAGTGTAACGAGAATAGTCATCAACAAAACTAACATAATAACGAGCACCCCTCATGGATGGAGTAGAAGCAGGACCCCACAAATCAGAATGTATGAGATCAAAAGGAGAAGAAGAAACAATTTCACTATTAGAAAATCGTGGTGAAGTATGTTTTGCCAATTTGCGATTAATACAACCAACAATGTTTGTGGTTTGTACATATCCCAAATTGTCAGTTGATACTAAATATTTCAACCTAGGAAAAGAAACATGACGTAGCCTACTATGACAAACTGAGAGGTAAGAAAATCCCATACCTCTTTGGCTGTTTCAAACTTTCCAAGTTACATGCTAATGGATGGTACAACAAAGATGGCAATCTATGTAACAATTTTATGATTGTTTATTTCCCATTCCTCCAAACTATCTTCCAACTGATCTCCTTTCAATTCATCAGAAGATTTCAGACATGATTTGTCACCTTTTATACACTTTCATAGGCCTTTTCCTTTAAGAAAGCTTCTCATAAGGTAGGACCAATGGCTATAGTTTAACCCATCCAATTTAATAGCAATGGGTTGGGCTGAATCATAAGAGGCCATTGTAGGATGTGGTCTCTTTCTATGAAATCAAAGAACTTTATAGATATTTATCCAATGGAAATATACTAGGGTCCAAGACAATAGTTTTAGGCCTTGAGGCTCACACAAGGCTTAAAACCCACAACAAACAAAACCCATAGTCACCAATGACCTAGAAAAATATGCTCAAAAAATACCCAGAAAAATACCTAGTGAAGGTACAGGAAGAAGAACCAACCTCGTTGAAAAACCGTTGGCAACCTGCTGGACTCTGACAAGAAGACCAAAATCTAAGCGTCATATTGTCTCTCTAAATTTCTCCAAGGAAATGACCCCAAAATTCGATCTATCTCAATCACAAACATCAAGCCCACCTCTATATGTATCGAAGCGAAAACCCAATATCAATAATGCTCTGATACCATGATAGAATAACAAGCTTTCTAGGGAGAAATCTCTATGTAAATTGATTATAAGAATATACATGCTCTGTATAAGTATATAATAACCATGACAAAAATAGAAAGATGTCAATATCCCTATAATACAAAGCAATGACACCTATAATAACCAAATCCTACCATAAATAGAAGATATTATATCGACATAATATACAATTGTAATACACTTTCTATAACAAATTGAATCTTGACACCCACGTTTGCCTTAACTCTAAATCTCGTGACAGCCTCAAAACAGAGGTTTGTCACCTCTGTTTCCTCAGCATGGTAATGTATAATTTGCGTGTTTTAGTCCGTAGATGACAGAGAAGAGGGCTTTTCGAGATACGTTGAAACAGTGTTTAGAAGGTCACCTCAGCCAAGGGACTCAATCCCAAGCATAGGCAAGTTAATCGACCGAATCCGAGTGGGTGAAGCCAAATAGCCCTGCAATAATTAAAAAAATAAAAAAAATAAAAAAATAAAAAAATAAAATAAAATAATAGTAAAAAAGCAACTTTAAAGGCCCAAATATGTGATATATATATATAAGGCAATGATTTCATACTACCGTTGCATAGTAATATGATACAACAACCTTAAAAAACCATCTTATGGCCATTTGTTTAATCCAAATTTAGAAATATACACTCTTTTCATTTTAATGAACATTCACAAAAAAAGAAAAAATTGAAAACACAACCTAGAAAATATATTTTTAGCCCAATTAACATAGGTCAATCATTTTGGTGAGATGCTTATATCTAGGTCTTAGAAGGATTTTTTTCATTTTCAATTTATTTGGATGGCTTTATTATCATTAGATGAACAATGTTTAAAAGGAAAAAATTGATTTTGAGCTTATAAAGGCTAAGATCTTGAAATTCACAAAATAAATGGTCTAGATTCATTTTTTGAGAAAACTCATTTTGATCATATCTAGGGTTCAAATTGAACATTTTTTTGGGGGGAGATTGATTGTTGAGATGAAGAGAGTGTGTGTGTAAAATTTGAGGTCATACAAATACCACAAACATGGTTTTTTAGAAGTGTCGTTGCATTATACCATGATACAACCGTTGCATTGGATCATTGATCATATAGATATATATATATTTATAATAGATTAAAAAAATTGATTTATAGTAGGATAAATTTAAAAAAAAATCAAAACAAGGAACAAATTTGCTTAAAAAAGTATAGAAAAATGAAAAGGAAAATATATTAAAAAGGGATTATGCCTAATGACACTCACCAAATTATGCCAAAAAACATCTAAATCATATACAAAAAACTTATACAATATATCCATATTTTTAATAATTTTATTTATGTATTTGAATTGTTTTTTATGTACAACGAGTTGTTGAAGGGTTTCTGTGGCCATTAAATGTCTTATGAGAGCATGTGATCAATATCTGATATAGTGGAACATAAACTCAATAGGTGTGTGGTTCTTTGTCAACCATGATAAGAAAATGATATTCGTTGATACATAGACTTATCTTGACGAGCAAGGCCAATCATGTTGGAAAACCCATAAATACCTAAGCATATAATAAAACGGAATAAAGTTTATGATTTAACCCTTGATGAGGTCGAAGTTACCCAGGAGAGTGAGCCAAGGAACTATGCGACCCTTGTGTATGATGGATGGCCTCTAAAGACGAGTGTCGAAGCATCATCACTTAACCATCACGACATGTGCATGTGATAGCTGTATCAAAAAACAAGACACCATTAAGGGTGCAGCGTTCATATATGTGGAATATTACCTCTATGCATCATAGAGTTGTGGTTGCATCCAGTCATAGCGACCATAGATTTGTCTCTAGGGGAGAACCTGTAATCTATAGACTATGATTATGTCATTTTACCTACTAGCTAACTTTGATAGCCCAATCATGAACCCCAACAATAGTTTGTGGGTCCAAGGAACTGCTTGATCAGTTTGAGAAAGCAAGTATGGATTATAGTCCACAATAGAAGATTGAGTGCTTCATAAATATTAATTCCTAAAGCTAGAAGGATCATATTCCCATCAAATTTATTTGGTTTTATTTATTTTGATGTTAATTGATTTTTAGAATGATTATTTAAATGTTTGTTATTCTCTGAATATTTTATTTTTGTAAAATGAAGTTATAAAATAAAAATTATTCAATTTTTAGTATTTAAATATTAATAAAAAAGAGTTTATTTTTAAAATACTAAAACTCAATTTTCTTAATTTAAAATTTAATATAATAAATAATGGCCCATCAAGACCCCATTGGGATGTGTGTGGGGCCCACTATGGGAGCCCTAGTTCGTACACCCCACTAAAAGTGAGAAAGTCTCTACAATTTTGAGATTTACTTATTTATGATCTATTGATTTGGATCATGCCTTATTGACCATGTCAATTAAAAACAAAATATGTCTTATAGAATCCTAAGGAGATTAGGACTTCTAAATGAATGAGGATAAATAAAAGAGATTTATAAAAAAGATAAATATTTTCCATATTTTATTTTTTGATAGGATATAAGGTTTATGAAACTGAAAGATAAAGTTCAGCATCATCCTTTGAATCATGATGATTGATCCAAGAATTAGATGACTTAGATCTCTCACTCCACATGCCTCCTATGATCAATTGGTCAAAATCAATCTATAAGAATGGCTATCCTTATGAAACATCATCCCCCTAAAAAGTCTAGAAGAGGGGCTTCCTCACCTTTCATTCTCTACACAAAATCTCTCTCTCTCCTCTCT
>NW_006494910.1:4079218-4096942 GCF_000471905.2 Amborella trichopoda | reverse complement strand
AACTAATACTAATAAGTAAGTAGTACGTACTACTTACTACGTAACACTACTACTACCCTAAACGTACGTACGTAGACGGTCGTCCTCTACCTTCTACTACTCTACTACAACTACTCTCTCTCTCTCTCTCTCTCTCTCTCTCTCTCTCTCTCTCTCTCTCTTGAAGTTCTCATTTCTCTAAAGAGAGATAGGAGGCATACCCTGAGAGTTGGACTTATGTAATCTAGCGGGTGTATAGATTCTTTTTTTTATGTTTTTTTTTCTCTTTTTCTTTTTCTTTTCCTGCTTAGATTACTCACAAGCAGTCGATTACAATAAATTGACTTGAAAAAAAATAAAGAAAACAAATCTAAGATCTAAAACTTGATGCCACTAACACTACACTTTTATCAATCAAATAAAACCACAAGAATATGCTTGGGAATAATAAGAAGACATAAGAAATAAATATGGTAAAAAACAAGAAAGAGAGTATCGAAGATTACCTCAACCGGACTTATTACACCTCACACTTAGTCACCTACTTCCAATGACACGGGATCAATGGTCGACCTTCAATCTCAATATTGGGAAAGCAATTAAGCCAAAACCTCCAACGGAACATGAACTCATTTAAAAAACTCTGATCTCAAAATAAAGTTTAACCCCTTGATAACCTAGTTGAGAGAGATAGCATCTCTTTACTAAACCCTAGCTCTTTATGCCATAAGAGATGGGAGATGAGAGATAGAGTCTTTCTATGTGGGGTGTGCCCCCTACTTTGATCAAGGGAGAGAGAGAATCTCAAGAGATGGGGTGTGCCCCTTATCAAAACTAGAGAGAGAGAAGAGGCGAGATTAGGTGTGTAGAGAATGTGGGAGAGGGCACCCCTTTTTTATAGTGCTTGAATGGGTTTAGGGTTTCCTAGTGTTTTCAATAGTTTTCCTCTTCTAGTGAGATTGAATATGCACCATTAATCTTGGGAGGGTTGTGGGGTGAGAGATATGAGCCCTCCATTCTATAGATAGACCATCAAGATCATATGAAAAGTGTCAGAACTTTTATCCCCCATTTCCTAAACCATTTTCCCATCGATTAATTTAACTAATAAAATATCGAAATAATATTGTGCTTTCTTATTTTCATGCACAAGCTTTCTCATACTTTCCTTATTCAATTTCAGAGCTTCTTTCAAACATAAAGTTTCGAAAACACAAGCTTTCTTCACCCTCAAATCATGAGCTTGAATTCATTAAGGAAGGTTTCATAAGGTGGGTGTGCCACCCTAAGTGGCACTCCATGGGCCCCACCAAATTGTCATGGTGGGCCCATATATATATTTGGGCCTCCTATGTAATATTAAAATTATTTAAAATAATTTATGATTTTTAGAAACTCATAAAATCCTATTTGAATAATTAAATCAATATAAAATCAATATCTCTATTTTTATAAATCCAAATTTCATAAATAAATTACTCAGAGATTCAAAAAAATCAAATAATAATTCTAAAAATCACATAGCATTAAAACAAACATAATTAAATAATTTTGATGGGAAAATAATCCATATGGTCGAGGAACAAATAAACAAACACTGGGGTACTCTACCATCTACTGTAGATTATGGTTTACACTTGCTTTCTCAAACCAATCAAGTGTTACCAATGACCCGTAGTCTATGCAGACGCTCATTAGTGGGTCACCAAAGTCTAACCAATGGGCAGGGGGTCATTATCCCAATATGTGGATTTCACGTTTTCCCCTAGAGACATACCAAGGTTGCCTAGACCTGATGCAACCACAGTTTTATGGTGCATAGGGGTAATATCTCACACATGCACAAACTTCACGCTGAAAGCTGGTTCGTTTTTCCGAAACAACTATCATATATGCATGTCGTGTGATAGTACGTGGATAAGGCTTTGACCCTTATCTATGAAGGCCATCATCACACACAAGGGCCACGCAGTCCCTCGGCTCACTCATTTGGGCATACTCCGACCTCATCAAGGGATGACCCATTATAACCCTTACAGCTTAATCTCCATGCCTAGGTAACTTGAGTTTTTCCAAACCGATTGGCCTAGCATGTCAAGCTCAGTCCGGTATCAGTAAACGTCATTTGCTTAGTATGGTCCACACATGACCACACTCCCATTGATTTTATGTTTCATTATATCAAAAGTTCAATTACAAGCACTCGTACGGCCTTTAAAGCCCACACTCACCTAACATGCCTCCCATAAGAGACTATAGAGGTGGACACACCCCACTCATAAAATTGCCTAAGGCATTGAGGCCTTGGCTCGATCAAATAGTTCTTGCTCTCATATTTTTGGAAAAAGGTTTAGCCAGGGCTTTCTCATATTTGAAAGATCCAAGATTGACCATTGACCCATGATCCATTAGCGGAGGAAACTAGGTTGGGGTTTATTAAGTCTGATTGAGGTAATCTTTCGACATCTTACTTTATAGTTTGCAGTATTTTATTTCTTATTCCCATAAAGCATTGTGCTGGTTTTATTTAATAAAATAAAGTTGTAAATAGAGGAGAACCAATTTATTTATTTATTTTTTCTTTTGAGTTAAATTTATTGTAATTGGACCATTACAAGAATTCTAGTCAGTGAGAAAAAAGAAAAATTAAAAATTATATACTGTGCTAGATCATCTTTGTCTAACTTTTAGTTATACACACAACTCATAGGGTTGAAATCGAGTTAATCAACGGAGTCCAAGTGAACTCTGGCAGGTCCTGCAACATTGCCTTGGAGCCTGTAAGTAACCTTCTTGAGGATATAATCATGCTAAAAGATTCAGCACAAATAGAGAATAAATATGACAATGGATCTCACTACTCAAACACTCTTGAGGCTGTAAAGAAGCCTCCAGCTCTACAACATAAAACTTGATACTTGAAGGGCATTCAACTATCAAAATTTCGCCGTAATGGATTTTTAACAACCGAAATGGCCCCTTAATCCCAAAACAAATATACACAAAGACCTTTGGATTTCGGGTTTGGAAGTTAGGGCAGAAAAACCTGACTATATTTATGCATGTTTCAATAGTTTTTCTTAAGGACACGGTTTCTATGCGGCCAGCCCGCATATGGTAGAAATATAATTTGATCATAATTTTTAGAGAATATATAATCTTTAACATGGAGATCATGAATATGAAAAAAAAAAAAAGAAATTAAAAAATTAAAAACTAGAAATAATAATGATATGAAGAAAATATTTGAACCATTAGTTACACTTGTTTTTAGATGGACCACATATTTGCATCCATCTTTAAGATGGATGCTTTATACCTCTCGACCGCATGATATAGAAATGCGGTTCAGGCCGCTTGAAACAATTTTTCTTTTCTTAATGCCAATTAAGATATCTACCATCTTAATTTCTCTTAAAGAAATATACATCTTAATATTACTCCAGAAATTCAATGGTAAAAGAAAGAGGAAATAGAAAGAAGGAAAATAAAAGGAAAACAAAACGTGAGGAAAAGAGCAACAGAGTTTTCTATTCGGAAAGATCAATATCCAACCCAATCTCTTTGCAGGTTTTCCAAGTCATCTCTCTCTTCTTCCATTATAATATATATTCCGCAGCAAGAAAAGGTCATAGTGCTTGCCCGGTCACACAATAATAGCTATGCTAGCCAAAGTGGACCACTTTTTTTGAACCTATATTGGTAAGCAAGCCGCAATGGACCAATTCCTACAGTCTTATTATAATACATATCCAACTGCTAATCCTCTTCCATTAAATACCTTCCCACTGTCCCATTTTCAGAAGCCATTCCACTCTCTCTCTCTCTCTCTCTCTCTCTCTCTCTCTCTCTCTCTCTCTGTGGAGCTCAAAAGGATGTCAGACAAACGTGCTTTAACCGCTGGCATAATTCCGGCAACCTTTCGCGCCATAAGATCGAAAACGAGCGTGAATGGATACCATCGACTTGGCCGAGAAGCCCCAAGAAAAGCGATAAAGATCAAAAACCTTCGTTTTCCAGTGAAAGCAAAGAAAGTTGCAGCTTTGCCTTCAAACATTTTGAAGCCCACCCAGAAAACTACAGGAATCCACCCCGTGATCGACCCCATTGTTGGAAAAGGAAAGAAGAAGGTGACTTCGAGGCCGGAAATTTGCCGGTATTTGGAGTATTTGAGGGAGGGCGGATCATGGGAGATTGGCTGTGAGAGGCCTGTGATATACTTCTCATAGAGGAGTATACAACTCTCTGTAATTTGTGAATATGTTGCTTGTTGTGTGATGAATTCTTTGCAGTTGAAACGGGTGAATTTTGCTTGTGATCATAAAAGTGCTCTCTCCTTCTCTGTGCTCATGAATGGAATGGTGGTGTGGAGAGTTGAAAGTGAAATGTTGATGAATTGTTCTCTCTTTCACACAGGGTTGCGTGGGTGAGGGGCTCTCTTACAAACTTGTCTCTTCCATTTTCCAAACTTGACTTTTCCAGAAAGGATTAGATTGCGCATGCCAAAACTCAGAGTCTTCATTGAATAGCAAATAAAATAATTTCCATTGGCTTCCTGGAATCTTCTTCGAACACCATAGGAAACTGCCAGTGATGGCCAAGGCAAGGGAACCAATAAAATATTCCCATATTAGTAAAAATCAGTTTACTCATTTTCCGAAAACTATGTGCGTGCACAAAATTTTATATTAAGCGATGCTTTTGTTTTTTTTTTACTATACCACCAGCGGTTCCTTCTTGTTGTATGGAACTTACATAAAAATACCATATCGCTTAAGTTCTAGGATTTTCTAACGTTTAGATCATCAGACCGACATTTAGCCAAAGGAAATGTCGGACCAACCATGAGATTGGGTTGTTCAATCTAATACTCAACAGAAAAATAAAAGAGATTGGGTTGTTCAATCTAATATTCAACAGAAAAATAAAAGAGATTGGGTTGTTCAATCTAATATTCAACAGAAAAATAAAAGAGATTGGGTTGTTCGGCATCTTCGATATTGGATGGCCCTAAATTATAATCATAAATTGTTCCTTATAAAAGTTTATATATATATATATATATATATATAACAAATCCACCCTTCACAACTCTTCTATCTTTAACCTTTGTAATTTGAAGGATTGTGAAGGAGGATTATCCCATATATATATATATATATATATATATTCTTGTACGCCAATGTGCGTACCGCTACAGTAAATGCCCAATGGCCCAAATCGAATATGGGTCGATCTGACGGTCACGGTTATTCGAGAGCGTTTTAATATTAATTTTTTTTAACAAATCAGAATAATCTGAAATTTGGAGCGTGTGTACATTTTAGTGAGGTGCACCTATAAAATACATAAAAATAATAATTCGTAAAACAAATTGACCAAAATAAACCTGAAACTTTTCGGGGGTATTTTGATCAATTTATTTTATGTAAAATATTCTTCCGTAGATTCGCCTATTTTTTATGAATACACGCTTCAAATTTCAGATCATTCCGATTTGTATAAAAAAAATGAAAAATAAAATACTACCGGACATCTGTGATCGTCAAATCAGCCCAGATTCGATATGAGCTGTTCGACGTTTACTGTAGCGATACACGAATCGGCATACTATAGCATCTTCCATATATATATATATATATAGTTTATGTCTTTGCACTATGGATCTTTTCCTAATTTTTCCCAGAACTAGGAACGTGTTGCAGTAGGATATTCCTTTTTTAACAATTTAGTCATGTCTCATTAGGGGTCGTAATGGGTCAGGCATGGGTCGGGTCCGGCTAGACCCGGACACAGACCCGAATTTATTCGGGTTCAGGTTTTGGATTCGAATCCGAATGTATTCTGTTCCAGGTTTTGGACCCAGACCCGAATGTATTCGGATCCAGATTTTGGACCTGAACCTGACCCGTCAGGTCCTAAAGTTGAACCCATACCCATACCCGTCGGGTCCCGATTTGGTCACGTCTATCGCCACCTTCACAATGAGCTTCTTTTTTTATAGCCTACAATAGTGAAAAATAAAGACTAAATTTTGGGGGTGGGCGATTAAAAATAGAGAGAGAGACATTCAAGATCGAAAGAGAGAGCTACGTCTCCAAGAAACTAAGATAGGGAGAATTGCATAGAGGTAGCATGGCGATGAGAATTGTAAAGAGGGAAGATGGTGATGTGGTTTGGCTATTTGAGGAACCAGGAGAAAACGAAAAGTATTAAAACGATTTTAGGGTTGGGGCTTTGGCCTTTGGGTAAACTAAAAATTCGAGTCCGGGTACCTGCCGGGTCAAGTATAGCAGAACTCATACCCAGACTCGAGACTATTGGGGTATCCTTATTAGACCCGGACACTAGCCGCGGGTCCAAAACTTAGACCCATACCCGAACCCATGTCGGGTACACCTGGAGGGTATGGGTCGGGTACGGGTCCATTGTCACCCCTATGCCTCATGGTTTATTAATAGCATATGAGCTGCGCCTATATTTATTTGCTATTTTTATAATAATGCACAATACTTTTAAACATTTTAGAATAATTTAAGAAAGTATTATTTTTGCTTCAGATTATCTTTTCGTTCAAGAAAAGGATTCATCTTTAAATGTTAGTTTTCCTCTTTTTCTTATTTTTTTAAATTAGTTATGAACAAGTGATGAATTTCTTTTTATGTACTTATTATTATAAGAATATTTCTTTTCAAATAATTTACGAATTTTTTAATTATGTGATATTTTATTATTTTTATTTTTTAAAAATAATTTGATAGAGTAAGACCTAAGGGATAATGGGAGGAGTAGGCTTTAATTTGTATATTTGATTGTTAAATTGATACTAATTTTTGCTTTCTTAAGATTTCCATTGGAAAAATAAAATAAAATAAACAAAATAAAAAAACAACGTTTTTAAAATTTTAAATAACTAAATTTATGTTTCTTCCTTTTCTTGGAATAAAAAATTTAAAATTTTCATTTATGATATTCCATGCTTTTTAAGGCTTGGATGATGATGATTTATGAGGATTTCATACTTCGTAAAATAATGATTATTTTAAAAAAATAAAAAATTTACGACTTTTAACTACATTACCAATTCATAATTAATACTATATATCAGTATGAGTCCATTCTTTATGATAAATATTTTGTTGCTAATATGAATGCTCACTATATAAGATTTTTTTTATTTTATTACTATTGTTGTTTTAGCATACCAATACACATATAAATATGTAAAAAATATAATAATTATTTGATAACAACCTACCGTAGATTTATTACTAATAATTAAAGAATAAATAATATTATAGGCCATAGTATTATATGTGTTAATTAGGTTTATATTAAAATAATATTTCATATAAAATTCATAATTATTTGATTAAATCTTATATTTGAAGATGAATTCATTGAATTTTGTCTTTAAGACCATATTTGAATAAAAATATTTTCAATAATAATCCTAATACTTAATATCATGTGTATTGCAAGTACATTTGACTAGTATGTGAAAATATGGAGCCTCACATATTATAGAATTTTTTTTTGTAGTCTACAACAAATTCTTCCTTGCGTTAAGGGAGGAAAGATTTTCTCCCCAATTTTCCTTTTTTGTGTCTACACCAAATTCTTCCTTGCGTTGTGGGAGGAAAGATTTTTTCCCCATTTTTTTTTATGGGAAAGCAAACAATACAATACGACCATTCTCATTTGGCACAGTTTAGAATTATTCTTAGCCTTCAAATTGAGCTCAAAATTCAGAATTCTTTTTTAAACTTTGAAACATTCCCAGTCGGCTCTAAAAAGATTATGACATCCATGTAAAAATAAATAAAGATACTGTTTTTAGGACTCCACAACTCAAATGTAGAAATGCGGGCTCGTTAACAAAATTTTTTGAAATATAATTTAGTACTAATTTTGGAGGAATATATAATCTTTAACATGTAGATTATAAATCTATAAAAATAAATAAATTTTAAAAACTAAAAATGATATTTTTTGGAAAAAATATTTGAACCATTGATTTTATTATTTTCTTTAGATGATTATTATTTATGGTATTGATCTACACTTTCTTTAGTGGATGATGTAGGTGCGGGCTTGGATGCATCAAACAATTCTCCAAAAAATAAATATCTTATCAAATAAAGGAAAAACAAAGAGAAAAAAATTGGGGTTGACGGTTTCTTGACATGCGTACAAATTTGCAACTTGCATTTCAAATTCCTTGGTAGGAATCAAGAAAAGAAACTTATCTGTGAAAATTATAAACTCTGTTTTCAACAAAAGCGAATGCATTTGATACGCATAAAAGATTTTGAATAAAAAACTAATTGTCTCAACTAAATATTAAAAAGTATATAATAGAAGGATTGTCTGATTTTAAATTGGGTAGTTGTAAATTTGTCACTATCTGAACCCAAAGTTCATAAAAAAAATAAAAAATTTCTCAAACTTCATAATATGTCCCAAATCATCCAATCTGCCATCTAATAGCCAGGAGTGTTTGTGACCTCCTTATGATAATGGAAAATGGTTTCATAGTACACAGTCCCAAAAATATTTGCTATATGAGCTCCCTATGCCTCCTGGGTTCCTATTAACGTCCAATTTTCCAAACTAACAAGATATATCTCACTCCCTGATGTTTAAGAATAAGACTGTGGGTGGTATTTTTGTACAATTTGGTTGGCAATATTGGCATGGTACGCCCCGCCCTGAAAGAGTAGGGCTGGAGCTAGGGCCAGTGCCAACCAAGTTTGGCCTGGCCTGGCCTAGCCCTCTTTTTACTTTCTTTTTTTTTTTTTTTTTGTTTTTCTTTATTTGTTTTTAGCTCAGCTCGGGAATAACAGAGTTAGAGCCGGGCCTGTGGGTACAAGGGCCGGGTCCGGCCAAGGCGGACCCGACCTGTTGCATGTCTTATGTACAAAACAACAGAAAAATAACTATATTTCTAAAAGAAATATATACAATAAGACCATTTACCTATTCAAAGGAGGTAATAATCATTTCTGGATGTTAATTTTGTAGTCACAAGCTTGAAAATGTGCTACCAGACTGAAAGTTCAAAAAACGTTCTTGAATCTTATGACAGAGTCTAAGCTATCTAATTTGACATTTGATATTTAGGGTTATTTATGACCCCTTATTCCAAAGATAAATATTCTATTGTGTACAATCCCTTTTTTTAAAACTTGCTACGTAGTTGTGCCTTGAATATTACAAGAAAACATGTCGATGGGGGATCCCGCAAATTAATCATTTTGACCTTGATGATAAAGAATACGTAAAATTTATGAGTATTAAAATCTAAAATGGTCCCATGAAAAATTGCATCCAAGAAGAGATGCTTTAGATTTCGGTTTGTTGTTGTTCAAACAACATCTCCTGTCAAAAAACTTATATCGAAAGCCCAAGCATTGAGTGATCGCATGCCAATCCAGTGCATTTATGAATACTTTAAAGGGACGGTCTAAAATAAGTGTTGCAATATGGATCATTTTAGAGCTTGAAATTATTATTTTTTTCTCAAATTTGTATATGTCGAGGTCGGAACAAATCGACCGGCAATGTTTCCGGTACTCGGACTGAGTTTGCAAAGTTTCAAACCAAGATACGAAATTGCAAACTACTTTATGATATCTATATAAATTTTATATTAAGCTAGAAGGTCAACCACCTTTATTTATTTATTTGTGTGATATGTCATTGCGCATTTTATCTTCTCAATTCTTAAGTTATTCTGCTTTTGGCCTTTTCAATTTATCTATCGTTCATCTTTATCTTTTCTACTCTTTAATATACTAAACGGATTTGGGATAAATAGTGGAAGGGGTTTTTAGAATATAGGTATAGAGAGATAGGGGTCGTACTAATTTTATGATAGGTGATTTTCATAAGATTCTTAAAATCCTTGAGGGAGAAACCTAACTACCTTTTTTTGAGATTTTTACACATTTTTTAGTTTCTCTTTTAACTCTAGTTCAACTGAGCCTCATGTATCACAGACATTTGTTCATAGAAAATTGTTTCATGTGGGTTGGAACGCATTTCTGTAATATGCAATCTAGATGTATAAAGCATCCATCTTAGAGATGGATGCAAATAGGTGGTCTATCTAAAAAACAAATGTAATTAACGGTCTAATGTTTTTTAATATAATTATTATTTCTACTTAATGTTTTTTAATATAATTATTATTTCTACTTTTTAAATTTTTTTTTTCATATTCATAATCTTCATGTTGAAGATTATATATTTTCTAAAAATTAGGATCAAATTATATTTAAAAAATATATTTAGTGCCAAGCCCGCATTTCTACACTATGCGGACTGGGCGCATAGAAACGGTGTCCTTTGTTTATTATGTATAAAAAGTTTTGAAAAGGAAATCCGTAGACATTCTTTTTCCTCGCCATTCATGTTCAAACTTTTAATGTTCAAAAAAATAGACAGTCCTTTCTCTCTCACGGTTTATATATCTCTTTCCATCCAAACTTTTGACTGTTTCCACACACGTTCTCTATCGCGAACCCTATCTTTTTTATCCAGGTAGGTAAAAATTTATATATTATTGTATACATTATAATAAATATATAACTATAAAAAGTCATTCAATTGTATCAATAAATATTTCATTCATAATTATTACAATACTAATAATTTTAATTTTAATTTTAATAAATTACTTACAAAATATGCATAATCTAATTATATTAATTTCATTTGCCTTATAATTATAATTATAATTATAGAAATATAAATATCAGTAAGAATAAATTATTTTTATTGCGCATTTATGGTAAGAATAATTATAATACATTTATTAGAATATTATTAATTATTAGAAATACAAATTAATATTCATATTTTCGTTATGCATTGAAAATTAAATAATTGGATACGTGGGTAACAATAGAATTCAGAAGAATAAAAAATTCTAATAATTTCATAATCTTATTTAACAACTACAGTACAACTTCATGTAGGTAATTAATTTTTAATGATTATTATATTTATAATTTTATATTAGTCAAATAATATGATTGATATAAATAATATCAAGTATTGAGTATCTACTCACATAGGAATTTATGCGTCATTATATATTTATAGTATTTTATTTTATTTTTATAATTGATATGGCAAATTCATATTTTGTTATAATACTAATTAGAATTATATGTCTTAACTATAAGTGTGGTAATCATCGAGTGGCAGCATGATCTTGATCGGGATCTACAATGTGTCTTGGGCCCATCTGAAATGAGAGAGAAAGATGGCCTCTCAGAGCCTTGGCGGCCTAGGGTATGGAAGACGTGTATAACACAAAATCCTAAACTATGAGCATCGGACCCGAGGAAGTCTACCGAAAGGGATTTTGGGTCATTCAAGGTCAGGGCTCATGGGATTCCAGGAAGAAACAGACTCATGTATAAAGTCGGTGGCATTGGCATTGGCATTGGCATGTAAAAGCAAGGGCCAAAGTATTGACACTACAAGCCCACAAAATGTACATACGATAAACACACTATGGAAAGTCACTTCCTCGTGGAGGACTCGCGGAGTACATGTACATGTGCTGAAGAAAAATGCCCCGCACCTTATATTATGGTGCATACATTGAGGATGCCTTGATCTCGACGTCTAAGGGAACTGTTGTCACAATCTTGCCACCTATAGGCAGGATGTGATAGACAAATCATGATAAACAAGTCCTCGTTATGGGTTCCATTTGAGTAGTTTTAGAATGTAACCCATCGGTTGCGGAAGTATTACGCCTTGCAGTGCCGGCTATCAATTGTGTTACATACGCATTTATTTTCTTTTAATTATTTTAAAATGAATTAAATTTAACTTATTTTATTTAAAATTATTGAAAATGATTTTGGAAATTTTTTAGACTTTTTCTACAAAGTAAAGTGAGCAATCAACAAATTAGGAATGGTCTAAGAAGGATGAAACACGTGTGAGACCAAAATGGCTAATAGGCCTCATATGGACCATAAGCCCACAGTAAGGCCCAATATAGGCCCACGTTTCATAATAGAGGGGCCCACTCTTTAAAGATGTCGTCAATGGGCCACTTCTCCCCTCTTATTCACTTTCGAGATGGCAATTTGGTAAAAAGGCTTACTTTCTAATCTTTGAGATTTATGAAAATATGATGGAATTTTTACAAGGACAAGGTTTCTATGCAGCCAATTCGCATATTGTAGAAATGCAGGCTTGACAATAAATATATTTTTTAAATATAATTTGATCTTAATCTTTAACATGGAAATCATGAATATGAAAAATATATATTGAAAACTACAAATAATAATTGTATTAAAAAAATATTTGAACCGTTAGTTACACTTGTTTTTAGATGGACCACTTATTTGTATCCATCTTTAAGATGAATGCTTTATACCTGTGGACCTCATATTGTAGAAATACGATCCAACCCGTATGAAACATATTTCCTTTTTATAATTAGATCCAATTGGGTACACTAAAGTGAACTTATGATTCCTCAGGACACATGCTTCCAACACATTTGAACACATTGAAGATGATTGAGGGCAACATCATATATTTTTTCTATTATTTACATGAAAGGATGAAAAGCGAGAAAAAAAGAGAGAAACGTTAGGATGAGTGGTATTCCCCACCTTTGCCTCTAACTCTCTCACTTGATCAAAAGGGTGATGGATTCCTCTTGGCTAAATCTTAGTGTAATTCAAACTTGGATAAAGTTGTTCTTTTTCAATATGGATTAAATGGGAATATAGTTAGAAACATTTAAGGGACAAGGGTGTGATATCCACTAAAAAATTTTAGAGAAAGAGAGGGAGAGGAACTTTTTTAAAAAAATTTCTATTACTCCCCTTCAAACTCAGTTGGGGAAGCATTTGAAGCCTGAATTTAAAGTAAATATCTCAAAAAATATCTCTTGACAAAGGCTTGGTGAAGATATCAGCTACTTAATATCTAGAGGAAATAAAATGTAATAAGTAATCAAGATCAACTTTTTCATGCACAAAACTATAGACACCCTATTTTAAATCTGACAAATTTTATAGTTTTCTGAACCCTTAGGACCACATTAGCCTAGTAGATCCAATTTAATTACCTCAAAACTATCCAAATCATATCCCAATTTGAAGTAGAGCCCAAGAGCTTTCCAACGGTCCAAGAATCGCCTGAATCGGACCTACAGATAAAACGATATAACAAATGACAATTTAGTCCCTATAAGACCCAACTGTCTGGCCGCGGGCCAGGCTGTAACGGGCCCGACAGGTCCAGACACTGGCTGATGATGCAGTCAACGCCCTTTTTTTAATTATAAAGGTTAAAACTTCAAGATTAATCCAAAAAAATATGAAAAAATTCCAAAATGTTTTAGAAAAATCACCAATTCAATCTTATAAATACTCCATCTCCCTAACCCAAAAGGAAAGAGAAAAAGAGACAAAAAAAAATACCTTAGAAATTTCCAAAATTATGAAAAATATCCAAAAATACCAAAAATAGGAAAAATACTTAAAAAATTCCTAAAAATTTAGGAAAAATCCCAAAAACTCCCAAAAAAATTAAAGAACATCTCAGAATTCATGTTCAACCTCTGGAAATCATAAACCCTTAGAAAACTAAGGAAATTCTCTTCCAGATCTGGAGAAAGTCCGACAGCTTCAGAAAAATCTCTAGATTGAAAACCTTAGAGAAGTTAGAAACCCTAGCCTCCTGAAGTCCTAACCCTCAAGACTGAGAAAACCTAGACCTAAGGCACAAAAACACTAGATCAAAACTAGAATTAGGGCACAATAACCCTATATCTAACGCCTTACACTAGAGATCTACTGGTCAACATCTGAATCAAATAGGCAAAGAAGACAGGTTCTAACACAGGTGAGCTCTCGAAGGCTCAGGAATCCTAGGCCATTCGGCCCGGTTTGGTATTATTTATTCCTCTCTCTTTCTTCTTATTTTTGTTGTTTTGCTTCTTTCATTTATTTTTTATCTATTAACTTGTCTTAAAAATTGTATTTTAATGCTCTAGATCATGCTGGCTCTGCCACAGATTTGAGAGTAGATCTGCTCGTTTCCTGGCAAATCTAGCCTCATATCTGAATTCGATCTGTCCCACTTTCTCTACCACTTTATTTACATCTTTTTAATTATTTTAAGGTGCTGAAATTCGAGAGATCTTCATCGAAAGATCTGTCAGAATTTCGTCATAAACAGTTTGGAGCCGACTGTGGGGCTATTTTGAGCTTGATCCAAGCTTCAAAATATGATCTTTATTCACTGTTTTTAGTCGCAAAAGGTCCCAAAAGTCAACTGTAACCAGAATTCAGGGTTTCGATGCTCCGAAACCCTGCTTTGTTTAGGCGACACTCCTAGTGTCACCCAAATCAAAAGTCTCAAAAACCTCTGGAACTTTGTGGATTGGTTCTAGGAACTTTTTTGTGACTGCACAAAAAAAAATCAAATCAATATGCAAAAAAAATAAAATTCAGTTCAATCTAAGCTTTTCTATTTTACTTTATTTTAATTTATTTCATCATAAATATTTTAATTTCCTGCTTCTTTCAAGTTTAAAGTAGTCTTATTTCATCAAGATTAACAAAATAAAAATAATATATATATATATATATATATATAGAGAGAGAGAGAGAGAGAGAGATTGGGCGACACCAGCCGTGTTGCCCACTTTGCAAGGGCAACAACACTAGTGCCGCCTGGGAGACACCACCCGTGTCGCCCAACTGCAAGTGTCCCAGAAAAATTTTGGGACTCCACAGGACCATTTCAGAGACTTTTGGCTCCTTGTTGACCAATATTTTGACCTAAAATAAAATTTTTAAAAATATAAAAAAAAAATTTGCTTAAAATAAATATGTTCTGTTTCTGCCCTTTTGATTTTATTTTAGTTTGTTAATTTTAATTGAAATCATATTTTCTCTGCTTTCAGCATGCTTAGTTTAACTGTGTTTCATCAAAATTAAAAAGATAAAAAAATATATATTAGAGTTGCTTACCCCTCTAAACCTAGACTCACTCTCGGTCAGAGCCGAGACTCATGCACCATCTAGTCTAGATCTTAGTCTAGGTTCTAGCATAGGTTTAAGCTTGAGAGTTGCCGCTAGAGCTAGACTAGGCTTATCATAGTTCAAGGTCTTAACTAAAATCCATTGAGTCTAGTAATTCTCTTAGCGTAGGTCTTAGCTAATGTTTTTGCCCCTAGTGTCTGGCTAGGTTTGCCCTAAGTTGTCGAGTTTAGATTTTAGAACCCAGCCAAAAGCAATCACCATGTCAGTCACTCAAGGCGACCATGATGACTACTCCACGATCGACTCTAATCCTAACCTACCCAAACCTATGGACTAGTATGTTGCAATCCCTAGGAGTTATCAACAAACCTCAGGACAATCCATTATTCAATACCCAAGTCTTCAATTAGAGGCAGAGTCCCAACCATCACTCCTAATCTTGATATCTGTGTGGCCCGAAAAGCTGGCTCCACCCAGAAAACCTTGAATAGTCAGGGAGTCCAACTAGACGTCGTCCTACAGGGGATTTTAGGCAACCAAAGTAGAAGTCGAGTGAGGGAAGAAATTCATGCAACATCTAAAGCCAATTCCCATAACTCGAACCAAGGTAACTCTGAGGTGCAGCGATCTCAAAACCAATACCCAACTAGGTTTAGGGGATCTAACCCAACCTCGAGCCACCATAGTGCAGCTCATGATGTCCTGAACATTGTACGAAGCAGAGGTGTCGACTCAAACCTACCATTAGGGGAGATAGTCTAACCTGCCCTCAAAATTCTAGTTGACCTAGGTTACACTGTTCATGCCCCAGCTTACGCGTCGATCCCAACCAAGTTAGTGGTATAGGTCAACCCTTAGCACAACCAGTGGGCCTACTGCCATGCTAAATACTCAATAAGAAAGCACCATAAAATCAATGCAGGACATACTTGTAAGAATGGACATGCATGAAATTCTACCCCCAAAGGCCTATGTTCATGAGACCCTTGGAGGCATGGAAGACCTTCCTCTGAGATTTGTCATCCCAGAATTTAGAAACAAGTTCAATGGCAAGAGCAATCCAGATACTCACGTTAATGCATACCTCTTCTCCGTTCGAGCTTTGCGAGACAAGCCTAACCAACTGAAGGCCATATTTTCATAAATATTGACTAGTAAGGCCTTGAACTGGCATAAGAGAACAATGTCTGCTCGATCACACATCTCTTCAGACGAAATGTTTAACCTATTCATCTCTCACTACCGCAAGGGTCGACACCAAGACCTCTCTCCCTAGGCAAACTCAGTGTAACAAAACAAAACCCAAGAGAATCCTTAGAGGATTTCATTGGTCGATTACTCGATGCGGTAATGCGAGTCATAAAATGTCCACTTACAGACACAGCCAAGATCTCCAAGTCTTAGAGAATGCAGCTCCCGAGTACAGGACCTTCTTCAGTCAAGGTCTTATCCCCCACTCTTTGGACATCATAATCGAGCGGGTGGCGCGACATGAAAGGGCCAGAGGGACACCCCTCAGCACCAAGCCTGACAACAAGCCGATAACAGCTCTCCAAAATAAGAACAAAAATAAGGGGAATGCTTCCGGTCAGGTTAATGAGATCATCGTTAACAGATCGGCCTAAGGTTCTGCTGCTCAATGCAACAATCAGAATCAAAACCGAATGGGTCAGCCTAGAGCCAACGCTCAAAATAATGACTAAAGGCAAGAGGATAATTTCACCCCTCTCACAGACCCATTAAAAAAAGTGTTGGAATTACTCTTAGCTAAGAATATGGTTTATCTCTTGCCACCATCTAAACCACAGTTTTAAGTCAAGGATAAGAGCAGGTGGTGCAAATGACATCAAAATCATGCTCATGATACTCAAAACTGCATATATTTGAAACGGGTGATTCAAGGGTTAATCAATAGGGGGACATCACTGTCGCACCTAGAAATCAACATGTCGAAAAGCCTAATCAAAAGATGGGTATCTTTAGAAATCCCCTTCCTAAACATATTGTCAAAACGACCAAAAAGTCGGGAGCTCAAGACAACTCGAAAGAGAACGTTATCATTCATATGATTGAGTGTGGAGAAGATCCCAGTCAGTTCATATTGCCTTGTGATCATCACTTTCAAGAACCCAAAGAAGATCTTTTGAACCTCTTAAGAGGAAGCCCGTCATCCCCAAAGCATGAAAACTGTCCTTAATGGGACCGATGATGAAGATGACAAACTAGAGATTAATATGGTCAGGACCAATGAAAAGGCGTCATCTTCCAAACAAGGGGCCAACACCCCAAAGTCTCCCATTACTCTTGCTAGGGCTGACCTTATCGAGCTTCAGGCTGGCGAAGTCGCCTCCATAACTCGAAGAGGCCGAGTGTTCAAACCCATTCAATTGATGGTCGATACTCTCGATGAAAGAATGAGAAATGCCTCCAAAACTGAACAACCAGCAGGAGTCGTAGATTACGAGCCGAACAAGGAAATTCAATGATCTGCAACCACCTACGATCTACCAGCTCATCTCGGGAATGTTGGTGGTATAAGACCAATGGGCTAGAAATGCAATCTTTTAAAAAATTTCCATTGTATAAAAACTCAAGGGTTTAAATGCATGAATATCTCAATACAAAACCATAATAAATGTATTTCATCTTACAAACATGATTAATACACATTTGAATAATAAATTTCAACCCTAATAGGTCCCTTACAAAT
>NW_006494910.1:4059887-4079198 GCF_000471905.2 Amborella trichopoda | reverse complement strand
TATCAAAATTATATTATAATTTCTATCTTCATTCTTCATCCTCATCATATATTATAATATCTCATATACATCATACACCTGATCATAATAATTCAATAAGATTTCAATTCGTATAAACAATAATGCATAGCATTAAAACTCATACCGCAAGATTAAAAAATAATCTCAATATTCACACAACATACTCAATTTAACCAATCATGAATCCATTTAATAACTGTAAATACATCAAATTAATATGCAAACATACATGGAGAAACCATGGTTCGAACCCCTTGTGCCCGGGCCATGAAAGGGTCATTTGAGGACTTAATTTTATCCCATCGTCTAAAGCACGGGTGATAATAATAATTCAAGGAGATCAATCTAATGGGAAGAAAATGATCACATTAATTTCACTTAATGGGGATCAAATCATGGGAGAGACATGTATCAAAATAGCCATTCAAAGTTTGAGAGAGATACTATACAAAATAAGGAAGTTATGGTGAAACTACACCAAGTGGTCTATAAGGGACCACACGAACTTTTCAACATTAAAAAGGGAACTCAATAAACTATTTCTTATGCTCAAATAAGATGAAATAAACATCTCATCAGTTGTATATTCTTAGTAAAAATTCCAAAAAAATGAGATCAAGAAATCAAGTTGAAACTACTCAAGATCATGGTGTAAGTAAGCTAGTCTACACACACTATGTGTATGGTGTTCACTATAGCTTTGGGACTCTTCAAATATCAAGTTTTCATGACCAAAAATGAAGAAAGTTATTATAAATTAAGAATTACAGCAAGCTTTGATAATAGAAATGAGGTAGGAATTAAAAATATGATAAAAAAAATCTATACCTTAATTAAGCAATAGTTTGGGATTGATCACATAAATGATAGACTACTCCATGGGAGGGTTTCAAATGAAAGCTCAAGGAAGAATATAGTCTCATGGGTAACCACATTTTCGTCAAGGGCTCTCTCTCTCTCTTTCTCTCTCTCTTTGAAATGAATACTCAAGTTAAGGTTATAATTGATCCCATAAATTATTTTTATACTTAGATCATAAAGATGGATTTGATCTTGATCCTTGATGCCTTAGATCAATGGCACATGAGAGGGTTTTATTCAAGCCACTCATCCATATCTTATCACCAAGATCAATGAATGAGCTTTTGACACCTTTCACTCCTTAAAACCTAGGTTTATAGTCATTTTACCTTGCAGCCTTTAGCTCCATGTTTTATTTCTCATTAAGTCCAAATTTATGTTTACACTTATGCCCATGGTTTTCGAATAATTTGTAAGAGTCAATAAAATATAAGGACATGAACATAAAGGTAATATGGGACATCTACACATGTGAATAAAGTATCTTATGACACCATCAATAGGATTTTAAAAACACTAAAGTTTCATATGGGTCAAGCCCATAAGGTAGTGTCATATAAGATATACTCACATGGTACAAAATCATATGTGGATAATAATATGAATTAAATTAGTTTTCAAAATTTTATTACTTCACACATGCCAAAAATGGCACATATGCGCAAAAACAAAACATGTGACTTAAATTAAACTTCAGTCATAACAATATATAACACATTAAATAACAAGATAACATGTTATAACATAATACCAACAAAAGAACTAATGACAAATAGGTCCCACATTGATATGACATCAACATGATGTCATCCACGAGTAGGGAGGTGGGGGTGTCACGCGATATCCCTTTGGCCACTTGGGATCCATGTGGCATCCCCATAGAATGTCTTTGTTTGGTATTTATGTCAAGAAAAATTGAAAATCATATTTTATTGTTTAAAAAAAACTAAAAAACTCTCCAAAAATCTCAAAAATTCTCTAAATAATTTTTCGATATTATTACACCAATTTTCATCAATATAAAATATTTTCTCATCAATTTTAGATTAATATGAGCCAAAGGTAAATGAGATCTCTAGACTTATAACACTAGTCGGCATCTTCCATTGGGCTAACCTGAATCACGTTCCACCGGTATCTCAAGCCGACCTAATGGATCTATGCTCCACAGTCTATGGTAGGAATACATAATTGATCACCTCAAAGTCGCTGAGCCAGAGCTTCCCATCACCAGGGGTTCAATGGATTACTGATGCACCCCTGTGGGACATGTTACTACTCAAATACATGGGTCCTCTCAAAGAACATGTATACTAGCTCTTCTAAGTTGGATAATACTATAAAAGAGTGGCTTCTCCATACGACTGTAGGTGCATATGCCATGGAACGGTCTCGTGTCAGGATACGGGCTCATGTCCCATGAGCCGACCATTCCATACAGGGCTAATACTCTTTTAAATACTCGGGTTCTATTATTCTCGATTGAATTCTCCAAGCTCTGGCTTATCACATCAACTATGAGGCGTTCTAATCAATATCGTCCTGACTGGGAGGTGACCCTCACACCTCCCTTAGAGTTCACACTCTCAAAATATATACTCTCAATGCCTCAAATACTCGGGGTATATGAATCTAGGCCCCAGTGCGCCAAGCACCCAGATTTGGTCTCTCTCTAACTCCCACTGAGCGTAAGACTATTGGCTTTAAGGCCCAGAAAGGCCACATAGCCAACATTCTCTCACTTGGCCTTTCGAGACCTTATAAACGATTCTCTCTCTCATTCTAATACACAATGATATAATTTAAAACATTAATTCCCTACCATAAAAGCAATACTCATATCAAGCAAGAGGGCAAGTATCAACAACCAAGTTAACTTTCTCAATCGCATATACCATTGTATGCTTTATAAGCATAGTCAATCAACATGGTCCATTAACATAATCAATAGTTTTGAACTAATAAAAGCAAGTATAATCAAACATATGCAATCGCAAGAGCAAATTGTCAAGAACTCTTTTTATGTCTGGTGTATGTCACATAAACCACAAATCACAATTTAAATGTCATGTTCAATCTCCTTCATCCACATATTTAATCAAATATCTTGTAGTTTATGTGTCGACATATCACATCATACTCACGCCAATGCTTGACATACTAATCTACTAGGTGCTAATTGCAGAAGTAATCATCATCTTCAACAATCACATATTCTAAGAATGCAAAGGTTATCCCTAAAGGAAAAGAAATATGGGAACATATGGTATGGCAAAGAGTACAGTACTTTTATGTGCATGTTGATGACAATTTATGCTCATAAAGATTGACATATATGTTCACATCAATCTTCTTACTTGCTCTCTCAACATTTATTTATGTGCTCAAAAGTTCACAACTCTATGTACATATCAATTCTCAAGTAACACAGATTTTTACTCGAACAAAAGTTCATTAAAATCATGCTTTAATCTCATGCATTGTTCTCAAAGTTTCCTTAGTCACGAACTGGTACTTTATCCATAGGTGTGGGAGTAGTGCTTGGACTTTAAAGCATTTCACCATTCAATCTCTTATTGATATTACACTCGGATTAGATGGCTAGCAGATGTCATCATGAACCTATTAATTAGATCCAATCCCAAGATCAAGAGACGTTCAATTATACATGTTCGAGTGACCAAACACATTATAAGTTCGAATCAATTAGGATAATATCTCATGTAATGTGAGACTTATCAAAGTTTATTGGATTCTCTCATATTTAACCTTACAAATTATCTCATGATAAACAACCAATTGCATTAAGTCATATGCATATAGTCCATGCATAGATAGTCACTAACAATGTGACTAGCCCACAAAATGAGGTGCCTTTATCATCATATAATCATATCATAATCCACATATAAATATGCAGCTCTACATAAGGTCTCACATACTATTAAAAACATTTTCAAGTGGCTTATGCGTACTCCATTAAAAGGCCTACTAGCCTTTTAGAGACCGGTAGAAGCTATCTAGTGGATCATCTATGTGAAAGTGAATGCATATGATCACCATAGCATAAAATGCATGTATAGACAAGTAATGATCTATTACCATAATGTCACACAATTAATCATTGAAAATTCAACAATCTATCAAAGAGATGCCTCACAACTCTAACACGTAACATGTCTCTAAGTGACTTAAAACTTCTCACTGTGGCACTAAATGAAAACAATAATACTTATAATGCAGTAAAAGAAAACGGCTCATAGGTTCATAAAATGATCAATTTTCAAATAAGATGTCAAACACTCCTTTCGGCTTTTATTTACAAATCATTCTAATTCAATGTCTCTTCCAATTTTCTCATAAGTGAAATAAATTTGTGATATAAGTATTTCCAAAATCAATATCAATGTTCTCTATTTGAGGATGGCATGGTTTAACTATTTAGACTTACTAAAGATGCTCCAACTGAAACCAACAAAGTTGCCTTTCAAAAGAACTTGAATTTATGTCTTAGAAAACAGTTTACTTTTAAGTAAAAATTCAAAGGTTTCAAAAAGGACTTTATTCAAAGATTCATAACTATGAGATACTCTAAAATATTATGACAAACGGTTATGTGGTCATACCATAATTTTAAAAGAACATCTTTAAGGGTAATCTTCCAAAATGGAAGAAGTATGGAGTTTAGCATAGTCATAACTCTTTAATAGAAAGACAATACAAAGTAGCAATACACAAAATGTGGTAGAATCCCTTTTATGGTTTCTAACATCCTCTTGTGCTAAAAAATTTTAAATATAGAAATTCTCGTTCAGAAGAAGAAGTGGTTAAAATAAAATCTCTTTCATCACATTCTCTTAATTATTACAATCCATACTTAAAATAAATTTTGGTTCGATTGATCTCAATTTCCAAAATAGTGAAAAACATGCTATTATAAAGGAAAATGTAATCTCATACATGAAAATCCTTTTTCATGACCATTGAGTCTAACGTGCTATGTAATAATCCTCATATGACATTCATAACATAATACCACATTCACTTTTTCATATAAGAATTATGGCGGGATCATGCATCACTAAGTACTCACAATATGATAATATAATACATCACATTATCTCATTATTTATAAAAGCTCAAAATAATGGAGCATGTAACTTGAGGCACCATAAGGATTAGTCAATGTCATATTCATGATATATCTCATGAGTTCTCAAATCATGAAGCAACTCACAAATAATAAATATTTCTCATATCTCATTTCTCAAGCAATCACATGTGCAATCCTTATACATGTCATATATCTTGAATTAGCCATATCCATAGGATCCGTAATTTGAATCATAGATCATACATCTAGAATCAAATTACTTAAGAAAATTTCATATGTCCTAAGCTTATATAAGAGTGGACACAAGCATTCAAAATCTCAGTATATAAGTATCGGCTTAATTCACGTTTATAGCTTATGTGACGAGTCCAAGCCTTCCAATTATGAAACTCATATAATACACCAAGATATTCTACCAATAATTGCTCACATGATATCATAAAACCAAAATGGTTGTTCTCTAAGAAATGAATTCTCAATATATTAAAATCATGCTCATAAGTAGAAAGAAGTCGTGTATTCTGGTTTAAAGTGACAAAGTCATAATGTGCCAATACCTTTGTCTTTGATCTGTGATTTTGTTTCACCCTTTATTTCTCTTCTTTGTAACTATGATAATTGTCTTATCCATCCACATGTGTCTTTAGTCTTGTTGTCAACTTCATCACATATTATCCGGGACTAGTCCCGATCTAGACCAAGACTCGGGTATCGGGTATTAAAATTCAACACTCACGATTTGGTGGAGTTTATATAACTCTCCCACTGATTTAAAACACCCTAAAAACTCACAAGGACTTTCAAAAACTTATACTTCATAGTGGAATTATAAAAATATAAAGTACCAATCCCCTTCTCACACATTAGATATAGGAAATAATGTTTTTCTGGTTTTCCAGGATGATTATGGTACAATTCAATGGACATAACTTTAAATTTACACGTCAATCAATCATGAGACTTATTCGCAGATAAAATAAACTAAAAATTAGACAACTTTCATTTAGAAAATAGTATTGAATAATGGTTCAAAGTGGATCAAATAACATGATTCTCATAGGGTCAATTTCTGCTTTGTGTAGTTGAAATTACAGTATGATACCCCTCAAGTAAAACGACCATAATTTTTCAAATATGGGGAATTTTCCTATGAGCCCAAATGTATATTTAAACTATATTTGATTCCTCAAAAGTACAAAATAGTCCTAACTCATTCTCATAAGTTTTGATTGACCAAAACCCCCACTGAAAAAGGTATAAAGTTCTTAGAAATGTATTTCTCAGATTTGCCACACTTTAATAAACGATCAATAACTTCCAAAATATACACAATATGATCATAAAACTTTTTCCATATGAAAATACACTCAATAACACAAAATATTACCAAATATTATTCTCTTATATAAAGTATTGGATGCCATACCATTCTCTCGCAAATATACAACAGTTCTGAAAAATATTCATTCATAGTTCTCATACCAATGACACTATCAATTCTCAAATTCAAAGCATATGCATCATGGCAATCATGATCAAGCGTTTATGCACTTTAAAAATTAAATAAATTAAATTATACACAATATATGAGGACTAATGGACTATATTAGAACCCTACCTTGATACCATTTGTTGGTGGTATGAGACCAATGGGCTAGAGATGCAATCTTTTAAAAAATTCCCATTGTCTAAAAACTCAAGGGATTAAATGCATGAATATCTTAATACAAAACCATAATACATATATTTCAGCCTACATATATGATTTATACACATTTGAATAATAAAATTCAACCCTAATAGGTCCCTTACAAATACTTTACTCAAAAATTCAATTAAACTGAATAGAATATTCAAATATTCACATTGTACATCTCTACAACATATTGCATGACTTGCACTAGTAATTCCTCATTATATTAAAATTATATGATACTTTTATCTTCATTCTTCAACCTCATCATATATCATAATATCTCATACACATCATACACTTGATCATAATAATTAAATAAGATTTCAATTCGCATAAACAATAATGCATAGCACTAAAACTCATACCGCAAGATTAAAAAACAATCTCAATATTCACATAACATACTCAATTTCACCAATCATGAATCCATTTAATAACTATAAATACATCAAATTAACATGCAAACACATATGGAAAAACCATAGTTCGAATCCCTTGGGCCCGGGTCACGAAAGGGTCATTTGAGGACTTAATTTTATCCCATCGTCTAAAGCACGGGTGATAATAGTAACTCAAGTAGATCAACCCAATGGGAAGAAAATGGTCACATTAATTTCACTTAATGGAGATCAAATCATGGAAGAGACATGTATCAAAATAGCCATTCAAAGTTTGAGAGAAATACTATACAAAATAAGTAAGTTATGGTGAAACTACACCATGTGGTCCACAAGGGACCACGCGAACGTTTCAACATTAAAAAGGGAACTCAATTGACTATTTATTATGCTCAAATATGATGAAATAAACCTCGCATCAGTTGTATATTCTCAGTAAAAATTTCAGAAAAACAAGATCAATAAATCAAGTTGAAACTACTCAAGATCATGGAGTAAGTAAGGTAGTCAACACATACTATGTGTATGGTGTACATTATTGCTTTGTGACTCTTCAAATATCTAGTTTTCATGACCAAAAATGAAAAAAAATACAGTAAATTAAGAATTACAGCAAGCTTTGATAATGAAAATAAGGTATAAATTAAAAATATGAGAAGAAAACTCAATACTTTAATGAAGCTATAGTATGGGCTTGATCACATAGATGATGGATTACTCCATTGAAGGGTTTCAAATGAAAGCTCAAATAAGAAGATAATCTCATGGGAGACCATATTTTTGTCAAGGCGTCTCTCTCTCTCTCTCTCTCTCTCTCTCTCTCTCTCTTTAAAGTAAATACTTAAGTTAGGATTATAATTGATCACATAAGTTTCTTTTATGCTTAGATCATAAAGATGGATTTGATCTTGATCCTTGATGGCTTAGATCAATGGCATATGAGAGGCTTTTATCCAAGCCACTCATCCATATCTTATCACCAAGATCAATAGATGAGCTTTTGACACATTTCACTCATTAAAACCTAGGTTTATAGTCATTTTACCTTGAAGCTCTTAACTCCATGTTTTATTTCCCATTAAGTCCAAATTCATGTTTACATTTATGTCTATAGTTTTGGAATAATTTGTGAGAGTCAATAAAATACTAAGACATGGATATAAAAGTAATATGGGACATCCACACATATGAATAAAATATCTTATGACACCACCAATAGGATTTTAAAAACACTAAATTTTCATATGGTTCAAGCCCATATATTGGTACTATATAAGATATACTCACATGCTACAGAATCATATGTGGATAATAATATGAATTAAATTAATTCTCAAAATTCTATGGCTTCACACATGTCAAAAATGGCACATATGAGCAAAAAAAAACATGTGACTGAAATCAAACTTAAGTCATAACAATATATAACACTTTAAATAACAAGATAACATGTTATAACATATTACCAACAAAAAAATTAATGACAAATAGGTCCCTACATAGATATGACGTCGGCATGGTGTCATCCACGAGTGGGAAGGTGGGGGTGCCACCTGGCATCCCTATGGCCACTTGGGATCCACGTGGCATCTCATAGAATGTCCTTGTTTGGAATTTATGTTAAGAAAATTTGAAAATCATATTTTATTGTTTAAAAAAAAAATGAAAAGCTCTCCAAAAATCCTAAAAATTACACAATTTTTCATCAATATAAAATATTTTCTCATCAATTTTAGATTAATATGAGCCAAAGGTAAATGAGATCTCTAGATTTATAACACTAGTCGAAGTCTTTCATTGGGCTAACCTGAATGACGTTCCACCGATATCTCAAGCCGACCCAATGGATCTATGCTCCATAGTCTATGGCAAGGACACATAATTGGTCACATCAAAATCACTGACCCAAAGCTTCTCGTCACCAAGTGTTCAATGGATTACTGGTGCACCCCTGTGGGATATGTTTCTACTCAAATACAGGGGTCCTCTCAAAGCACATGCATACTAGCTCTTCTAAGTCGGATAATACCATAGAATAGTGGCTTCCCCATACGAATATGGGTACACATGCCATGGAACGGTCTCATGAGCCGACCATTCCATACAGGGCGAATACTCTTTTAAATACTCTGGTTCTATTATTCTCGATTGGATTCTCTAAGTCCTGGCTTATCACATTAACTATGAGGCATTCTAATCAATATAGTCCGGACTGGTCACACCTCTCTGAGAGTTCACACTCGCAAAATGTATACTCTCAATGCCTCAAATTCTGGGGGTGTATGAATCTAGGCCTCAGTGCTTCAAGCACCCGGATTCAGTCTCTCTCTAACTCCTACTGAGCCTAAGACTATTAGCTTTAAGGTTTTGAAAGAGCACATAGCCAACAGGGAAGATTCAGGCTCAAATCTCCATCTTGGAGCTACTCGTCAATTCATTAGCGCATAAAGCCCAGATCGAGAAGGTCCTAGCCAATACGCACATCCCGAGCAACACACAGCCGGATGAGTTGTGCGGAATGATCACCAGTTGATGGCACCAACACCAATCGTGTTCACAGACGATGACATCCCAGTCAGCTTCAACCGATTTCACGTCCAACCTCTGCACATCACCATCTTCATGCAAGGATATGAGATACGAAGAGTGCTTGTTGATAATGGGGCATCCTTAAACTTATGCCCTATGAAAACAATGAAGCAGATAGACAAAAGCCCAGATGACTTCGAGCCATGTCAACTAATTATCGCTGCATATGTTGGAACCAAAAGACAAGCTGAAGGCATACTGCCTCTCACACTTAAGATCGGCCTTACTGTCCAAGTCATAAAGTTTTATGTCTTGGATATAAAACCTTCTTTCGACATGTTGTTAAGAAGACCGTGGCTGCATTAAAACCTTGTGGTCACCTCTACACTCCATCAATGCCTCAAATTTCTAACTAAAAACGACATCGCAAAGGTATGTGCTGAACCCCATGCTTTTCTCAATCCTGGTATACATAACGAGAAGCTAGCAGTAGGAGTCAAGCTTGGAGAAATCCCGCTCGCTTCCTTCGAGCAAGCCGATTGTGCCACCGTATGCCTAGAGGCCGGCGACCTTGTTCCTCAAATTTTGCAAACTTCTGCATCGATGGATGACATTGTCCAATGTCAACATTGATACGGTTTCGGGTCCCTTGAAGCTTGTCACACTCTTCTCCTAAGGCTTCCAATCAGGCCAAGGCTTGAGTAGTAGAAGGCAAGGCATAACAGAGGCAATTTCTGAACCATTCGAAGCCAAAATTGAAAACGGAGATCGAAGAGGTCTCAGGTGTTCTCTCACCTTATTGAAAAGCCAGATGAAGCCTTCAAGCTATCCAAGCTTTGTATCTGGAGGCATTCAAAGCCTCGATCCTCTCTATGCCCGTCTTTCAAAATGGCTTAAGGTGATCCTTGAATCCCCAATGGATAATAACCCTTCTTTCACATCTCAGCACACATAAGAATTGGGAATTGAAGACCTTTTTGCTAACCTATATTTGAAGGTATGCACAATCGGCTCTAACACAGTCAAACGTGCTAATCCACCGATTCAAACTCAAGAACGGAATTGGTTGATCACTCCCTTATCTCTAGAATCACTGGGAGCATACCAGCGATACCTTCAAGTCTCGATGCCAAAAAACAGATAGCACTGGGTCGCCATCTAACCACCCTGTGCGTCTAGTCCCCAACATTTCTCTCGCGAGTCCCATAAGGGATACCTCTTGTGTTATTTCATAAACCGTTAGAAAATCAAAACATGATAAAACTGGTAATAAAGAAAAATAATTTTCAAAAATGGCAAACACTCAAGATAGCTTGATAACGATGCACATTACCCAAGATGACGAATTGGATGATCAAGACGAAGATTAAGAGAGTCAAGAGTCTGAAGAAATCCCTCAACCTGAGGACCTCATTTCCCATGTTGAGTAATTCAAGAAGAGGTTCGATGGTGACCCAACGGCTATCATCGAAGAGACGATCGACATAAACTAGGAACTGAGAAAGACCCAAGGTTAACCAAGATTGGAACCTCCCTATCTCTTGAGGAGTGGGAAAATATGATTTTCTTTCTCAAAGAATATCACGATGTCTTCACCTGGTCATACGATGATATGCCAAGGCTAAATCCCACATTGGTGCAACATCACCTAATATTCAATGAATAGGCCAAACCCGTAAGGTGGAAACTCGGACATCAGAAGACCTACCTCGAGCTCAAAATTAAAGAAGAAATTGACAAGCTACTCAAAGCGAAGTTCATTTCCCTAATCGATTACTCAGAATGGTTAGCCAACATAGTGGTCGTACCCAAGAAAGACAAGAGGATCCAAGTGTGTGTTGACTACAGAGACCTCAACAAGGCATGCCCGAAGGATAATTTTCCATTATCAAACATAGATGCCTTGGTTGACAACACTGCAGGACACGAGATGTCATTCATTGACAGCTTATCAGGTTACAACCAAATCTTCATGGCAGAAGAAGACCAGAACAAGACTTCGTTCATAACTCAATGGGAAACTTACTGCTACAAAGTCATGGCCTTCGGCTTCAAAAATGCAGGGGCAACTTATCAACGGGCAATGACTAGCATTTTCCACGACTTAATGCACACCAACATGGAAGACTATGTCGACGACATTCTGGTCAAGCCGAAGACCAGGCCTGATCATCTCACCAACCTGAGAACCATTTTCGAAAGGCTCTAGAAACATCAACTCAAACTCAATCCACAACAAATGTGCCTTTGGGGTTGAATTGGAAAATAACTAGGCTTTATAATAAGCTAAAGAGGCATTGAGGTGGACCCATCCAAAATACGAGCCATCACTGAAATGCCCTCTCCCCCAAACATCCTAGAAATTCATACGCTGCAAGGTCACATACAAGCCATAAGGCGTTTCATCTCACAACTAGCAGACAAGTGCGCGCCGTTTAATAGACTACTCAATAAAGATACCCCATTCACATGGGATAATGAGTGTATATAAGCGTTTGATCATATAAAGGAGTACCTCACAAAATCTCCTATCTTTAACCCTCCAAGTTCAGATAACCCATGTTCGTATACATGTCAGTGAGAGACAAGACCATAGGGGCAATGTTAGGATAATACGATGATCATGGAAAAGAACAAACGATATACTACATCAGCAAGACTGTAGTGGACTATGAGACAAAATACGCGGCTATGGAGAGCATTGTTTGATGCTTGTGTGGGCCATGCAAAAGTTAGGACACTATGTCTTATCTCACTCAGTTAAGCTCATCTCAAAATAGACCCACTCAAGTACCTATTGGAGTGACCAGTCCTGAACAGACGTTTGGAGAAGTGGAGAATGCTATTGAGCGAGTTTGAGATCGAATATGTCAGTCAAAAATAGATCAAAGGACAAACCATTGCTGATCACTTAGCTGAAAACACTACCCCATAACACTCTCGTCAACACGAATCTCCCTGAAGAGAACCTCTTCACAATTGAGGAATCAATTTGGGAGCTTTATTTCGATGGTGCAAGGAATGAATACGGATCAAGTATAGGAGTCATAGTATGCTCACCCGAGAAGATTTTAATGCCAACAGCCATCAGATTGAATCCCATGTACCAATGACATTGCTGAATATGAAGCCTTTATAGCTGGGCTCGAGAATGCCATGGGAATGAAAATCCAATAAATACAAGTGATTAGTGACTCCTTACTCGTCATAAACCAAATTCAAGGGATTTGGAAGGTGAAAGAAGAAGAGCTCAAGCCTTATCAAGAAAAGGTGGAAAAGATGATCTTATATTTCAAGAAAATCACATTTCAGCATGTAACTAGGAAAAAAAATTGGTTCGCCGACGCCCTTGTGACCCTTGCTTCAATGGTTGACATTCCTCCAGAAATCACCACGCTGCCATTCTATATCAGGAACAAACATGATTCTTCCCCACCAAGGATCGAAGAAGAAGTAGAGCAAGAAAATGAGAATGATGGGGAAGTGTCTCTCGTGACTTTAAATGCGCTAATTAAGGCAAAATCATGGTTCCATGATATTTTGTCCTTGCTGAAAGATGGGTTATACCTTGAAGGAGCCACCAAAAAGGATAAAGAAGCCCTTCGAAGGTTTTCTATGGGATTCTTAGTAAGAGGTGATCTCCTGTTCAAAAAGTTCTTCGATCGCATCATTCTACGGTGTCTTGATCAGTAAGAAATTGACCAAGTACTAACAGAGTTACACAATGAATGAGGTCATTCTGGCCCAACCGCCTTAGCTCAGAAAATTAGATGCCAAGGCTATTACTGGACGACCATGGCTGAAGATTGTTGAAAGTTTGTAAAGAGGTGTCCCAAATGTCAGCTTTATGGAGACCTCATCCATGCACCGTCCGTACCACTCAACTCAACACCTCCTGTATGGCCCTTTGCCATGTGGGGTCTTGATATTATCAGAATGATCTCACTGAAAGCCTCAAACGGCCACCGTTTTATATTAATGTTTACAGATTACTTCACCAAATGGGTAGGGGTCGCATCATTTGTCAAAATAGAGAGACAACATATTGGCCATTAATAGAGAACAATATTGTATTCAGGTTCGGTGTTCCTGAGTCAATCATTACTGACAATGGATCCAATCTCAAAAATAAAAGGTCTCTAAGGTGTACAAAAGTTTGGGATAACGTAAAAATTCTCCACATCTTACTACCCTCTAGGAAATGGACAATCAGAGGTTACAAACATAGGACTTCTCAGAATTATAGATAGAATAATAGAAGGTGGCAAAGATTAGCACGAAAAGCTAAATGACGCGGCGCTATGGGCCTATCAAACAATTGAGAAGACTCCTACTAGCAGGACCCCGTACTCATTGGTGAATGGTATGGAAGTAGTCTTACCAATTGAAGTTGAGATACCGTCGCTCTGAGTGTTTATTCATAAAGATTCAGATGAGGAACAAAAGATCGAAGTACGAATCACTGCCCTCATTAATTTGGACGAAAGAGGACTACGAGCAACACAAAATATTGTTGATTACAGCGTAGAATCGAGAGGACATACCAAAGTAAAGTTGTTCCTCAACAGTTCAGGGAAAAGGTCATGGTACTCAAGAAAATCTTTCACACTCCTGCAAGCCCATACCCTTTAGGCAAGTTCAAACCTAATTGGGAGGGGTCATTCATGGTCACCCGAGTGCACGCAGGCAATTCTTACAAGATCAAGAATCAGGAGGGGTGCGAACTCAACGACCCCATTAATACGATGTATCTTAGAAAATACTACCCGTAACGGGCTCAAAAGAGTGGTGAAAACCTGAAAAGGCATAAAAAAAAAAAAAATGGATGTGGTGAAAACTAGAAAGGGCATCACTGGTAAAAAAAAAAAAACAATCACCAAGAATGAGCTTCTGATTCAAAAACACTCAAGTGCAAACAAGTACTTGCAAGTTCCAACAACACATCACAAGCAGACCTTGAGGGCGAAGACTCCTCCTAAACCCTGCAGGTTCCCAACATAACCAACTTAGAAAGATGCCGGAGCGTGATATGAATGGAAAACCGAAGTGACTTCGACGAATCCTGGAAGAACATCGAGACCTCTCAAAGATGGAAGCTCAACAAGAATCCAGAGAACTCTTCATGAACCTGAGAAACATAGGATGAAAGCTGCAAAGGTAAAAAGTCAACTTCGAGACTTTTGAGTTCTCATGATCCCACAAGGAAATCCTTTCATCATCTTTGGGTAAATTTTAATAAAGAAAATGACCACAAAAGGGGCAACAGGTGGGAAAATTGTAAAGCCCGTCCCTTTTAAAAGCGCTTTTTCAATCTGATTGTTAAAACACCCTCTATTTCCAAAACCTTTTTAGAAATGCCTTCTTCCATCACCACAAGAGGTTAACCTGTTAGTCGATCTAGCCTCGTTCTCAAAGCCAACTTCCTACGCCGATTATGAAGGCTTGAAACTAGGCCGGCACTCCATGGTTATATGAGTATAACTACCAACTACCAAATTTCGGAGATGGGTGAACCTCATCAATCACGATATTGGCTAATCTGGGAGCGTTTTTCTTTCAACTGGATCCCCTAAGGTGAAATGGGGCAAGCTCATCCCTGTGTGTGCGTATGATGTCCCATAGTCCAATTCAGAAAAACGTCAAACTCGTGCAACGTAAAAGAGCCGAGACAGGATAAACGTCAAACTCGTGCGACGTAAAAGAGCCGAGAAAAGATAAACGTCAAACTTGTGCGACGTTAAAGAGCCAAGACATGAAAGAAACGTGAAACTGGTGAGACGTTAAAAGAGTTGAGATAGGAAAAAAACATCAAACTCGTGCGACGTTAAAGAGCCGAGACAGGAAAAACGTCAAACTCGTGCTACGTTAAAGAGTTGAGACAGGAAAAACGTCAAACTCGTGTGACGTTAAAGAGCCGAGACATGAAAGATGTCAAACTCGTACGACCTAAAAAATTCGAGGTAGATATTGTCTACTCCCGTATAATGTGAAAGGTCGGGTATATTTATGGCTCAACCACCCTGTTTCAATGGAAAGACGTCAAACTCGTGCGATGTAAAAACGCCCAGGTAGGTATCGTCTATCCCTGTATGACGTGAAAGGTCGGGTGTATTCAGGGCACGACTACCCTGTTTAATGGAAAGATGTCAAACTTGAGCGACGTAAAAGAGCCAAGACAAGTATCGTCTATTCTCGTATAACGTGAAAGGTGGGGCGTATCCAAGGCACAACTACCCTATTCGATGGAAAAATGTCAAGCTCATACGACGTAAAAGATACGAGGCAGGTATCGTCTATCCTCATATCACATGAAAGGTCGAGTGTATCCAGGGCACAACCACCCTGTTCGATGGAAAAACATCAAACTCGTGTGATGAAAAAGAGCCGAAGTAGGTACCGTCTAGCTTCGTATAATGCAAAAAGGTCGGGTGTATCCAGGGCACAACCATCATGCTCGATGGATTTCGTCTATCCCCATATTAACGTAAAAGGGTCGGGTGTATGGTCCTTCGCTTAATGATGCTAAACTACTTATAGGGCCTTATGGTTGCAAGAGTTAAAGTAGCTAACCAACTTTGTTTTTTGAAATATCTTTCTTTTTTCAAAATTTTCATTATATGTCTTGTGTTTCCTAAAAACCTTAATTTATTTGTTAAAATCGTAACATGTCCTTGATCCGGGTTCTATTTCAAATCTCCCCCAACTTTCAAAAATTATAAAAAAGTCTTAAAAAAACGAAGGAGCTTGGACACCCATATATGATGATTACCGAGTTACCGCAATTGCCGTGTTGCTGCCTCGTCTCTCACTTCGGATTCACCTGAACAAGTCTCTTCCTATAGAAAGCCTTTTCCTATAGATAGCTTTAGGAAACCCTAAGGAGATCAAAGAAAATGCCAAGGTTAAAAATTCAAACTACAAAAACCCCTGAAGTTAAGTAGCATGACTAGAAAATTCAACTCGAGTTTCAAGCTTGTATAACTCACTGACATCTCACGCCGAAAATCCTAGGAGAAAAAATGCCCTAGGTGGGTGAGCTCAGTGAGCGCAATGACTTGGAGGGATAGTTGGTGTGTTCCCTTGACCACGTGACCTCAGAAAGAAATTTAAAATATCTGCTTTATATTTGACGTTCACCTGCCCCTCGAAGGATAGGGAACACCAAAGTTTCTACTTCTTTGCCACTCACATGTCCCTCGAAGGACATGGAGTGCCAAAGAGGGGCAACTGTAGACACCCCATTTTAAATTTGACAAATTCTATGGTTTTTTGAACCCTGAGGACCATATTATCCTACTATACCCAATTTAGTTACCCCAAAACTACCCAAATTGAAGTAGAGCCCAAGAGCTTTCCAGTGGTCTATGAATCGCCTGAATCGGACCTACGAATAAAAAGATAGAACAAATGATAATTTAGTCCCTATGAGACCCAACTGTCAGGCCACGGGCCGGGCTGTAACAGGCCTGACAGGCCCATACGCGAGCTGATGATGCAGTAAACACGTTTTCTTTATTTAGATAAGGTTAAAACAACAAGATAAATCCAAAAAATTCTGAAAAAATCCAAAACATTTAGAAAAAATCACCAATTGAATCTTATAAATACCCCCTGTCCCTAACCCAAAAGGAGAGAGAAAAAGAGACCAAAAAAAAACTTTCGAAATTCCCAAAATTAGGAAAATTACTCAAAAATACCAAAAATAGGAAAACCCCTTATAAAATTCCTAAAAATTAGGAAAAATCCCAAAAAATCCCAAAAAAAATAGAGAAAATCTCAGAATTCATATTCAACTTCTATAAACCATACCCTTATAAAACTAAGGAAATTCTCCTCTAGACCCCGAGAAAGTCCGACAACTTTAAAAAAATCTCTAGATTGAAAACCCTAGAGAAGATAGAAACCCTAGCCTCCTGAAGTCCTGACCCCCAAGATTGAGAAAACCTAGACCTAGAGCACAAAAACTCAAGATCAAAACTAGAATTATGGCACAACAACCCTAGATCTAACCCTTTACGCCTGAAATTTGCTGGTCAATATCTAAATCAAAGAGGCAAAGATGACCGGTTCTGATATGGGCGAGCCCTCGAAGGCTCGACAATCCTGGGCCATCCAGCCCGGTTTGGTGTTATTTATTCCTCTCTCTTTCTTCTTCTTCTTACTGTTTTGCTTCTTTTGTTTATCTTTTATCTGTTAACTTGTATTAAAAATCATATTTTAATGCTCTGGATCATGTTGGCTCTGCCATAGATCTGAGAGTAGATCTGCTCGTTTCTGGGTAGATCTGGCCTTAGATCTGAATTCGATCTGTTTCACTTTCTCTACCACTTTATTTACATCTTTTTAATTAGTTTAAGGTGTTAAAATTTGAGAGATCTTCATCGAAAGATCTATCAGATTTGCATCGTAAACAAAAATGATAGTCTAACTCAATGTGCTTTGTTAGTGCATAAAAATATGATTAACTATCATGTAAAGACCATTAATATCATTGGTCAGGGTTGGATACGCCTCACTTGGGATTCCTCGGGGACCCGAGTCCAATAGACCCCCTCTCAAACAACCGCCTTGACCTCACAAGTGTGTGTGCGACTCGTGTGCAACGTGCAGATAGATATGTCCAACTTGTGAGAGGATTTTAAAGCGATGAAGAGATGAGGTTGAGCACCTACCTCACCGCGGTTTGAATTTGTACGATAAGCCCGGCTATTGCCCTCTTAGATCAATGAACAAAATCCCTCCGGTTGTCCAGCAGCAAGGTTTGAATTCGGCCCCATCTCCAAACTCGATATCTCAGCTGGACTCCTTCTTGAAAAAACTACTAATGAAATCCGAATGGAATGTACTTCGCTATAATGCGCCTTTTTATATGTGAATGGCTCTAGTTTTTGGGGATAGAGTGTGGTTAAAGAGATAAGAAAGAGAGGGAAGAAAGAAGAGATAAAAAATGGGTAAATGTGCTTTAAAAGAGAGAAGAAGAAGAAGATGATAAAAAAAGTGAAGAGAAATTATTATGAATAAACCTTATAATAGCTTGGTAGCTATAATAAATAGTAATATAAGTGGATCCCAGCCATCAGATCTTCATCGAATGGTTCAGAATGCATATCAACATGGGAATTTTAATGTTTTTTCTATAAATATGATTAAGATGAAATTTTGGGTGTACATACCTAACACTATTGCGCACCAAATAAAAATATAAAAAAAATATTTTCAATAATTTAAGATAAACAAATTACCTCCGTCATTTTTCAGAGGTATTTCGATAACTCTATATTTTGGAAAATATTTTTTATATATTTTTATTTTTTAGTACACACATCTAAAATTTCATAATGATCCGATTTATATAAAAAATATTAAAATTCATAGAGTGATATGCAATCTAAACCACAAGATGAAGATCTCACGGCTCAAATTCTACCTATATTACTATTCATTATAGTTGACCAGCTATTATTAGCTTTTTCCATATATATATATATATATATATATATATATGAATGGATGCTGTCGACCTACGAGTTGACTGCTATAGTGTCAGCCAATGGCCCAGATTTTAATCTGAACCGATCTGATGGTCACAATCTTGTTTCATATTTGAATTTTCTTTCTTTTTTTTTTCTACAAATCCAAATCACTTGACAATTTAGGTGTATATTTTACTCATCGAGGCTCACCTAATAAAA
>NW_006494910.1:4030470-4041797 GCF_000471905.2 Amborella trichopoda | reverse complement strand
TAGTACAAGAAAGTAACAATTAGACTTAGCCATTGGATATGAATCCGACATATTAAAGTGCTTCGTAACTTTCAAGAATTTTATTTTAGACCTCATGCCCCCGTCAATGACATGTCCCCAACCATCCGATATCATATCTAGTGGTGAATAATGATTCTGACTTTCTTATATCAAAAGTGAATGAGACCATTTACTTTTGATACAAAGAGATCACAATCATTATTGACCATTGGATGTGAAATCAAATAGTTAAGGATGTGCAATTGATTGGGCACAAAGTCCAAAATAAAAATTTCTTAATGTTGTGACACCCTTCAATACATTGGACTTTACATCCAATAGCTAAAAATGATTGTGACCTCCTTGCACCAAAAGTAAATAATTTCATAGTATACAAATAATCATGAGTCATAATACTTGCAAATACTCATCAATGAATTTCTACAATACTTATTTATGAATAACACTTATAAATAATCATGCGTGAATTTCTACAGTACTTCACTCGTAGCTCATCAGCATTCAAAGTCCATGAGACCGCCATAATTACCCAATAGTATTTGAATTTACTATGTATCCGATTTATCTGAAATTTGGGGTGTGTACATAAAAACCATCTCGCACAAAAACAAAACATCCAAAAATAAAGGACAAAAATGCTCCCAAAACATTTATAGGGGTAATTTGATCATTTTATGAAAAGATTTCATTAAGACCATAAACCAATTTCTACACTTTTAGGTTATAGGTAAAAAACACCTAAAAATTTTGTATAGTTAGGGAATGTTTGGTAACTGAAAGCTGGGGATTCCCTGGAACCTAGAAGTTCTAGTTCCCTGGATGATGAAACTTTTGATTTCCGAAAGTTCTCATATACTTATTTGATAACTTGTTTGAAAGTTCTCAAATATATAGAATAGGCTCCACCGTGATCTAAGAAAGCTTCAAAGAGATTAGGTTAATAGAGAGAGAGAGAGAGAGAAAAGGAACGATTAGAGAGAGACTACTTAGAGAGAAGGAAGTGAAATCATTAAAGAGAGATTGACACATTTAGAGAAAAAAAGGAGTCAGAGACATACAAGTTAACTTTGAGTGATAGTATGGACACGATTTGAGAGAGGCTTTATAGAGAATAGGCACACTTAGAGAGGGAATGGAGTCAGAGAGAGAAAGGTCATAATTAGAAAGAGAATACTTGGAGAGAGAGAGAGAGAGAGGTACACAATTACAAAAGGCATTGGTAGAAGGAGCGGCTGGAATCAAAAAGGGCATGAATAACAAGTTAAGTGAAGTACCATTGGGGGATGAAAATTGTGGGTTCTCAATTGTTTGAGAATTAAAAATTTCCTAAATTCAATATCATGTAGGACTTCCTATTAAACTAGAAGTGCTATAGTAAACTAGAACTTCCAGCTTTTGGAGCGGGAAGTTCCAATTATAACATGTGCTATGGGAATTTGCGTGTGTGTGCTATGGGGATTACTATAAAACCGTTGCATAAAATCACTCCCAACATATATATAAATAACCACGACTATGGAGTACATAATGGTCTAAGAAGGGTGAGGGCCTTAAACTTTCCCTTAACTCGTCTCAAACCCAGGTAAAAAGGGTGGATTGTATTAGATAGGCAGCCAACATAAAACTTTATCAAAACTTCTCATGAATCCAGAGTATACGATATGGAAGGCCCAAAAAAAGATATGTTTGGAAGTAGTGAGAAAAAATACGGACTTATGGCCTCACTGAAGGTATGGCCCTTAATAGAGCAGGATGATAGACCACGATTCGTGTAGCTGACTCCAATTAGTTGAGAAAAGGCTTTGAAGATGATGATGATGTTTATGGAGTACAAAAAGAGAAGTGGATAGAGAGGAAACCAAACCTAGTCCTCGAGCTGCCTTCTTCTCCTCAATTGGATCACCCAGGCCTTGAGCAAGCTCAAGAGCTGCCTTGAACTCTGCATATGCCTTTTCTGGATCCTGATTTCTGAGAAAATTCTTGCCTGTCTTCAGATTTGTTACAAGCCTCTCCTTCCTTGGGTCCACGATCACTTCTTTTTCAGCTACTCGTCCAACTGGGGCATAGCTCAAGTTGGGTGCATATGACTCTATCTTAGCCTGCCTTCTTAGAGCTGCATTAATTTGGCGAAGCTGATCATTCAAGCGCTCCAGTTCTCCTCTTCTCTGCCGAGCAAGCAATCCTGAAAACCCAGAATTCGGTATAAGCTCAAATAAAGTACTTGCACTAGCATGACATTATGTGGAAGAGGACCTATGAACCAAAATACCATGAATGTCTAGACCTTTATGCATCAACTTCAGTTCTCACACTCATTAACATTCTGTGACTGTCTAGTGTTCAACATTCATCTCAGCATCCTAAAATCCATCAGGATCCTAAATGCTTCTGTTGTAATCCTTGATGGTCATTATCAATGTTGGGTCCTTGACAAAGTTCATGATACATTATCACAATGAATTATCCCTGAAAGCATATGTGTATCAAATAGCTATATCCTGCCAAAAATATCAATTGAGTTTATAATGAGCATATAGCCCTTTGAAGGTCAAAAATTCCTTAATCTATTATAACCCCTTATCACATGGTCACCTTATGTGTGCTCATGTTTTTAAGTTCCTATAAATGAAATCTAATGTTTAATGAGTAAACAATGGTTCAGGTAAACAAGGGTTCAGGCTTCTGAGCAAGTGGACTCTTAATACACATACATCTATCCAAAATTAATATTAAAAGGCCTTGTGTACTATGTCAACATTTGGGTGTCCTACAGTCTGCTAGCACCTGAGCAACCATTCAGGATTTTGGAAATTTGGATCCCCACTCATAACACACATACTTTAAAACTGCTGTTATGAAGACTGACTTAGGAAATTTCGATCCCTACTCAAAGTCCACACAAAATATAGAACTGCTTATTACAAAAACTGACAGGAGCGTTAAGCGTAGGACAGGTTCATGAACCATAAGAAGTCATGCATTTATTAGTTCCTAGTAAGAAAAACGTTTGTTGGTGGTGTACCTTACCTCCAACAGTAGCTCCGATGAGGGCTATGGCAAAGAGTAAAGGCATATTCATATTGAAGACGGAAGGATATTCAGCTTCACATGTTTCCGCCAAAGCTTCCAATGGCATGAAGACTGTCAATGAACTCGCCATTAAAATGCTTTCCACAGGAATGTTAAATGATCCCAGGCTCTGCACAAGTCATTAGATCAATCATATGGCTATTGCTTGCTCAGTACATCATAACATGATGCAAGTGAAGCATAGCATGATGTTTGCCATACTTCAGAGAGTTAATATATACTCCAATCAACTAAAGTATTCCGCAAGAGAAAACCACATGCTTGATCTAATAAAGCCAAGAAATTGAACAGTAAATTCATGCAAATATTACTATGGTAGGAAAATAAACAATTTCAATGGCTTAAGAGACTCAAATCTAATTGCAGATGGAAAATCAACCACAACAAAGGAACCCCAGGTGAAGTTTTGCAGGCTTTGCCAGGCAATACAAGGAAGATGAACGTCATAAACCCCTAAGACCCTAAGGATAGAGATTAGGATATGGATCCAACAAATTCCCTCATTTTATCTCAAAAGGGCAGGACAATAGAAATGAAGTTTTGCAGATGGTACACTTAAAAAAGTTTTCAGAAGCGTAAGTTTTCTGTTCCTACAAAGATCTCATCTCCAGTTTGATTTCGCTTAGATCCAAAGTTCTTGAGCTCAAGATTCATGGACTCAGTAAAGGCATTGTTTTGTTTAAATGATTCTATTTGTTCATGAAAGGTTGTCATATAACCCAAATTTAGTTATGAAGTTGTTCTATTCATGGAAGAACGATGTAGAAATATATATAAACAAGAACCAAACCCAAAAAAAATAGACATTCCACCTACAATGTTATTGTCTAAAATGTTGGAAAAAAACTATGGAAATTGTAGAGGCTGAAAAAAGTTGTTTGGGACTTTTCTACAAATATTCACAAAATGAAGGAGAGGCACTTGATTGCTCTTTTGTTTAAACTGCTAGCAGGAGATTTTTTATATTATTTCTGATTTCTAGTGGAATGGATGTGTCATCTTCTTCTGTGAAAGATAAGAAGCTTCCAGAAAGGGTTTCTACTATGGAAGACGAAGTGAGTTAGCATCCAAGTGGATTACATAAAAAAGAAGTTGACAATGAATCTAAGAGAATATTTTAATTGTCTTTAAGAACTGTGGGAAGAGGAAGAGGCTTGAGGAAGTAAAAATTGATTCAAAACACAAATGTTTATTACATTCCTCATACTGTTTTTCCCTACAAATTGAGAGGCATCGGCTTTTTGATAATAGGCGAGTTCATGATTTGTGCATTATGCTTGATGGTTATTGACAACTGCAGCACCAGGACCCAGGTTTAAATCCCATTACCGACCTGCCGATAAAACGAGATAGATAGATAGATAGATAGATAGGCTTTGGTTGATAATCAAGAACTTATATGTCCTTCCCAAGATGACAATGCCAACGCAGATTTTTGGAAGTGTGTTATTGTAAGATATTCAGTCGGTTGATTTGGATGGGAAGGAAATTCCTCATCTTGGTTGATGGAATCTTCAGAGTTTGGGAAGGGCACATTGCAATCTAGAGTTGGTCCATTCAATGAACTAGATGACAATAGAAGATACCTTCCAATTATTTCTCATGTACTTATTGGAAAGGAGAAGCATGAAGTTCTTCATAAACTTTCTCCTCTCCTTTAGATCAAGAGGAACCTCAAGCTGGAGAGTGAATGAAGCAAAGATGAAGTTTGACAATCGAAAGCCCAAGCAGTCACGGGGTTCGCTAAAGAAGCGCCCATACAGCTCCATGCATGGACAAGTAAGAGACCAACCTTCTAGGCGCTTTTTTTTTTTGGGGGGATTTTCTAGGTGCCTTCTTAGATATTTTCAAGTGATCTTCATCAATTTATTTTGTTAAGTGTGCGAATTTAAATGTATGGAAAGTGGAAAGTGGAAATTTGTTGCATCTTCTATGGGTAGTTTTGGGATTTAATATTTAATGTATGTCTCACTTGTGCTTGGATGTTCTTCTTTTAAGTTTTTCTTACTCTTTGCTTGCCTGATTGGTGTTGGTTCCCTACAAGGACTTCCTAAGAGGTCAACAGCCTAGTGTGTCCTTTTGGATTTCCAAGGATTGTGTTTTATAATAAAATGAATGGAAGAAGCCCGACTACCCCACAAAAGTTTCTCAAAGGAGGAAATAAGAAAGTCACTATTTAGAAGGGGGAAAGGTTTCTATGCTTCCCCTACAACATAGAAGTTCTATCCTCCCCCTACCATCCAGCCGTCCAATTTTGATGAAGAGAGCCACTTACCGTTTGATCTTAAATCCGACGTCTCAAAGTATTTTATTCTTAGTTTTTTTTATACAAATTGTATGAATATGAAATTTGATACGTCCCATCTTCTCATTGGGGCACACCTATAAAAAATATTAAAAATAATTTTTCGATAAAATATAATGACCAAAATACCCCTTGAAACTTTCAGGGGTATTTTGGTCATTTTCTTTTATTGAAAATATTTTTTTTATGTTTTTCGCTAGTGGGAATTTAATAGAGGAATGGACGTCCAAAATTTGGTGTCAAAATAGTTTATAGAAAAAAAATTGAAAATAAAATAGTGTAGAGATGTGATATTGTGATTAGGGCAATCTTAGCCCTCCATTCAGAATGGACGGTTGGATAAGGGGGAGGATAGAACTTCTATGCTGTAGGGGAAGCATAGAAAGCTTGCCCTTTAGAAGGAGCTTAGGAAGTTCAATTTGTCTTTTAGGCACCTAAATGATGTAATGAGGTTAGAACCATTAGGCAATTGGAAGGCTTCAAAACTTATGGAAGGTTCCATAATGTTACTCTCAAATTTGTAAGTTTTCTATGTAGGACTTTGTGTCATGTCTGATAGTGAAAGAACTTAGTGTGAGTTGCAAATTCAATTTCTTAACAATATCTTGGTTTCCAAATTACTAACATGCAAGTTCTAGAAATACCAAAAGGTTGATTCTAACAATCCTAGTGGTCATACTACATAGCTTCTTCAATGGATTCAAAACATATTGGGGAACTGTGAGTTCCCTAGATCATAAGCCCATGCATCTTTCGGGTAAACTGGAATTTTTTTACTTCTATAAAGAAGCACAAGCTGTCAAACAACAATGATATGCCTAGCTCTACCGATCAAATCCCCAGCGCAAGCTTTGCAAGATGCACATTGCTCTGCATAAGCTAATAAACTAACTCCAACTTAAGCGAGTCCCAAAGGTAATATGTACCATACCAGTCAAATTGATTTGCAAGTTATTGGAAGTGACTGTAAGAAAAGTCAATCACATTGCAAATGGAAATTAAAATTGTTATATTGTTGCAAATGTTCAAGCAAACTTACGCGTACAATATATCATTGAATGTATATTCCTGCCATTAGCCAGCCATATTGCCCTCATGATCCATTTGTTGATAAATGGCTCTTAAAATAATTGTTCTCAATACTCTTGACGATAAATAGATGCCGTGGCAGTTCCAAAGGTAGCTCAACACTTAAGAAATGCTTCAAACAAAGTCATCCTCCTTGAGCTTTTAATGTATGTTTTCAGCAAAATAATGCAGACATATATCACGCAACATGGCATATGGTAGATTCACTAATTTCTTCTTGAGACAATACCTTAAGTTGTAGTTACTTACAATCCTTGCAGTTCAATTAAAACCTAGTTTGAAAAGTAAGTTAGATGAATGCATTCCTCTTCAAACAAGAAGATAAGAATCATTGACATATAGAAAACGGATACTGGCCCTAAAATACACAGATTAATGAAGTAAAGCACTACATGAATAGCCATATATTTGTGGTTTTTTTTTTTTTTTTGAAAAAAATCATATATTTGTGTTTTTTCGGAAAGAGTCTGACCCTTCATTTTAAACTCTAGAAATACATTGAGAGAGCGAGAGAGAAAATCCACAACAGCTGCCATACAGGGCATCTATCCGAGGATAGAATTTTTCAACTAAGGCGCATACAAATTAAACAAAATAACAACACCCAAACTTTGGAACTCCAAATATTTCGAATTTCTTCAATGCCCACATCCACAAAAATTATTGAATAAAGTAATATTCAAACCCCTAAAAACATCTAAAAAAAACTTCATTCCGACAAGAAACTAATTAGAAACCATATTCACAAAATTCAAAGACTGAATAGGCAATCATTTACATAAACAGAGACATGTTGCATTGATTGAAATAAACAACCATCAAGACATTTTCAGCCACCTATCTATATAACCATTCAAAGAAATCCATTAAACTCTACTAAAGAGACTCAAAACTTTGCAGATATTTCATATAAAAAGATCAACTTACAAATTGAAGTCTTTTCCCGCATTGTGGAGGTAAAGAAGCCAAAATTCTGCTCTGCAATGGAAACCCATTACACTTTCTACTGAAACTTGACGGGAATCCATTGATTTTGTCGACTGTACAAAACTTCCATTTCGAATTTAGAGGAGGGTGTGTGGGTTTCACACACACTATTAATCCCATTTGGGGTTTCAATTACGCGCTACAGCAAATGAACCATATCCATGTCGAGTTGTGAGCAGAGAAAATGAAACATACGAAGAATTTTCACATTGGAACAAAATAGATAGGATAAGGGAAAATGACGGAAATGTTACTACTTTCCACCAAAGTATCCTGAATACCTCTTCAAAGGTCAATACTGCCCCCCATATTTTTAGAAAACGACCTATTGTGCCCCTGAAAATCACGAATTCCCAACTATCAATCGAAAATTCTCTAAAGATGCCCCTTGTGGAATCCATTTTTAAATCTATGGAATTTCTAATAGGAAAATTTATACAAGGTTGCAACTTTATATTGCATAACCAAGGTGCACTTTACAAATCTAGTAGAAAAGAGAGATATGAAGTTGGAAATCTCCTAATCGATCATTTTGACCTCGAGATAGATACATATAGAGAAAAATCAAATCCAAAAAATAATGCATCTTGTAACAAGTTATCTGGATCATTTATTTTTAAAATTTTCAAGTATTTATGAATTCGTGTGATTTGTGCCCTTTTTAGATTTTCAATTTATATGTTGAACAATAGCATAAGGTAAAATGTGTGTCCTTGATCAATCGGGTGGTATAAAGAGACTATATATAATTGTGTACATAAGAATTTGTATAAGGATCCTTGAATGGATAAATGAAGGATGTGGTTCCGGTAAATCGCTACAATAAACTAAGGTTGAACCTTTACAATAAGGCAAGTATACAATACACAATTAGTTAAAAGGTACAAGATGTCAAGGGTGTCATGGATGTCCTTTATAACATCCTATTATTTCCTCAACACCCTTCCTCAAGATTGATGTTCAACTAGAGTGGATTGTCAGCTTGTCTCGAAGAGCATGAAAGCGAGTCGTGAACAATCTTTTTGTGGAAATATTAATGATTTGTAGAAAGCCTGGAACAAACTACACACACAAGGATCCCCGAGCCACATGCTCCCTTATGAAGTGACAATCAATCTCAACATGCTTAGTATCGGGGTGAAGAGCTAGATGGAATGCTAAATACGTCGTACTAACATTGTCAAAGTGAATCACTGGGGAGATGGTAGATAGATGTGTAATATCAAACAAGGATCCATTGAATATCAACAGCTGCAGTAGCAAGAGCACGATACTCTGCCTCAGCATTAGATCAAGACATTGTAGATTTCTTCTTGGAGTGCCAAGTCAAGAGGTTCAGCTCAAAGAAAACACACATGTTGTGTAGTAATGGCATGATCAGGAGTCCCATTGATATAGTAGAGAATTCGTTTAAAGACAATGAGGAGTTTGGTGCGAGGTAGGTGCATGAATTGGTAGATTTGATTAGCTGCATAAGTGATATCAGGTCAGGTCATCATGAGGTATTGTAATACACCAATACTGATAAGTTGAGACATCAGTAAGAGGGTAGCCATGGTTTAGGTGAATGCTAAATGACGAATGACCAACCTCTATATCAAGAAAGAAATGGAGGTCAGCGAAATCTCCAACCTCAAACCTGGTTTGGAGCTTAACAATAGGAGTGGTTCGAAAACAAGAACCTGCCCTGGTTCATATTATATCATCAACATATAAGATGAGTATAGTGAGTCCATGTGAGCCACCATGACTGAACATGAATGTGTCAAAGGAGCTGCATAAGAAACTGAGCTCTAGTAGATAAGAACTAAAACCAATGAATCAAACGTGAGGGGCCCGTTTAAGGCCATAAATAGCTTTACTTAGGGGACAAACATGGTTAAGATAATTTTTATCAACAAATCTTGAACGTTGATGCATATGGAAAACTTCACGGAGTGTACCATGTAAGAATGCATTTTTTAAATAAGTTGTCTGATGGGGCACACAATTGATGACAATATAAAGAACCAATCAAATCATAAGTGACTAAATGTTTCCACATAATCCAAACCATCTTGTTGACTAAACCCTTTTATCGACTAATCGAGCTTTATATCACTCAATCGATCCATCAACCAGTTGCTTTAGCTTATATACCCATTTGCAGCCAATAATGTTGGATGCTAATGAGGCAGGAACCAAGGACCACGTGTGATTCTTTAAAGAGTTAATTACGTATATATCCTATATAAGTAGAGAAAATATGATATGCTCCATTTATACGGAATATTATATCCAAGGTCGGCCAACGCGACCTTTTATTTTTTTGATGAAATTAACCCTCGGTCCGAAGATTCTATCATGGGACCATATTTTAACTTTTTTGTCTTTTTTAGAGGGGTGGTCCGAGGATAGAATCCTCAGACTGATCGTTCTATGTTTTTTTAGAAAATACAGCTGTCTGAGGTCCCCATCCTCAAATTGCTCCTTATTTTAGAAAAGAAATAGCGATCCGAGGTTAGAATCCACCGAACATTCCTTTTTTTTTAGAAAACAACAGTCCAAGGTTCCCATCCTCGGACTGCTCTTCATTTTTTGAAAAAAAAATAGCAGTATGAGAATGAGAACCTCGGATCGTACCATGGGCAAATCAAGACAACTGGAGAGGGCTTACGAAAGGATAGAGAGATTCATTAAAGTGAACATGGCTTAAAAATAAAAGCGACCATCGACCGGATCAAGACCCATGTATCCTTTGTGTTGGGACCCATAGCCACGAAACACACAAGGAACAGATCTAAGCTCTAATTTATCAGAGTGTTAAGAGCCAAGAAATGGATAACACCGACACCTAAAGTTGAACAAAATACTATAATCCAATGGAGTACCAAACAAAACTTCATTTGGAGACTTGTACCCAAAGTCGGAATTGGCAGGCGATTTATTGGGAAAACAGTTTTAGAGAAGGCCTCCATCAAAAAGCGTCAAGGCATGTAAGCATGGTGGAGAAGAGTAAGACCGGTCTCAATGATATGACGATGCTTACACTCCGCAACTCCATTTTATTCAGGAGTGTGAGGGCAAGACAATAAATGTTGAATTCTAGAATTTTATAGTATTTGAAAGAACAATTTATTAAAATACTCATAGCCACCATTAGACTGCACAAACTTGATTTTAGTAGTGAAAAGGATTTCCACCACAATTTTAAATTTTCAAAAGTAGCCAACGATCTCACAATTTTTTACTAGAGGAAAAGTCTAAGTATATTTTGAATAGTTATCCATGAATATCAGATAATAGCATTTACAAATATTTGCACTTGCAGCATGAAATTATAATATGAAGACACAACCCAGCACTCAAGAACTAAGAACAAGATGAGAAAAATAAAAACTCATCGCAAATATTCTCCAACATTACGCTATGTAAGCACTGAAAAAAATTCCAATCAACTTGCTTCTACTAGAAAATGGTAGTGAATTTAACTTAAGTAATAGAAACAAAGCCGAAGGGAGTTTACCTTTAGATTTCAAGCAACAAATGTACGCTTGAGGAGCTACCAAATTTAAAGGCAAAACTCGCTAGAGCCCTCCTCCACACAACCAAACATACACTTCGTAGTAGGGATAAGGAGAATTTATGGTTGGTGTAGCAGAGTGCTCCATTGCTCTATGAACAATGACTACCTAGTGTATTCAAATATGGTGTGTGGAGAGAGAGAGAGAGAGAGAGAGAGAGAGAGAGAGGAGGTGTCAGAGATAAAGTAAAAGAAAAGAGACGACGACGACACGTAACGAGGAGGGAAGGAAGAAAGAGAGAGTAGTAGGTAGGTAGTTAAGTAGGAGGAGGG
>NW_006494910.1:4007115-4017889 GCF_000471905.2 Amborella trichopoda | reverse complement strand
CGGATTTTTTTGAAGCTTTATTCTGATCGATTCACCCGATTCCTGATCCGGATCGTCGATTCGCCGATCCGGATCGGTTTTTTGAAAGCCCGATCCGGGTCACCGATCCATTTTTTAAACCATTGGTTGTACATTATGAGCAGCACAGACGCGAGTTGTACCCGTTCTAGACCCTTGATGGTCCTGCGCCATGTGGAAGCGTGTGGACACACACCCTCGTGCGTGTGCACGAAAGAGGCAGCCAAGTCATGGGCTTGCCTGGAGAGCATTTGCATTAGTCCTGCATAGTGGTAGCACGGTCGACCTTTGCTGTGCACGCGGGGCAGCATGGACCGGTGGCCCACATTCGTTGGCAAGTGCAGGCACATGGGCCCTATATGGGTCAGAGTCACATGGTCCTATCGAACAACGTAATTGTGTGAGTGGACCTGTATGCATTCTCAACAGCATATATCGGCCCATGCGCTAGACCACTTCCACAGCCTACATGCTTGCGACATGTGCATCGGTGCCACATATATAGGACTGCAGATGTTCAAGTCTGCAGCGTGTGGCTAGTGCACATGCAGTGATGCACATGTGGAGCTACATGATGACCCGAGGGTTCACAATGATTCAAGTTGCACAAGAAGGGGGCACCTTCACAGAATTCTTGCATTTTTTGGGAAGAGGCTGAAGCATCAAAACACTATGATCAACAATTGACATTTTGCTTATTGTTTCGAGAAGCGTTAGCTTCCATTCATCCCTCTCAGTTCCTTGTTGATTTGTCTTGTATTCCAAGATAAATCTTAGGTTTATATATTTTGGTTAGAGACAGGGGTATAAAGATTTTACCTCTACGTGAGCCTATTGTTTATTATCTAAGTTTATAGATAAATCTTACTTCGATTGTTTATTGTCTAAGTTTATAGATAAGTCTTACTAAGATTAGAATGAAGCTTTGAGTCCTCATTGATAGGGATAAATTTGTTTTTGGTAAAGTTAAGAAAGTTGAGATTGATTTGGCCTATTTATCTTTGAGGCTTTATTCTTTATATCAAGATGCTTTTCTAGAGAGAGAAAAAGCATATGTGGAAAAGTAAGTGTGCACTTTTGGATTTGTCCTCTATTAATTGAGATATATTATAGAGAGTTTTAGGTTTGTTTGTCCTCTCTTATTGAGATATATTGTAGAAAGAGAAAGTGCATAGAAAAAAATTGAGGGAAACTTTTAGGGATTTTTGCAGAGAGAGAAAATTGTATAGAGGCTTTGTGGGAGATTAAGTTTTTGGTTCTATCAAGTAAGTTGCCTTGTAATTTTCTTTCTTTGATTTAGTAAAAACATCGATCGTTTTCGCCCGTGGATGTAATCACATCTGCGACGAACCACGTAAATCATGATGTTTTTTTTATGCTATTTATTTTCTGCTTTATTTTTGTTGCTTGATTCTTCTTTTTGTCGATTTTTTTTCTCATACTTTATTTACCAAAAAATCAATCCATCAGGTTTAGAGCTTCCACGCACAACAAGTGGTATCAGAGCCCGATTGTGGTTGTCGGTATAGCGGTAAAAGTTTTAAATTCAAAATTCAAGGTAGATAAATTTGATGGAAAAATAATTTTGGAATTTGGCAAATCAATGTTCGAGATTTGCTAGTGCCACATGGTCTACATAAAGCTCTAAAAGGAAAGTCGAAGAAACCAGAATCCATGTCTGATGAGGACTGGGAAGATTTAGATATCAGGGCTATGAGCACTATTCGATTGTGCTTATCGAGTGAAGTGTTATTTAATATCGTCAATGAGGATTCAACATCAAATCTTTAATCGAAGTTTGAGAGTTTGTATATGATGAAGTCCCTCACAAATCGACTATTTTTTAAGCAAAAATTGTACATCCTGCAGATGAATGAAGGTACAGATATCGATGAAAACCTGAATTATTTAATAAAATTATTCGTGAATTATTGAATATTGGTGTTAAAATGGATGATGAGGATAATGTTATAAATTTGTTATCCTCACTCCCTCATTCGTATGAGCTTCTTGTCACAACATTGCTTTATGGAAAAGATACCATAGAGATAGAGGATGTGACTTCAACTCTTCTCTCTAAAAATTTGAGAAAGAGACAGGATAATGTTCAGCCACATGCAGATGGTATAGTGGCTAGAGGGAGATCTGTTCAGAGAAGTGAAAAGAGACATGAAAAACAGGGCTGGTCTAGATCCAGATCCAGATCAACAAAAAGTAATAATCAATGCAATTACTGCAAGAAAAAATGTCATGCTAAAAATGATTGTTAGAAACTCAAAGAAAAATAAAGACGAGCTTCTGAAGCAGCCAATATAGTTGATGAAAGCTCGGTAAGTAGAACAAATAATGTGTTATCAGTCTTGACAAATTGTGAAAACTCTAATGACTCATGGGTTCTTAATTCAGGATGTTTCTATCATATGTACCATCATCGAGATTGGTTCACCACATACAAGAGCATTGATGGTGGATCAGTTTTGATGGAGAATGATGTAGCTTGCAAGACCATTGGTGTTGAGATAATTGCTATCAAGATGTATAATGGAGTTGTTAGAACCTTTGCTGATATTAGACACCTTCCAGATTTGAAGAAAAATCTTATTTATCTGGGTACATTAGACTCCAATGGCTGCAAATTTGTTGGAGAATGTGGAGTTCTGAAGATTCTTAAAGGTATTTTGGTTGTGATGAAAGGCAAGAAGATTAGACAGAATTTATATGTGCTGCCTGGTAATACTATCACAGATAGAGCAACAATTTATATATTTGATGATGGCGATTTTGACTTGACTCAGTTGTGGCATATGCAATTGGGCCACATGGGCGAGAAAGGTTTGGAGGAACTTAGCAAACACAAATTGATCAATGGTGTGAAGAAGTATAAGTTGGACTTCTGTGAGCACTGTGTTTATGGTAAGCAGTGTAGGGTGCAGTTTTACACGTCAGAACATACCACAAAAGATATTCTTAACTGTATTCATTCAGATGTTTTGGGCCCTACATCGGTTGTCTCAAAAGGTGGACCTCTATACTTTGTTTCCTTCATAGATGATTTCTCTAAGAAGGTGTGGATATACACGTTGAAGAAAAAGACAGATGTATTTAACACATTCATGCAGTGGAAAGCAATGGTCGAAAGACAGACTTGAAAGAAGGTCAAGTGCTTGAGGATTGATAATGGTGGAGAGTACACTTCAACGGAGGTTGTGAATTTTGTAAGAGCGAAATAATTGTTACCACTTCGAAGACGCCGCAACAACATGGAGTTGTTGAGCGTATGAACATGACACTTCTAGAGAAGGCCCGCAGTATGTTGAGTGATGCTGGTTTGTCAAAGGACTTTTGGGCTGAGGCGGTGAATACAACGTGTTACCTCGTCAACAGATCACCATCTACAACAATAGATTACAAAACACCAGAAGATGTATGGTCCGATAAACCTGCTGCTTATTATCATTTAAGAATTTTTTGTTGTCCTCATTATGTTCATGTGAAGGATGATGAGTTGAGTCCAAAATCAAATAAGTGTATTTTCCTTGGTTATGCGAATGAGGTTAAGGGATATAGAATGTGGTGCCTAGATCCTAAGTCTTTTAAGTTTATTGTCAGTTGTGAAGTTAAGTTTGATGAATCTGTCATGTTAAAGCACATTCAGAATAGTGCAGAAAAGAAAAATTACGGTGATAGTGATGCAGTTGAGGTGGAGTTGACAACTCCAGAAAGTACTCCAAATTATGTGCTAAAAATTCCCTGTGATAGAGTGGAGGAAGATGTTGATCATGAGAAGGTCGTTGAATCTACTCCACTTGAGGAAGAGCCTCAATTTGGAAAGGGCAAGAGAATAAAAAAACCAGTTGTGTGGTACGGTTTTGAGGACATGGTGGCTTATGCATTGATTGCCACAAGCCAAAAGTCATCCACTTTACGGGAGCTATACAGAATAGTAACAGTATCAGGTGGAGTGAAATCATGGACAAAGAAATGAAATCTTTTCAAAAGAATCGTACTTGGGATCTTGTAAAGTTGTCTAAAGGCAAGAGAGTCATTGGTTGTAAATGGGTTTATGAGAAGAAAGATGGGTTACCTGAGACTGGTGGTGATCGCTTTAAGGCATCTTTGGTTGCAAAAGGCAATGCACAGAAAGAAGGTGTTGATTATAATGAAATTTTCTCTCCAGTTGTAAAACACACTTCTATTCGGGTTTTTCTAGCCATGGTTGCATTGTTTGATTTGGAGTTAGAGCAGTTTGATATCAAGCCTGCATTCCTTCATTGAGAGTTAGAATAACAGTTTGTTATTAAAGGAAAGGAGGACCTTGTCTGCAAGTTGAAGAAGTCGTTGTACGACCTAAAGCAGTTTCCTAGGCAGTGGTACAAACATTTTTATACATTCATGATTGAACATGAGTATGTAAGAAGTAAGTATGACAATTGTGTCTATTTTAATAAATTTACTGATGGTTCGTTCATCTATTTATTGCTTTATGTGGATGATATGTTATTACTACAAATAATTATTTAAAAATAAGTAAATTGAAGACGTAGCTTGCCAAAGAATTTGAAATGAAAGACTTAGGTTCAACAAAAAAAAAATTGGGTATGGAGATTCATAGAGATCGAAAGTTGGGTAAATTGTAGTTATCTCGGAAGGAGTATATTGAGAAGGTCCTTGCTAGATTCGAGATGGAAAATTCAAAGCCCATGGGTATTCCTCTTGCTGCACATATTAGATTGTCGGTACTCTTGCTGCACATATTAGATTGTCGGTAACATTATCTTTGAGTTCAGATGCTGAAACAGAATATATGTCATGTGTTCCCTATGCGAGTGCAGTTGAAAGTCTTATGTATACAATGGTTTGCACTTGTTCAGATATTTCTCATGCCGTTAGTATTGTTAGCAAGTATATGGCTAATTCACGAAAGGAGCATTGGCATGCGGTAAAATGGATTCTGCATTACCTAATAGGTACATCAGATGTGAGTTTGATGCTTGATAGAGATAGCAAGTTTGGTGACAAAGTTGTTGGTTATGTTGATGCTGACTTTGCAGGTGATTTGGAATGTAGGAGATCTACTACAGGTTATGTGTTTACATTTGCAGGAACTTCGATCAGTTAGAGGTCGATGCTACAAACCGTTGTTGCCTTATTTATGACTGAAGAAGAATACATGGCTGTTACTGAGGCAGTGAAAGAAGTCATTTGGCTTAGAGGGCTTGTAAGCGATTTGGGCTTACGACAAGATGAGACTGTTATTTATTGTGATAGTTAGAGTACAATACATTTGGCGAAGAACCAGGTATATCATTGAAGGACGAAGCATATTGATGTCAGATACCATTTCATTCATGAGATCATACCTGAAGGTGATATCTTGTTACTGAAGATTGATACTAAGAAGAATATTGCCGATATGTTGGCAAAGTCGGTTCCATTATAAAAGTTCAAGCTATGCTTGGATTTAACTAATGGGTTGCCTAAGTGAGCACTTATGGAGTCGCGTGTGGAGAAGACGGTCGATGGGAATATCTTTTGGAATTCAAGCCAAGGTGGAGATGTGTTGATTTATCTTGTATTCTAAGATAAATCTCGATTAGGTTTCCATATTTTTTTGGGATGTGAATCCTAAATATCAGGAAATAAATATTTTTTGGATATCTCTAAATTGGCAAGAGATAGGGGCAAAAGATAAGTCTCAGTTAGGTTTCCATATTTTGTTGGGATGTGAATCCTAAATTTTAGGAAACAAATATTTTTTGGATATCTTTAAATTGGCAAGAGATAGGGGCATAAAAATTTTGCCCGTACGTGAGCTCTCTAGGTTATCTTTTTATTCGGGTAGAGCCTATAGGGGCATAAAGATTTTGCCCTTACATGATCTCTCTAGGTTTCCTTTTTATTTCGGTAGAGCCTATTGTTTATTATTTAAGTTTATAGATTAGTTTGAACTTAGATTAGCATGAGGTTTTGAGTCCATATGGATAGGGATAAAGTTCCTTTTTGATAAAGTTAGGAAAATTGAGATTGGTTTGAGCGTACTTGTCATTAAGGCTTTATTCTCTCTATATAAAGATGATGCTTTTCTAGAGAGAAAAAGCATGTGTGAAAAAAGTAGGTCATACGAGGTGCACTTTTGGGTTTGTCCTCTCTTATTGAGATATATTATAGAGAGAAGTAGAGGGAAACTTTTGGGGGTTTCTGTAGAGAGAGAAAATTGTGGATTGAGTCTCTAGTTCTCTCAAGTAGATTGCCTTGTAATTTTGGTTATTTGATTTAGTGAAAAACGTCGATCGTTTTCACCCGTAGATATAGTCATATCTGTGACGAACCACGTAAATCCTAGTGTTCTTTTTCTGTTATTTATTTTCCTGCTTTATTTTTGTTGCTTGTTGCTTCTTTTTATCGATTCTTTTTTTTCGTACTTTATTTGCCAAAAAATCAAGCCATTGATTGGGTTTAGAACTTCTACGCACAACATTCCTATGGGCAAAGGCTTTCTAGAAATTATCTCTCTCAACCTATTGCGGTGAGTATTTTTTACTCTTTGGTACAAGTTTGAGAATGGGGGATTTGGAAATCTTGGATCTTGTAAACCTCGTTTTTTTTTAAGATTATACGCTGGAAAGTATGTAATTTAACATGATTGTGATTTGGATTAAAAAAGGAAAAAGTTTATACAAGGATGTAACCTTATAATGTAGAACTACATTTGTCCCTCAAAAATCCATCGGAGAAGGCAGTTTTAATGTTGAAAAACGATTTGCTTGATCATCTCGACATCTAGATATATGAATATGAAAAATAAAAACATTTTGTTTCAGAAATAGTACATTTTACAACATATTATCTACACCGTCCATTTTTAAGATTTTCATATGTTTATAGATCTATTTGATTTTAACCACTTTTTAAATTTAAAATTTTATAATTGGATATAAAAATAGATTTTGAGATGATCCTAAGAACATTTTACATCAAAATTATATATCATGATAAAATTTGAAAGTGCACTTTACCTTGCATCCGTATGCCAACTGCACCCTTAAAAAAATATGAAGTGTTCTCATACTCACTTGCCTTGAATTAATTTGTTGATGATTTTATTTTGAAAATGTTCTGTTTGGAAATAATTGATTAAGTATCTTTTGATTGTTAATACTGTTTGTAATCTACATATATTTATTTCTTAAATTTTCTTTTTCAAATAAGAAAATTCCATGTTTTTGGTTTGTTGCTTAATATTATTAAACATAAGTGAGAGCCCTACATATTGAAGAATTATCGTAAACTATATGAAACACTAATATTTTGTCAATAATGGATTTAATTTTATTACTTATTTTTGTTCAAGTTATTTTGTTTTTAATAAAAAGTTTTTGATTTTTCAGAAAACTTAATTTACACTTTTCAAACTCTCCTAAATTTATTTATTTTACATTTTTAATAAGAAAATTATAAATGTTACAAAATAGAAAAATGATTTTCTAGTATTTTTTATTTTTTATTTTTTTCTCAAATATTTTAGTCTAATTTCTAATATTTCATAAAAATTTATAACTATTTGAAAGAGTCTTAACCGCAAAAATTAGGAATGCATAATTATTTTTTATTTAATTTTTATGTACTTTTAGCGTGAAGTTTTATGCTCCAAAAATAGAATGTGTAACTATTTTTTTATTAAAATTTTTAGAATTTTCAAAATTTATATCCATTTTTTCCTTTACAACTATTTCTAAAATTTCCTTTCTAATTATAATTTTCAAAAATAAAAATTCCTTTTGAATTTCTTCAATGTTTAATTATATTTCTAAAATTTCCTTTCTAATTATAATTTTCAAAATTAAAAATTCCTTTTGAATTTCTTCAATGTTTAATTAAAAAATAATTTATTGCTTACCATCGAGGGGACAAAACATGGTCTCCCCACCTATTACCAGAGAGAGAGAGACCTTTTTTGTTTAACAAACATAATACTTTTACCTATTTTTTGTGTTTTTTCCTATTATTGAGAGAGACCCCCTTCTGTTCGAGGAACCAAGCTAGACATTAATTATTTGCTAATTCAATTTTATCTAAAAAATCTTGAGAGAGATTGGAGTTAATTCCAAAAGGCCATGGGACAATTTCCCTTGTTATTTATCATATTATCTTATTTTAATATAATGCAATTTATACGTGACCATGTTAATATTTGACTGCTTATTGTATATCAATGTATTCTTGCATGGATCATTTATTTCGTTTCTACGTACAACACTCGTAATCCGACTTAGGAATACAGCTCTTGCCCAATTTTGCAACAGAAATTGAGCTTTCACTAGACTATAGCTAAAAGAAAAAACAAAATCAATGCACATCAAATACCAAGTCATTATCAACATAAAATAAGTTAAATAAGTGAATCAAAAGAGAAAAGGAAAAACCTTGATAGACTAGGCCAAAGGCAGTAGGACATTTGAATTTAATGGATGTTGAGGGAAGTAACGCAAATCATTTACAAGTTTTTCAAAAGGTAACTCGACCTGAGAACCAGAAGAAAAATCAGTTAAATAAATTTTTTTTGATCGGTGCTTAACTTAAAAACTATTATGGCTCAGCAGTATCTCAACAAATGTAGTCTGCCAAAATCATCGGTAAAGAAATGACTGGTGAAAAGAAATTCCCATGATCTGCTAATGGCTCTGAATCGGCATAATGGTTTCAATGGAAGTGCCTCTAAAATCTTCATCATGAAGTCTTTATATTTTAATAACTCGCCATCTTTTCATAACTAGCTATCCTTATTTCTAACTTCACAATATAATCCCATAAATTTGGGAATTTTAATTTCTTGATTTGACCAAGCTCTGTTTTTTTAATAGACTTCCATCGCACTCAAAAATAGATTTTAATAGAAATAGGCTTTTGCTAAAATATAGAGGGACCTAGTTTCTAGGCAGCCAAGCCCGCATATGTAAAAATGAGGGCCTCTTAATAAATCTATTTGTAAGATGGATTTTAAGACTTAATTTTTAAAAACATATAATTTCTAACTTAGAGATCATGATTATGAATAAATAAATACATTTTAAATACTAGAAATAATAATGACGCATATTCAGACTGCATAAAACAATTTTTTAAGAGGTAGTTGTTGTAATCTCTCTTGTTTGCACTCACGAGAACTAATTCCCAAGGACTCCATATTCACAATGAATCTACGATATGGAAATTTCTAGTCCTTCGCCACCCCTTTAAGACTCTTAAAATTTGGAATCCTCCCAATGATAGAAAAATAATGATTATCTCTACAAATTTTAACTCAAATAGAGAACTTCCATGAATCATCATAAACTTAAAGAATAGAACTAAAAATAAAAATACATCTACACAAATAGATTTTTCTAACTCTAGGATTTTTTTGAATTAAATAAAAATGCATCTAGACAAATGGATTTTCCAATCTCCCTCTCTCTTTCTTTCTCTCTCTGCATAAGTGAAAGTGATAAATCAAGAGAACTATTCCATATTTTTTTTGGGCAACCTTTCTATGCTTCCCCTACAGCATAGAAGTTTTATCCTCCCCCTTATTCAACCGTCCATTCTGAATGGAGGGCTAAGATTGCTCCAATCACAATGTCACGTCTCTAAACTATTTTATTTTTAATTTTTTTCTATAAACTATTTTGACACCAAAATTTGGACTTCCATTCCTCTATTAAACTCGCACTAGTGAAAAATATATAAAAAAATATTTTCAATAAAATAACATGACCAAAATACCCTTGAAAATTTTAAAGGGTATTTTGGTCATTATATCATATCGAAATTTATTTTTAACATTTTTTATAGGTGCGCCCCAATGAGAAGATGATACGTACCAAATTTCATATTCATACAACTTGTATAAAAAAAAAACTAAAAATAAAATACTTTAAGACATCGAATCTAAGATCAAACGGTGAGTAGCTCTCTTGATCAAAATTGGATAGCTGGATGGTAGGGAGAGGATAGAACTTATATGCTATCCCTTCCCCTACATTTGGATAAACTTATCGTAAAATTTCTCCACGTGTATATTATTCCTTTGGTATAGTTTATATATATAGCGAAAATTACAAACAAGACTAGACTTTCAATACAAGTTACCCCCAACCAAATTCTTTTTCTCATTTTTTACTCCAAAATATACTTTCTTAGCAAATAATCCCCAACTTAAAAAAATAAACAAAATCTAAACTACCATCCCTTACTTTTACCCACGTCTCTCTCTCTCCTCTTTACCATGAAAAGGTGGTCCGACATATTCTTAGGGCGGTCCGACAGTATAATGTCAGTCCGGTAAATAACAGTAGCAGTTCGACAGTACAAGTGACGGTCTGGCACTGACATAGAATGGTCTGGCAATAGGCCCATACCGTCCGGTATTGCCAAAGAGCGGTTCAATAATAGGCCCATGCGGTCCGGCATTGCCAAAGAGCGGTTCGACAATAGGCCCATGCGGTTTGACAACAGACCCAAAGTGCGGTCTGTCAATGTCAAAGAGAAGTCTAACACTTGTTTTAGTTTAACGGGGTCCAATAATGTCAAAGAGCTGTCCAGCAGCCCATGTAAGCCGACATGAATATCTGGCCAAAATTAAATATTTATGTACGAAAAAAAGGTATTTTCATTAAAAAAAAGAAGTATTTTTTTTTACTTGGGGGTATTTGCTAAAAAAGTGCATTTGGGGGAAAAAGGTGAGAAAAAAATTTGGTTGAAGTAACTTGCATAGAAA
>NW_006494910.1:3987309-4007022 GCF_000471905.2 Amborella trichopoda | reverse complement strand
AGAAAACCTACATGTTTACTCAAAACAAATATTCAATGATTTTCTCTCTATTTTCTTCCCTCACGTGCTCTCTCGATATCTTTTCTCCTTCTTTCCTCCTATCTCTTTGATTTTCTCTTTATTTCTCTCTCAAATTCCTCTCCACGAACTAAATAGGTGCATACTTTTTTGTCTCACTTCCCCTAGAGTGCTCTCTCTATATCGTTATCTTCTTCATTCCTCTCCCTAAATATATAAACTTCTCTTTGTTTTTGCTCTTTATTTCTCCCTCAAATTCCTCTCCACCTTCCCCAATAGATAGGGAATGTGTCCCACAATCAAACCAAAGTATAGGATTATTGTTCATGAAAAAAGAGAGTAAAAAAGACCATAAATATAGGGCTATAGTTAACTAATAAAAAACAGATCCAAATATGTAAATTAGTGGTCCACTTGAATGCTATGTTATATACACCGATAAAATACAAAATAAAAATAAAAATATGATATTAATAAACTTCTCTGTGCATAAAGAAATCAACAAAAATCTTAATCTAATTCAATTCTCATATTGAATCCCTAGCCATCTAAATCTTTAGTATCGTTGAATCTCTCTCTTGCTCTTTCTAATGACATTCCGGGTTTTACGAAAAAAAAAAGATTTTTCATCGACTTGTTCTTACTCTAGCTCTACTTATTATTATAAGATATACGATTATTTGGATATCTTAGTGTTTGAGGTATATATTTCTTGTAATTTTTGTACACTTTTTTAAAGGAATTTTATTGGTAAAATTTTTCATGAAATTTTTGTTAAATCAAGATTCTTAATTTACTCTCACCATTAATGTACTGATTTTTATGACAAATTTCAATAATTTTAAGTTAATGGAGAAATAAATTTATAGGGAAATTTTTTTTTTGAAAAAGATAAAATACAGATTTATATCGGTTCTATTAAAAAAGCGTAATTTTTTTAAGATCTTTTGAAAAACTCAAAGTTCTTAACCGATTTCAAGAAAATGTAGATTTTTTGAAAAAAATCGTGTTTTAAATGGAGCCATGCTAACTACGGGTTAAACCACACTTTTTAATTTTTAAGTTTTATGATTCAATAGGTCACATAGGCTGTTCTTAATTTCAAATATTACATTTCCCTAAGTATCTCTTGAGCCATTTAGAGTTGACAATTAAAGTCATAACACAAGTTCAGTGGGCAGTACAACTTATTGCTACTACAAATATAACACATTGTTCTACTCTAACCATTAGCGTACTTAAAATTAATATAAACAATAACATTTTAATAAAACAGAACAATTGAGAGAGACCTATCCTAAAATTTCTCTCTCCGCATATATCCACGTCGAAAATTATTCTAAAATATCAATTTCCTCACTATACCTTTCACCCCCTCATCTCTCCCTCTAAATATGGAAAAAAAAAATCCAAAATATCAATTTCCTCTCTATATCTCTCACCCCCTCAAGATGGGAAATTTATCTTAACATTTCTTCTACATAAAACCCCTCAAGATGGGAATTTTTAAATTATCACCAACTTTCACCCATAAGAAGGAAAATTTATCTTAAAATTTTTTCTACATATCACCCCTCAAGATGAGAAATTTATCTTTAAATTATCACCAACCACTTAAAATTTCACGGTTCTCCCCTTCTTCTCCTAAACCATCTCCTTAATTCTCTCATCTCATCTCCTAAACCATGGAAAGGACTTGTCTCATCTCATTACTTCATTCTAACTCAATCTCTTAGGCACCCTCACCATCTGAACCAATCGCCATGGTGTGCACAAGTAAAAGGATTCTCTTGTTCGACATATTAGCTAGCAAGATTAGAAGCATAATAAAGCCCTTCATCAAGGGGAGGTAATTAGTATGACTAGGCCAGCATGGATCGATGGCCTGATTTGACATATTAACTAGCAAGATAAGCAGCATGATAAAGCTTCTTCATCAAGGGGAAGTAATTAGTATAACTAGACCAGCATGCAGCAATGGCCTGGTTTGCTATTGAGCAATGGCCTGGTTTTCTATCGAATAGATGGACACCTTTAGTAATTAGTATATAACTAGGCCAGCATGCAGCAATGGCCTGGGTTGCTATCACATATATGGAAATCCTTTGACTTTAGGTAGCCCTACAACCACCCTTTGACCATATGTGTATGTAACCCTATAACCCAAGATTTCTCCCATTTCTCCCTTTTCCCCCTTCCTTTAGAATATGGAATTTCATATTTTATTTCAATCCTCACCCAAACATTCAAGATAACGGATGGTGGCCCAAACAAGGGACCTGATGAATTTGGAAATTAGTACGGAAGCATTCGCCATAGGCGGCTTCTAACGATGTTTGGGATTCGCTAGCCAGGTTCATTTGGCAGAACTTGATGTTTGGGAGTGGCTAACTAGGCTCATTTGGCAGAAAGATGCATGTTATGGTATCTCATTTGAGAAAAAACTAAAAAAAATTTATATGGAGAGACAAGTGTGGAAAACCCTAGAATTGGGTTTATGTGGCCTTTAAAGGCCTTATGAGAGACCGTATAAAACATATTTTATAAATGAAACATAAACTATGAGAAATCATATAAAACATATTTAATAAATGAAACATAAACTCGGTGGGAGTGTGGTCCTTTTGTGAGCCATACGAGGCAAATGTTATTTGCTAATATTCAGACTAGGCTCAACGAGCTAGGCCAGCCGAGGTTTGAAAAAAACCAAGATACCTAGGCATAGGGATCTCACCGAGAAGGGTATGGATGAAAGCCAATCAAAAAGGATTTAGTGGGTTAACCCTTGATGAGGTCAGTATATGCCTGGATGAGAGCACTGTGTTGCGTATGATGAATAGCCTTTAGAGACATGGTTAAAACCTCATCGTTATATCATCACACGGTGAAGCCGTTTTGAGATTCGTCAATGAGGGTTAAGCGTGTATATGTGCGACATAATACCTCTATGCACTATAGAGTCATGGTTGCATCATGGTCTGGAGAACCATGATTTTTGTCTCTAAGAAAGAACATAAAATCCATAAACTAAAATTGTGTCTCCTAGTCTATTGGCTGACTTTGGTGGTCCAATCATGAGCCCCTGCACTGGACTATGGGTCATGGAAACTAGGGGAGAACCTGCCATCCCAGTTGACTTTGGTGGTCCAATCATGAGCCCCCTGCAGTGCACTGTGGGTCATGGGAACTAGGGGAGAACCTGAAATCCATAAACTGTGATTGTGTCCCTTAATCTATTGGTTGATTTTGGTGACTGTGGGTCATGGAAACTGCTGGGTCTGAAATCCATAAACTAGGATTGCGTCCCCTAGTCTATTGGCTAATTTTGGTGGTCCACTAGTGTATTACCAGATTTTGGTGGTCCAATCATGAGGACCTACAGTAACTGTGGGTCATGAGAACTGCTGGGTCTATTTGAGAAAGCAATTTTGGTGGTCCATGAGGACTTGCAGTGACTGTGGATCATGGGAACTGCTGGGTTCGTTTGATAAAGCGATTTTGGTGGTTCATGAGGACCTGCAGTGACTACGGGTCATGGGAACTACTGGATCTGTTTGAAAAAGCTAGGCAGATTGTGAAAGCTAGGGAACTGCTGGGTCCGTTTGAGAAAGCGATTTTGGTGGTCTAATCATGAGGACCTACAGTGACTGTGGGTCATAGGAATTGTTGGGTCCGTTTGAGAAAGCTAGGCGGATCATGAAAGCTAGGAAGATCGTGATTCGTAGTTAAAGGTGAAGTGCTCCCATGTATTGATAATTTCCTAGATCCAACATATCTGATTCCCATTTAAATTAATTAATTTTATGTTACGTTATTTTTATAGTATTTATTTGAACTTTTGTGAATCTTTTAACATTTTATTTTTAATATTTGGATTTATAAATTAAGATAAATTAATTTTCCAATGTTTTAAATCCAATATAATGTTTAAAAATTATAATTATGAAATAAAATATTTTCTAAAAATATATGGGTCCATAAAATAGGGGCCTAAAATTTAAAAACATGTGAACTAGGTGGGGACCACGTCGCCACCAAAAGGTTGGCACCCCACCCATTTACGTATTCTTCTTGGAAAGAATATTTATCTCTCTGTTGGTTTATCTCTATATGTATAGCCAACTTATATGATAAGGTTGAATATTTGAGATATTTATTATAACTTATGTGATAAGATTGATTATTTTAGATATTTATTAAATATTTTATATCAAGATTGGTCGATACAATAATTAAGGATTTAATATATTAAAATATAAACTTTCCTTAATGGGAGTAGATTTAGGAAATGGATGACAAGATGGTGGATCAAGGAGATGGATGGCTCAAATCTCTCATCCCACAAGTCTATCCCTTTGAATCTTGATAGTGGATCAGAAAGATAGATGGCTCAAATCTCTTACCCTACTAGTCTCTTTAGATCGACGGTTGAGATTAGACCTTAAGCAAAATCTATGGCATAGAAAATCTGTAACACCTCATAAAATTCCATATGTATTCTCTTCTCTCTTTAAGAAATTTCTATCTCCCTATCCCAAACTTAGCTCTCTGTCGATTCCAAAATCTATGGCATAAAAAATCTATAACACCTCATAAAATTCCATACATATTCTCTTCTCTCTTTAAGAAATCTCTCTCTCCCTACCCCAAATTTAAATCTCTCTCTCAATTCCCAAAGAGGAGGTACATCGCCAATTTTTATCTCTCTCTCTAAGTTGTTTTATCTCTCTTCCAAAACAAATTTAGCTCTCTCTCTCGATTTCAAAAGAGCAGGCACACCTCAATTTTTATCCTTTTTTTCAAGTTGTTTTATCTCTCTCTCCAAGCTCCCTACCCCAAATTTAGTTCTCTCTCTCGATTCCCAAAGAAGAGGCACACCCCTAATTTTTATCTCTCTCTCCAAGTTGTTTTATCTCTCTCTCCCAAAACAAATTTAGCTCTCTCTCTTGATTCTTAGAGAGAAGGCACACCCCAATTTTTAGCTCTCTCTCTAAGTTGTTTTATCTCTTGTTTTGGGTGGCACACCTAAACCTAGGTGGTGTCTTTTTTTGTGGGTGGCAAAGGGGTGAAACCCCTTGCTAGTAGATCTCTCCCTCTCTCTTGATATTTATCTCTCATCTCTCTATCTCTCTTGATATTCATCTCTCATCTCTCTACAATTCTTATCTCCTTCTCTCTTGATATTCATCTCTCGTCTCTCTCCAATTCTTATCTCCCTCTCTCTTGATATTTATCTCTCATCTCTCTCCAATTTTTATCTCTCTCTCCAAGTTGTTTTGGGTGGCGCATCTAAGCTTAGGTGGTGTCTTTCTTTGTGGGTTTCTTTCGGTGTGGGTGGCAAAGGAGTGGAACCCCTTGCTATCTCTCCCTCTCTCTTGATATTTATCTATCATCTCTCTAAAATCAAGCCAAGAGGCTTGATCAAGATTAAGCAATTGAATGGATTTTTATTGTAGTCTCTAAAATGAAGCTAAGAGGCTTCATTCTGATTGAATAATTGAGTGGATTTTTGCCATAATAGAAAAATCAACATACCAATCATAGATCCTGAGCACCATCAGAAAGAGGAGACTCAATATTTAAGAAATCTCTCTCTCTCGATTCCCAAAGAGGAGGCACACCCCTAATTTTTATCTCTCTCTAAGTTATTTTATCTCTCTCCCAAAACAAATTTAGCTCTCTCTCTCTTGATTCCCCTAGAGGAGGCACACCCCAATTTTTATCCCTCTTTTTAAGTTGTTTTTATCTCTCTCTCCAAGCTCCCTACCCCAAATTTAGCTCTCTCTCTCGATTCCCAAAGAGGAGGCACACCCATAATTTTTATCTCTCTTTCCAAGTTGTTTTATCTCTCTCTCCCTAAACAAATTTAGCTCTCTCTCTCTCGATTCCTAGAGAGGAGGCACACCCCAATTTTTATCTCCTCTCTCTCCTTCTCTCTAAGTTGTTTTATCTCTTGTTTTGGGTGGCACACCTAAGCCTAGGTGACGTCTTTTTTTGTGGATGGCAAAAGGGTAGAACCCCTTGCTAGTAGATCTCTCCCTTTCTCTTGATATTTATCTTTTATCTCTCTCTAATTTATATCTCCCTCTCTTTTGATATTCATTTCTCACCTCTCCAATTTTTATCTCCCTCTCTCTTGATATTCATCTCTCATCTCTCTTCAATTTTTATCTCTCTCTAAGTTGCCCTCTCTCTTGATATTCATCTCTCATCTTCTCCAAATTTTATCTCTCCAAGTTATTTCGGGTGGTACACCTAAGCCTAGGTGGTATCTTTCTTTGTGGGTGGCAAAGGGGTTCCTCTCCCTCTATCTTGATATTCATCTCTCATCTCTCTCCAATTTTTATCTCCCTCTTTCTTGATATTCGTCTCTCGTCTCTCTCTAATTCTTATCTCCCTCTCTCTTGATATTCATCCATCATCTCTCTCCAATTTTAATCTCTTTTTCCAAGTTGTTTTGGGTGGCACACCTAAGCTTAGGTGGTGTCTTTCTTTGTAGGTTTCTTTCTTTGTGGGTGGAAAAGGGTGGAATCCCTCGTTATCTCTCCCTCTTTCTTGATATTCATCTATCATCTCTCTAAATCAAGCTTGATCAAGATTAAGCAATTGAATGGATTTTTACTGTAGTCTCTAAAAACAAGCTAAGAGGTTTCTTTAAGATTAAACAATTGAATGAATTTTTGCTATAACAGAAAAATCAACATACCGATCATAGATCCTAAACACCATTGGAAAGATGAGACTCAATTTGTAAGAAATCTCTCTCTTCCTACCCCAAATTTAACTCTCTCTGTCGATTCCCAAAGAGGAGGCACAACCCCCATTTTTATCTCTCTGCCAAAACAAATTTAGCTCTCTCTCTTGATTCCCAAAGATGAGGCACACCCCAATTTTTATCCCTCTTTTAAAGTTGTTTTTAACTCTCTCCAAGCTCCCTACCCCAAATTTAGCTCTCTTTCTCGATTCCCAAAGAGGAGGCACACCCGTAATTTTTATCTCTCTTTCCAAGTTGTTTGATATCTCTCTCCTTAAACAATTTTAGCTCTCTCTCTCTCGATTCCCAAAGAGGAGGCACACTCCAATTTTTATCTCTCTTTCTCTCTCTAAGTTGTTTTATCTCTTGTTTTGGGTGGCACACCTAAGCCTAGGTGACCTCTTTTTTTGTGGGTGGCAAAGGGGTGGAACCCTTGCTAGTAGATCTCTCCCTCTCTCTTGATATTCATCTTTCATCTCTCTCCAATTTATATCTCCCTCTCTCTTAATATTCATTTCTCACCTCTCTCTAATTTTTATCTCCCTCTCTCTTGATATTCATCTCTCATCTCTCTTCAATTTTTATCTCTCTCTAAGTTACTTTCTCTCTTGATATTCATCTCCCATCTTCTCCAAATTTTATCTCTCTCTCCAAGTTGTTTCGGGTGGTACACCTAAGCCTAGGTGGTATCTTTCTTTGTGGGTGACAAAGGGGTTTAAGTTGTTTCGGGTGGTACACCTAAGCCCAGGTGGTATCTTTCTTTGAGGGTGACAAAGGGGTTTATCTCCCTCTCTCTTGATATTCATCTCTCATCTCTCTCCAATTTTTATCTCCCTCTCTCTTGATATTCATCTCTCATCTTTTTATCTCTTTTAATATTCATCTCTCATCTCTCTCCAAATCTTATCTCCCTATCTCTTGATATTCATCTCTCATCTCTATCCAATTCTTATCTCCCTCTCTCTCGATATTCATCTTTCATCTCTCTCCAATTTTTATCTCTCTCTCCAAGTTGTTTTGAGTGGCGCACCTAAGCTTAGGTGATGTCGTTTTTTGTGGGCTTCTTTTTGTGTGGGTGGCAAAGGGGTGAAACCCTTTGCTATCTCTCACTCTCTCTTGATATTCATTTATTATCTTTCTAAAATCAAGCCAAGAGGCTTGATCAAGATTAAGTAATTAAATGGATTTTTGCTGTAGTCTCTAAAATCAAGCTAAGAGGCTTCATTCAGATTAAACAATTGAGTGGATTTTTGCCATTGTGGAAAAATCAACATACCGATCATAGATTTTGAGCACCATTGGAAGGAGGAGACTCGACATGGGGTGTACTAAGCTATCAAAAAGAAGAGACTTAGCGTGGGGTGTACTAAGCCATCGAAAGTAGAGACTTGACGTAGGTGTGCTAAGCTATCGGAAGTAAGAGAAGTAGAGACTCGATGTAGGTGTACTAAGTTATCGGAAGTAGGCGACTCAACTTGGGGTGTACTAAGTCCGGTTGAGGTAATCTCAGACAATTTTATGTTTTTAAATATTTATTTATGTTTTGATATTCTCTTCCGATATAGTAATAAAATCTAGTTTTTTTTGTTGAATAAAGAATTGTATTTGAGGAGGTAGCAATTGAGAACGGATTATTTTATTATATTTTATTTATTTCAAGAGTGGTTTAATTGTATTTGGACATTCAATCATACCACTCTTGAAATAAATAAAATAAAATAAAATTGGTTCTCAATTGCTACATCTTCAAATACAATTCTTTATTCAACAAACAAAACTAGACTTTATTGCTTTATAGGAAGAGAAGATTAAAACATCTATAAATATTTAAAAATGTAAAATTGCCGGAGAATATCTCAACCGGCTTAATACGCCCATTATTTATTCAACAAACAAAACTAGACTTTATTACTTTATAGGAAGAGAAGATCAAAATATAAATAAATATTTTAAAAGGTAAAATTGCCGAAGAATATCTCAACCGGCTTAGTACACCCCACGCCGAATCTCCTCTCCTTCCGATGGTGTCAAGTCTCCCCCTTCCGATTGTGCTCGAGATCTATTATAGGATGGTGTCGAGTCTCCTCCTTCCGATTGTGCTTGGGATCTATGATGGTGTCGAGTTTCCCCCTTTCAATTGTGCTCGAGATCTATGATCAAATGGTGCCGAGTCTCCTCCTTTTGATTGTGCTCGAGTTTCCTCTTTTCGATTATGCTCGGGATCTATGATCAGTATGTTGATTTCCCTAGTATGACAAAATCCCATTCAATAACGTAATCTTGATCAAGCCCTCTCAGCTTGATTTTAAAGAGGTGAGAAATGAATATCAAGAGAGATGAAGATATCTACTAGCCCTGCGACCCACAAAGAAAGACACCACCTAGGCTTAGGTGTGCCACCCAAAATAACTTGGAGAGAGATAAAAATTGAAGCGTGCCCCCCCTTTGGGAATCTAGAGAGAGTTCCCACCTAGGCTTAGGTGTGCGACCCTAAAAAACTTGGAAAGAGAGATAAAAATGTGACCCACAAAGAAAGACACCACCTAGGCTTAGGTGTGCCACTCAAAATAACATAAAGAGATAAAAATTGGTGCGCAACCCAAAATAACTTGGAGAGATAAATATTGGAGTGTGTCTCTCGTTTGGGAATCTAGAGTGAGAGCCCATCTAGGCTAAGGTGTGTGAACCAAAACAACTTGGAGAGAGATATAAAAATACCACCCACAAAGAAAGACACCACCTAGGCTTAGGTGTGCCACCCAAAATAAGAGAGAAAAATTAGGACGTGCCTCTCCTTTAGGAATCTAAAAAGAAAGCCCATCTAGGTTGAGATGTGCGACCCAAAATAATTAGGAGAGATAAAAATTGGGGAGTGCCTCTTCTTTGGGAATCTAGAGGGAGAGAGCTAAATTTGGGGGTACGGAGTGAGACAAAACTCTTAAAGAGAAGAGAAGAGGGTAGGGGGAGAGAGAATTCTTAATGAGAGAAGATAATCCTTTAGGAATAGAGAAAGCTAAATTTGGGGTAAGGAGAGCATCTAGAGAGAGTTAAATTTGGGATAGGGAGAGAGAGAGAGAATTCTTAAAGAGAGAGAAGAAAAGTGTTTCGGAGTGTATAGAGAGAGCTAAATTCGGGGTAAAGAGAGAGCTAAAGTTGGGAAAGGAGAGAGAATTCTTAAAGAGAGAGAAGAAAATCATTTGGGACTATAGAGAGAGCTAAATTTGAGAAAATGAGAGAGAATTCTTAAAGAGAGAAGAAAATCCTTTAAGAGTATAAAGAGAGCTAAATTTGGGGTAAAGAGAGAGCTAAATTTGGGGTAGGGAGAGAGGAAAAATTCTTAAAGAGGGAGAAGAGAATCCTTTGAGAATATAAAGAGCAGGCTAAATTTGGGGTAGGGAGAAAATCTAGATAGAGCTAAATTTGGGCAGAGAGAGAGAGAATTCTTAAAGAGAGAGAAGAGAATCCTTTGGGAATATAGAGAGCTAAATTTGTTGGGGTAGAGAGAGAATTTTTAAAGAGAGAGAAGAGAATCCTTTTAGAATATAGAGAGAGCTAAATTTGGGGTAAAGAGAGAGAGAATTCTTAAAGAACAGAGAATACGTATGGAATTTAAAACTTTCTCTACTATATTTTACCTCAATTTGGGTCAAATCTCAACTGTCGATCCGAGGAGACTTATAGGGTGAGATATTTGAGTCACCCATCTCCTTGATCCACCATAAAAATTCAAAGATTGATCCACCACAAGATTCAAAAGATGAGTTAAAACCTTATCATCCCTTTCTTAAATCTATTCCCATTATATTTTAATGTATCACATCCTTAATTATTGGATCAACCAATATAGTCTTAATTATTGGATCAACCAATCTTGATACAAACATAAAGTAAATATCTAAAATAATCAACCCTTTCTTATAATAAATATCTAAATTATTCAACCATCCATCTCCTTGATCCACCATAAAGATTCAAAGAGATGAGCTTGAGCTTTATCCTCCATTTCCTAAAATTATTCTGAATGAAAGTTTATATTTTAATATATTCCATCCTTAATTTTTGGATCAACCAATCTTGCCTTAATTACTGGATCAACCAATCTTGATGCAACATTTAATAAAAAATAGTATCAGAGCAAGGTAGCAACCTCATTTTTATCTCCGTACTTCAACTAACAACCTTCACTTAATCGTCTTTCCAATGATGAAGGGAGCGGTAGAGAATGAAGATGGCAGTGAGGTTTTGATGAAGGTGGTGGTCCTGCGGTTTCTATTAGATTCAACCCTAGTGGTGGTCTATTGTTTGGGGCGAACTTTCCTGTGGTGGGTTCTTTCTCTTCACCCTCTACTGACATCTTTTGCCTTTCTGATTGGGCTAGAAGAAGCTGGGGGTTGTCCTATGCTCCTAAGGTTAAGATCATGGCAGATAACAAGATCGTCTTTTTCCTGTGCTTGAAAGAAGATGTTGTTGCGGCCTTGCGCAATCGTTTTGTTCGTATTAGAGGAAGACTTCTATCTCATGAGCTTTGGAATCCTGCATCCCATCTGTTTTATATGTGGAAAGAAAGTCTCTGGATCTGGTTATCTGGTATTCCTTTTCACGTTTGGTCCTTGCTGACTTTTCCAAAGTTGACAAATAAATGTGTTGAGATTTGCGATATTGATAAAGCTGCTTTTGATGGTGTTGACTTGTGCTTTGTTTATATTCATATTGGAAATTGTGTGGTATTCCCATTCCCAAGTTTGTCAGGTTTCAAGTGGGCCAGGAGTCCTTTTTTATTTCAGTCACGTGTGAATTGAAAGAAAAGGGTAGTTGATCTTCTATTATTCAAAGAAATGACCCAAAGCAACTAGAGGCAGAGATGGGATGGCAAAAAGTTGTTCATTGGCGTCCTCATGTACCTGCCAAGCCTGTTCCCGGCGATGTTTCCGGGCCATTGAATAACTCCTAGAGTCCTAGGACAGGGATGAGGGAATTTCAGAACTTAAAATTCGTAAACGGTGGATTCTTGTGGGACGTTTTACGAATTCTCAAGTGACTTCTTCGGCGAATGTTTTAGATAATGCTAATGGTTTAAAGTTGATTTCATTGACCGCACGTTTAACTAAGTTAGACCATAATTTAGATATTTAGGTAGCTGAAAAGGTGGGAGGTGAATCCCTATGCTAGGGATTTGCGGCTCGATTTGCAATGCTTGAGATGACGGCGGGTAACCATGTGGACGCCTGCTCTTTCCCTATGCAAGCATGCATGAAGGATGGAGCCTTCTTTCCTATTCTTGAAGAGTCTTCTTTCAGCGAGGTATAGCCATTTCTTTAGGGCGAAGTTGGTGGCTGCTACTCTATCCCTGGCTGGTCATCGTCTACGTTCGTCGATGGCTTTGCAGTTTATTCTTGCGGTGCTTAGCATTATGTATTTTCTTTAGCATCGTCGGGCTACAAGGAAGAAGCGCCCCTCTGTCAGGCCATCGTTTGATCCGCTCATAATCAATTCTTTGGCTCTGCTTGTGGTGGATGAAGAGGTTGTCCCTATTGCTATGATGGATGAGGGTGTTGTGGAGTTTCCCCCAAATGCTATTCTCGAAGTTAATGGAGGGCTGGTGGAATCAGAGATCGCCGTGAAGGATGCTGATGCAGGGATGTTGGAACCTAGGAATGTTGTGGTTGCTGCAGACACTATTGCGCCTCTGAACATGATCCCGTCTAATGAGCGACCTTTACTTCCCCACCTGTCAGCAGTGCTTGTTGAGATCCAGGCCCCTATTCCTGTAGTGCCCGTTTCTCCTTCTACTGATCAAATGGATCCTTCTGGAGTTAAGGTGGCTGCTATTGTTCATGACAGTGGGATGGACTTCAATTTGCCCATTAGAGTTGTTTTCCAGGATATAGTGGATAAACTTAGAGCTGAGTATGCTGAGAGCAATGCTTCAAGTGCTGGGCAAGGGTCTGTAGACAAGGCGGGCAAGGGTCCGTCGACAAAGCAAGCAAGAATGTCACTCCTGGTGGTCAGATATCTCCCTCGAAAGATGCAGCCAAGAAAAAGAAGAAACGAAAGAACCCGATGAAAGGCACTAGATCGTCGACTCAATTAATGGCTCGGGGAATCCGACCACCAGGTATTATTATTCATGAAGCACAGGTCATTGAACTTAGTTGTTCCTCTATGTCATCATTGGAATCTACTTGCAATGAGGCTGTGGACATGGAGGCTTTGGATGAAGAGGCTATGGATGCGGAGATGGAGACAGTGAGGTTGTCTGGCTTAAGCAGTGATGGGTCTGGTTCCTCCTTATCTAAACCTTTTTAATGCTAGTTCTATCTTGGAATGTTAGAGGTCTAGGAGACCTCAAACATAAGAGAGATGTTTAGTTTTTTGTTTGTAAATATAGACCCATTGTGCTTATCCTTTAGGAGACCAAACTTCCCAATACTAATTTATTTGGGGCTCGGGAAGTATGGGGTCGTGGAGCTTTAAATTTTGTGGGGCTGGATTCTGTTCGGACCTCTGGGGGTATTTGGATGTTGTGAGATCCTTCTGTCTTACTATCTTTTACTTTGGTGAAAAAAGGCAATTTCTTGCTTGTTGGTTTTGTGGGTCCTGAGGCTGGCTTTTAGTGGGGTCTCCTGAATGTTTTTCTGATATGGATGATGTCATTTCTCAATTCCATTTTCCTATTTGTTTAGGGGGGGATTTTAACTTTACTAGATGGCCTGAAGAGAGTTCTAATGATGGGGTGATCAATGCATATATGCGACTCTTTAATCAATTTATTGAGAGCCATGCTTTGCTTGATCTTCCAATTTCTGGTACGACTTTTACTTAGATCAATGGTAGTATCCTAAATTTGTCTATGTCTAAGCTAGATAGATTCCTGATTTCTGGGGAGTGGTCTAATTTGTTTTCCTTGGCTTATGTCCCTAGACTCTCTTCTGACCATACCCTTTTGTTGTTGTCTCCTCAAAATTTGGAATATTAAGCATAAGCTTCAGGTTTGGAAACAAGATAAGGGATTCTCTGTTAAAAGAAAGATTGACGAGGTGTTGAGGTGTATAGAGGAGATTGATGACAACATGCAACAGACTGAAATGTGGTATGAGGAGATGACTTTCGCTAGAAGTGTCAAAATTAATGAGATTCAGGATCTCAGAAGGGTGGAAGAGGTGTACTGGAAACAAAGATCTAGAGTCAAATGGCTGAAAGAAGATGATTTGAGCACCAAATTCTTTCATTCTACTGCTAATGTCAAGCGATGCCAAAATGATGTTTCTGGTCTTACTATTCAGGATGTGGAGCCTGACGACAGTGAAGGTATGTCCCAAGCTATTATTAATCACTTTCAAAAGGCATTCTCCTCATAAATTAATGTTATGGCTAATCTGAGTAGGGTAGGTTTCAAAGTGCTTCCTTCCAATCTGTCTACTCTGTTGGATTAGGACATTGGTATGGAAGAACTTAAAATTGCGGTATTTGCATTGCCGGGTGATAAGGCCCTTGGTCCTGATGGATTCCCTCTAATCCTTTTCCAAAAAAATTACAATTTAGTTAGCGGTGAACTTCTGGAAATGACTAGGGGTTTCTTTCAAATAGGGTATCTTTTTAAGGGATTGAATTCTACCTACATTGCTTTAATCCCTAAAAAGTCTTCTATAGCCGTTTTGGGTGATATTAGACCCATTAGTTTGTTGACTAACCTGTACAAAATTGTGGCCAAGGTTTTGGCTGAACGACTGAAGGTGGTTCTTTCGTTCATTATCCCTGGTCCCCAATCGGCCTTCATCAAGGATAGGCTGATTTCTGACAGTATCCTCGTTGCGCAAGAATGCATCCATTCTCAAATTAGAAGCGGGTTACCTAGGGTAGTAATCAAACTTGATATGGAAAAGGCTTATGATAGGGTTGAGTGGACATTTTATTAGAGGTGATGAAGAGTATGGGCTTTAGTAATAAATGGAGATAGTGGATCTTTGGATGTTTATCTTCAACACACTTCTCTATTTTGTATAAGGGAAGTCCGATTGGTTTCTTCAAGGCGACTCAGGGTCTTCGTCAATGGGACCCGCTCTCTCCTTTCTGTTCACTCTTTGTGCTGACTGTTTCAGCTTAATGCTGTCTAATGTTACTAAGAGTGGCCATTTCTCTAATTTTCATATGCCTAATGTGGGCCATTGTATTTCTCATCTGCAATATGCTGATGATACGTTATTATTCTACAAAGTGCAGATTGATCAGGTGTGCAACATTGCAACCCTGTTAAATTTTTGTGAAGTAGCCTTAGGTCTTAAGGTTAACTTTTGGAAAACTGCAGTGGTTGGCTTGAATTGTAGTGATGATATTTTAAATTCAGTGGCTCAGATTTTACGTTGTAAGGTTGACAATTTCCCAATCATTTATCTGGGTATGCTTCTTTCGGATGACCGTCTTCCTATTGTTGTTTGGGATAAAATTCTACAGCACATTCAAGTTAAGTTAGACCTTTGGAAGTTTAAGTATCTTTCCTTTGGAGGTAGAACTATGTTGATAAATGTTTGTTTGTCTAGTTTAGCCATTTATCAAATGTCAATCCTACAAATTCCTTCCTTGGTTGCAAGGAGGATCGAAATGATGATGAAAAACTTTCTATGGGGATCCTCGGTGGAGAGAAGGAGATTCCATCTTCTTCGTTGGGATATGGTGTGTATGCCTAGAAAAGAGGGTGGTCTTGGGATTAGGAAAATTATCACAGTCAACCGAACGTTACTTTGTAAATGGTGGTGGAGGAGTTTAACTTGCAAAGATCATCTCCGGTATCTGGTAATTATTTCTAAGTATAGTGTGGATAGGTTTAGAATGTGGGTGGATAATAGAAGGGAGACTAGGGGCTTGTCTCATTCGTGGAAATCAATTCATAATTGTAAAGCTTTGATTCAAAGAGACATTCAGTGGTCTATTGGCAATGGTGCCAATATTTCATTTTGGCACTATAAAGGGTTGGGGATGCTCCTTTGAAACATGATTTTCCAATATCTTTCAAAGAGTGGCTAATTCAAATGGTATAGTTGCTGATTTTTATGAGCGTAGGGATGATCACATTCTTTGGAATATTAAGCTTCCTTATAATAGGATCCCGGACTCCCTATTTTCAGAGTTTATTGATTTGCTCAAACTGCTGGATGAGGTTTATATCCATCGAAATGCTTCAGATGAGATTGTGCGAGAGATTGATAAGGATGGTGTTTTCTCGATAAAGTCAATGTACCTGCTTCTATTTCATGATAGGTGGCACTGGTCAAGACCTGAATTAGCTATCATTTGGAGGTGGCTATAACCCCTGAAGGTGCAAGGATTTTTATGACAGGTTGTTCAAAATAAGGTGCTCATGATTGAAAACCTTATTAAGGGGAGGAAAATCCTGCCTAATATTTGTTTGATGTGTAAGAATGATGGGGAATCAAGTGATCATCTTTTTAGCATTGTTCTTTTACTTATCGCATATGGAGGAGATTCTTTGCTCTGCTTGGGTTTGCAATGGTGATGCCTTCTAGTGTTACAGGTATATTGCAGAATTTGTCTTTTGATTTGCTTCAAACATGAGCTATTATTTGGCAAATCTCTAGAGGGGTTATTTTATGGGAAATTTGGAAAGAAAGGAATAGATGAGTATTTGATGGGATATGTTTACCTTTTGAGATCGTTTGGGAGAAGATTTTACATGGCATTTGGCAATATATTTCAATTACTAAATTTGGCCAAGATATTTTGAAAGTGAATGTTAGGAGAAATTTGAAACTGTTATTTCAGTTAGGCTTTTTGAAATGTAGACCTAAAGGAAGGTGGATTCCCCCGTCTATGGCAGTTTTTAAGCTGAGCTTTGACGGCAGCTCTTTAGGTAATATGGGTCTGGTAGGATTTGGGGGTGTGCTTAGAGATTGGCAGGGGACTGTTGTTTTCTCCTATGCTGGTCCTTTGGGGGTGCATTCTGCTAATTATGCTGAATTATTCGCTCTTTTCATTGGCTTACGCATTTTTGTGGAAAGAAAATTGGGTTATTATGGTGTCCTTGAAGGAGACTCTTTGAATGTCATCAAATGGTGTAAGGAGGAGCAGAAGTTACCGTGGGAATTCAAAGCTTTACTACTTCAAATTATTGACCTTGATTAGCCTTTCTCTTTCTCTTTTGTTCTTGTTTATAGGGAAGCTAAAGTTCTGGTTGATTCCCTAGCGAAAGGGGGATCTCTCCTTTCTGAAACTCTTGTATCTGACTCTGTAATCTCTTTTTAGTTTAATGAAGTAGTGAAAGTTCTATAAAAAAAAAAAAACATTTAGTAAATATCTAAAATAATCAACTTTATCTTATAATAAATATCTCAAATATTCACCTAAGTTGGTTATATCTAAAAAGATAAGCCAACCAAGAGGATAAACATTCTTCCCAAAAACAACTACGTAAATGGGTGGGGGCATGTTACCTTTTGGTGGCGACGAGTGGACCCAACTAATCCACAAGTTTTTTAATTTTAACCTTATCTTATAATAAATATCTCAAATATTCCGCCATCCATCTCCTTGATCAACCATAAAGATTCAAAGAGATGAGCTTGAGAGATGAGCTTGAGCCTTATCCTCCATTTCTTAAATCTATTATGAATGAAAGTTTATATTTTAATATATCTCATCCTTAATTTTTGAATCAGCCAATATTGTTTTAATTATTGGATCAACCAATCTAGATACAAACATTTAGTAAATATCTAAAATAATCAACTTTATCTTATAATAAATATCTCAAATATTCACATAAGTTGGCTATAGCTAAAAAGATAAGCCAACCAAGAGGATAAACATTCTTCCCAAAAAAAAAAAAAACGTAAATGGGTGGGGGCATGCAATCCTTTTGGTGGGGACGTGTGGGCCCAACTAATCTACATGTTTTTAAATTTTCGGCCCCATATTTTATGGAGGTCCCATATATTTTTAAAAAATATTTTATTTTATATTTAGATATTTTAAATCTTATATTTTATTTGAAAGAGTGAAAAATTAATTTCTTTTAATTTATAAATCCAAATGACAAAAATAAAATATCATAAGATTCACAAAACTTCAAATAAATATTATAAAAATCACATAAATAAAATTAATTAAAATTAATTAATTTTGATAGGAATCAGATCCGTTAGATTTATGAAATTATCAATACATGAGAGCACTCTACGAATCACGATCCGTTTAGCTTTCTCAAACTGACCTCGCAGTTCCCATGACCCACAGTCTACTGTAGGGCTCAGAATTGGATTACAAAGTCAGCCAATAGACTAGGTCTCATGATTGGACCACCAAAGTCAGCCAATAGACTAGGACTCATGATTGGACCACCAAAGTCAGCTAATAGACTAGGGCACACAATCCCAGTTTATAGATTTTAGGTTCTCCCTTAGAGACAAAAATTATATTCCTCTAGACCGTGATGCAACCATGACTCTATGGTGTATTGGACCACCAAAGTTAGTCAATAGACCAGGGGACGCAATATCATTTTATGGATTTCAGGTTCTCCCCTAGAGACAAAAATCATGGTCCTCAAGACCATGATGCAACATAACTCTATGGTGCATAGGGATAATCTCTCGCACATGTACATGTTTCACCCTCATTGGTGAATATCAAAACGGCTATCTATGTACATGCCATGTGATGATATAACGATGATGTTTTAACCATGCATCTAAAGGTTGTTCATCACACGCAAGGACCATACCGTCCCTCGGCTCTTATCCCGACATACACCGACCTCATCTAGAGTTAACCCACTAAACCCTTATCGGTTAGATCCCTATGCCCAGGTATCTTGGGTTTTTTCCAAACTTTAACTGACGTAACTTGTCGAGCCTAGTCCGATTATCAACAAATAACATTTGCCTAGTATGGTCCACAAAAGGACCACATTCCTACTGAGTTTATGTTTTATTTATTAAATATGTTTTATACAGTCTTTCATAAGGCTTTTAAAGACCACATAAATCCAATTATAATAATGTCATTTACCTTTGGTACAAGGTGATCAAAATTAATCTTGACAATAGGATATGAAACTGGATGACGGCAATTATTCTCTTAACCAAATTTCAACTTCAAAAGAAAATTTCTCGATCTTCGTAACACATCCGAACAATCAGATTTCATATTGGATGGTTAGAAGTAATTATACCTTTTTTATATTAAATGGTAAGAGTAATGATCCTATAGGACCCTCCTCCACTCATGTGTGTAGGACCCCAAAGGAGCACCATTAAAGTTCGCATGGATCTCTAAAAAAGTTATCACATGAACATGAAACTTGACTTTTCTATAGATCCGTGCCAAATTTAATGGTGATCCTTTAAGGTTCTACACACACTTGTAGGGTCATTTCTCTAATGGTAAATGGTATCATTGTGTACAATATATAATCAATATATTGATGTTTGTGTTTACTATTTTTTTGTGTTTATTTGTATTTAGTGATTTATTGTATGATATATGACATCATCAAATAGACATAGTTGTACTATCCTTGGAATGCTCTCTTGTTCTTCTTTCAATAGAAATTACATCTTCTACGTTTGAAAGTAGAACGAGTGGGGATATTGGAAGTATTTTCGTCACTCGTGCGGTCACTCAACGTTTAGGACAAATTATCATAATGCCCTTATTCTTCTAGGTTTCCAAATAAGAATAGGAAATTTCTGGGTGTTGATTGGTCCTTACACTTTTGAGATAGGTTTTCCCAAAACCGATCCGGATAATTGGCTCGTCTCCGGCAAGTCTGAGCTAGGAAAAAATAGAAAAGAAAAATACAAAATAATAATAATAATAATAATAATAATAATAATATATAATANATATATATATATATATATATATATATATATATATATATATATATATATATATATATATTATATTATATATATATTATATTATAT
>NW_006494910.1:3946248-3982458 GCF_000471905.2 Amborella trichopoda | reverse complement strand
GTTTTAGTTAGTTATACTAATAACTACTATTACGTTACTACTACTAACCTACCTCGTCGTTCGTCGTATATTAGTAGTACTATAGTATAGTATAGAAGAATAATATATATATATATATATATATATATATATATATATATATATATCCCATTTTCAAATTAAGATATATGAAAATTTGTTCAACAATGCAAAACTCTGTTCACTGAGAAATAAAGTTTTCCGAGTTATTTCTGAACCAAGTGCAACGAGATATATTTCTTTTTGATTCGTAAAAGATCTACTTTTAGTTTCAGCCAAAGGGAAGATTTGTATAGGGCTCTATAGTCCCCAGAAGTCTATAATAGAGTGTTACTCTGAAAATTTGATGGTTGTTTCACTCTGCCTAGTTTTATCTTGGAAGAATATTCACTTGATACTCGATTGTATCATAATGAGCATTTCTCCAGATATAGAACTTATAGAGGTTCAACAATATTGTTTTGACCTCGGTTAAGTCTTGATACACAAAAATTAAACTGCTAATTAGGTTTTTAGTTTACCTGAGGCCATTGAGCAATAGTCCTAAGGATCTATGGTTAGGGAGCTTTCTACCCAAGGGCAATCTTTTCCTACTGTTAATTGAGAACACACATTTCTAACTGCTGTAGAAGGAAGTTCATACTTGGTTTGCCTTTCGTATTCGGCATTTTCTCTCATAAAAGCTGAAGAACGAGGTCTTGCCGTAGTTAAATTGGCAAGGACAAGCTAAAGTTGTTATCTGATATGGGAGATTATCTACAGTGGTTCTCGTGAAGATCCTTTGTGATTAATGATTGTCGAAAAGAATCTGCATCAGTTAAAGCTATATCATGGAGTTTAAATCTCATGACAGTAGCATGTTCAAATCATAGGTGTAAATCTCATGACAGTAGCTTGTTCAAGTCACAGGGAAAGAAGGTTACTTGCTGGTATTGCAAAAAACCTGGTCATACAAGAAAAAATTGTTATGCTTTGAAAAATGAGTAAACGGCCAATGGCAAAGACAGCCATGCCAAAGCAAGTACAGTTTTAGATGGTGAACATGGCGCAACTTTTAGTATTGCTTGCACAACACTGTCTAATAACAATATTTGGGTCTTGAACTCTGGTGCTTCATTTCATGTTTGCCCAGAAAGATCATACTTTTCATCATTCACAAATGTGGTTGGTGGCTTTGTCTATCTTGGTGACGATAGAGTTTGTAAAATTTTGGACATTGGAAACATTCACATAAAAATGTATGATTGTATTGTTCGTACATTTGAGAATGTGAAACAAGTGTCAGATTTGAAGAAGAGCTTGATTTCACTCCATTCTCTCGATATGGAAGGATACAAATTTACGGGGCAAGGTGGAGTGCTCAAAGTTTCAAAGGGGGTTCTAGTAATGATGTAGGGAGTCAGAGTTACAAACAAAAGCGTAAATTTGGTTATAGAAGAATGAGAAGTTGGACAAGGGGCACATGGTTTGACAATGGGAAGAACTTGATGGTACAAAGCAAGTTCTTGACAAGGATAATTGGCAAGAGTTAGATCTCTTACGAGAAGATGTGAAGTCGAAAGTTTCTCATGAATTTCTTTTGAACCAATGTTCAGAAATTGGTGAAGGAATGGCCGATATAATTGGTGTGTTGTATGCCACTCTAATATTGATTTTGATAATTGTTGTGATTTGTATGAAGTTTAGAATTTCACTTGTTGGTGTTTTTCTCGATTGGCTTGTATTTAGTCTAGAAGAAAATGTTGGAAGGAAGTACAATGGATACTTCAGAATTTAATAAGTATGACCATGGATTGCCAAGATTTCCAAGGTTTTGTGGGAGAGATTGATGCAAATGATCTCTATGACATGAGATCAACCACATGTTGTGCTTGTAGGTGTATAAGCAATGATTCATCTAAAGCATGTGTAAATGCAAGATGGCCCTAGGAGCTCGAGGATGCAAGTGTTAAAGAAGGTAGTGTTCTTATGAGAAATATAAGCACTAAGCACGATGAGCAACGTATGTTCATAGAGGTTGTTGAGCTAGAGAGTTTGCGACATTGTACAAGCTCTCTAGGTTCCACAAGACAAGAATATATGCATTGGTGGTTGTGTTAGAGGCTTGATGATTTGTCTTCAAGTGAAAGATTGTTATATGTATAAAGTTAAATCACACATGTCAGTTTTGAGATTCATTAGTTTTATATTTGTGTTGACTTTTCTTCTTTTATTCTAAGCCATTGGATTGGCTATTGATCCAAGGGCTAGGATGTATTGAGAGTATGTTTAAATGAGGCTTTCGTTTTATGTTTTAGACTGAGAAAAAGAAAGAGATGGAAGAAAAGGGTGAGAGCACATGGTGGGTGCTGCTCGCCCTGTTTTACCCACTTTGTAGGGAGAGAAAGTGAGAGTTTTGGGTCAAATTCACTTGGGGTTTTTAGACCCTGTTGCTGGCTTTGTTTAGAGAGAGAAAGTGTACGTTGTTGTATATTTGGACCCTATTCTTGGGGAGGTAAAGTTGTTGGAAATTAGAGCTTTAGGCCTTAGATATCTATTGTAATCTTCCCCAATTAGTAAGTAAAGCCTCATACCATTTTCTCATAGATGTAGGTCTCGATTTTGTGATCGAACCATGTTAAATTTTTGTTTTCTGTGAGTTGAATGTTATTGTATTTTTCATTTCATGTTCTTATTTTGATGTTCTATAGTTTTCATTGTTTGTTTATGTTAATTTGAATGTACAATAGCTATAAATGTGATAAACCCTTGCTGATTTTCACCAATTGATCCCAACACCAAAACGGTTGGCATCTAGTAGTTCTAGAATGCTTATTTGATAACTACTCTAGAAGTTATGGAAAATAGAGATTAGGCTTCATAGTGATCCAATAATGCTTCATATAGGTTAGGTTTCATTGGCTTTACGGAGTGAGACATAGGAGAGAGAAAGGGTATGGCTAGAGAGAGAAGATTTGGAGAGAGAAAGGGAAAATTAAAAAGAGAAATGACATGTTTAGAGATAGAAATAAAAATAACAACAAAAAAGATATGGTTAGAGTGAGAGGAGTCAAAGAGAAAATGAACAAGATTATATAGAGAACGTGGCATATTTCAAGGGAGAATAAATTTAGAGAGAGAAAGATCATGGTCAGATATAGAGGACTTAATAAAGAGAGAAAGGACACAATTAAAGATAAAAAAGTGCATTGTTGTGGACAAAAATTAGATAGAATGAATTGTTAGAAAAATAGAAATGGCATGAATTGAGATGGAAATGGAAAATTAGATAGAATGAATTGTTAGAAAAATAGAAATGGCATGAATTGAGATGGAAATGGGAAATGCAATGGTTAGGGAAAGTTAGAGAGAGACACGGCATGATCAAAGAGAAAAAGGTGTTTAGAAAGACATTTAGAAAGAAAGGAACTCGAAAAAGTACACAGTTACATTGAGCTAGAGAGAGAAAAGGTAGATGGGGATTTGAAGATAGAAAGGTAATGTTTTGAGAGAGAGAAAGAGAAAGAGAGAGGACACACGAAGTGGAGAAAAAGCGAGAGACGAGCTTTCTGAAAAAAGGGGCAAGAGAACTTCTAGGCTTCTATGGGGAATGAAGTTGCATGTTGTTATTTTTTAAAACTTGCAACATCTTAGTACGTATTTCTCCTTAACAAACACAAAAATAGTCAAGTACCTCTTGGGTTGTTAAATTTTTTTTAAGGCACATATTGAGTCTTTATTTTATTTTATTTTTTAATTTTTGCTATTAGTCTGTGGAAGTTATATCCTCAAAATTTGGGTTCAAAAAATAATAATAAGAAAGTAGGCTTTTATGGGAGGGATCAATTGAACAATATTAAGAAAGTAGGCTCTTATGGGAGCAGCAAATATTTTCACATCCATCGCTATGTCTTTTATACCGAATCCCAATAATTGTTTCGAAATCCCAAAATAGTGTTATTTTTCGCCAGATTTGACATTGACTTTTGGACCTCGTACATTATCAGAGCGCATCATCATATTGTCGGAGCCCACCATTACATTGCCAAAACGCATAAGTGCCGGACCTCTCTAAGACAACTACCGAATCGAAACTAAATAATGCCAGACCGCTCTAAGGCAATTAGCGAGCTAAAACTGAAGACTATCGGAGCCTGGAATCCAGTAACATCTATCGTCAGACCGGTCTTTGCAACTGCCGGACCACCTTGTGCAATTGCTAGACTGCTCTTTATATAATGCCGGAGCCCTACTGCCACACCGCACTTTATACAGTGTCAGAGCCCTACTGCTGGATCGTATTTTGCACAGTGTCAGAGCTTTACTGCCGGACAACACTTTACCCGAAAGCCTACTGCCGGACCGTACTTACACAGTGCCGGAGCCCCTATTTTGATGGGATGGAGGAGATAGTAAGTAAGATAAAAATAAAAGAGGGTAGGTTAAGTATTTTTTATTTTTATTTGGTTGGGGTTAATTACATAGAAAATATATTTTGAAAAGAAAAGTAAAAAAAATTTAGGTTGAAGGTAAGTTGCATAATAATAATAATAATAATAATAATAATAATAATAATAATAATAATAATAATAATAATAATAATAATAGTATAAAAAAAAAGAAAAAGGAGGTAGTTTAAAGTTTTGTTTTTAGTTGTTGTTATAATTTTCCCTTTTGTTTAAGGTTATGGCCTTATGGACATTAATTTGTGTGCTCGAGAAATTCCTCGTCACAAATATCAAAATAGAATATAAATAAATTATTGAACGGTTAAGATACTGTAGATACCATATAAAACTGTGGCGAGGTATAAATGGCAAGCGAGGGAAGTGGAAGTGCATCGAGACTGTGGCGAGGTGTAAATGGCGAGCGAGCGAGAATTACAAAAAAGAAAAAGGCCATTCGACTCCTGAAGGAGTAGAATGTTCATTTACACCCTCAGGTTACACCCACGGAGAATTGAGCTCAGGACTCCAAAGTTTGCTATGCAACCGCCTCAAGCTCGCCGTAAATTTTTTTTTGTGAATTATACCCTCCATGTACTTGAAAAAATTAATGTCAGGACCATTCAATTTTTAGATAGTGAGATTTAAGTATTAAAAAGTTTAAATTTTAATTTTTTTAAAATAATCATCTAGTAACTTTTAAGTAGTTCTCAAAACTTCCAAAAAAAATTCAATTTTTAAACTAAAGGTCAAGCAATAAACTATGCTCCTGAAAGAGCATAGTGCTAAATAAAATAAAATGATCTCATAGTGTACAATTCCATTATAGAATAATACAAGGTAAAAAGTGTCAATGCAGCAAGAAAGGGGCAGGTGAAAACTAGGTGAACGATGCTTTTTACTCTTGTCGCCTTATGCCGTGACATGACTGAACCTTGATATGAGTGAGAGTACATTTATTTCGATTTGAGTCTTTTTTTTATTATTAAATTTTATTTGAACTATTTAAGGTCGATTATATAAATAGTATTTTGTTATTGTAAATGCAAAAAAAGAAATATATTACACAAATTTTATAGTGTGAGAGAAAAATTCAGGTAGTTTTGTAGTGCGGTGAACTTTAGAGAGGAGGCTTGCTTTTACGTAGTCGACGTAGGCTTGTAACCGATTACGTGGCTCGGAGGCACGGAGAAAGAGGTTTATAGGCTCTGCGTCGCCTCCAACATTAGTATTCCGTGGCCATAAACGTTGCTCGCTCAGATAGAGAGTGAAAGTGAGGGGGAGAGAGAGATAGAGAGGATGTTCCCCCTTGCATCATTGCCGTTCAATTACGGCCGCATCTGCAGGAATTTCGAGAGAATTTGACGTTAAGTTATTGTGCTTATGTTGATCTATTTCTTCGAATTTACAGAGAGAAAATGCTTTTCAGGTGTTTCAGAGGGATTTCCTAGGTTTTTGTGCAGTGGAGTAACCATTTTGATTTATATATGCAGATATAGTGAGTGAAAGCGTTCGTCTGGGTCGTCTTTATAAAATTTAAATCATAGTTGCTTTTTCAGGTATTTTCCACGTTTTTGGTTGTTTATTAGTCTATTTATTTATTTATTTTTCTTTTTTTCTTGTCTTTATTTTGATATTAGATTTGAAGAGGATCCGTGTATCTTGTGCCTGATTTTGGGCGGAAATTGAGAGATTTAGCTGATAATATGGACAATTCAGAGATGTTTTGTTGGATTTGGCTAAAATAGTAGCTGACATTAAACTGTAAATAGTCAGGTTTCGTTGACCTCCACCCCTGTTTTTCTCTCTCTCTGTACTCTTTACTTTCTGCTTGGCTTGGTGGAAAACATCAATGCTTGGGCGAGAATTGACAGAATTGGAGTGGCTTCTTCCTGGATTTCTCACCTTAAAATGGAGTCATTTAGCTAGGAAAGTAGAGGTTTCTGGTGGGTTCTTCTGATTTTGGTATTGCATAGAGGTGTTTTTCTGTACAAAGGAAACAAATGAACGCAAGCTTTGTGTTATTTTCTTCTTTAGTTTTTACTTCAGTTCTACGACAAATGAAGAGGCTTTTTGTATTTGTGCTGGACTTGGTGAATAATGAAGATGTGTAACTATCTGCCTTCTTCGTTTGATTTGGACTGAGAAACAAAGAGATTACATGTAGTTTCTGCTAGGTTTTGCCAAAAATAGAAGTGTTCATTTTATTGAAATTTTTTGTGTTGAAATTTTATGTACATCTATCCTTTCATTAGTGAATATTTTATGTGGGTTTATCATTTTCTAGACTCTAAAGATTTTAGTACTTAAGATTTGACGGCCAAGGAGAGATTGAAGTAGATGTTACACGTAAAATTAGAACTGGTTGGGCAAAGTAGAGATATGCAATGTGAGTTTTATATGATTGCCGCATGTCAATAAGTTGAAGGGGAATGCGATCTAAACCTATTTTTGAGATTAGAGAGAGATAAACAACAAAAACTGAAAATTTGCCATTTCGATAAGATTGACAGATTTGTCAAAGTTTCATAAATTAATCCAAACTTCATCCTTTTAGTTTGGATTTACTTTTGGAGATTTTTTTAGCCTATTAGAGAGTTTTTAGGAGGCATTTGAGTTTGGGAAACATCTCAAAGGTGGAAGTTTGAATATCGAGCAATCAAGGTTAACGAAAAACTATGGAGTATGGAGTATGGACTAATGGCATGAACTATGAAGTGTATAGATTATAGGGCTGTACATTCAAAGCTTGTGGCTTTAGTTCACGAGCATGCCCATGCGGCTGTTTGTTTGTTAGTTAATAGACAACCCTTATGGACTATAGATGGACTATATGTTATGCATTCTTAATGTCTTATATGCCTCAATATGCATTTTTTAGTTTTTACACATAAGTTGGACTTAAAATAGTTGGATAGACACCTCCTAGTCCTTATTATTCTACCACTTGGGCAGCCGCTTAGGTACTCGCTTAGCCACTGCCCTGCCAAGACCCCCCTAGCACCTAGGTGCCGCTTGACCTTTTTTTGGAACGCTGCAAGTGATTCAAGTGGAAGTCTCAAAACGCACAAGGAGTAGGCCCAAAAGGACATGATTGGACATAATGAGAAAAGATATGGGGGCATATGGCCTCACTAAGGGTATGGCCCTTGATAGAGCAGAATGGCGGGCTAGGATTCAAGTACTTGATGATGATAGTTTATAACATAGAAATTCACTTTCTTTTTAAAAATGGAGATGATTCACATAATTCTATAGAGGTGAGAGAAAGATGGAGATGTTGGCTTTCAATCTCATATGCTTTCTCGTTGCCGCCCCTAATTCCAATACCAACCATAACTTGGAACTTGTTCCTCTTACCATTTAATTATTTCTTCTTACCACATTTTCTATTTTCTGTTATTCTCAAATCTAAGGCACAAGACCTACAAATTATATGGAGTTTGACTCATCATGATCATTTATCAAGGAATGACTCTGGTTCAAATGATTGAACAACCGCGATCAACTGGGATCAATTTACTTACTATACTTAGTTGACATCCATAAAAAAGTATCTAATGAATTATGAGTGCAATAGATCCTATTTAGCTGAAAGACGGATATTCCTTGCTCATTACTAGACAATCACTTATTCACAAACCTTGTTTGGGGCTAATAGTTATTATTTCTTATCTCGTGGAAGACCTTTTTTGCTCCGCTTAGACCTATCCCCTTCTAGGGATATTTTAGTGATAGGTTCTATAGGAACTAGATGATCCTATTTATTCTCTTTCTAGCCACACAATCACTGATACCTCAATTGTGATTCTTGATACATTAGTACAAATAGGTATAAATAGCCATATGAGACCATAAACCTCTTTTGATGATTCCAATTGGGAAAAGAAATTGATAGCTTGTACTTCTGTCATATCAATTATCATTTCGATGATCAACTTTTCCCATAATGTAGTGTCATCGTGATATCAATGAATTTCATTCTTTTAACTAGCTGAGGAAGAATTTGCAAATTGATAAGATTAGGTGGACGAATTCATTGCATTCAGTGCTGGTTATCTCTCTAACCTCCTGTTTCCCTCTAATCCAGCATTGAAGATTAGAAGGTGGTGTTTGAGCTAGTCTCTTGTTCCTTTTAGGCATTAGGTGACATAGTCATATATAGTACAATTTCTCCTTTGTGGACCTTAAGATCTTGTTCAGGCACCTTCTTTCCAATGTCTTTGTTGTCTTTCTATATTATATGCACATTTTGAGGAGTCTGTCTCATTCGTTTACCATTTCAGTTCATTAGATCAGAAACGAAAAAGTAGCACAACTACCAAACAAGCAGTGCCTAATTTAATGAAATGAGGGAACAATTTTTCCAAGAATACTGAAAAATAATCCAGTTTCCTTGTTGATTTTGATTGGTTTTCTGCAATAAAGCTGTTTCCGGTGAGGATATCGTATAAAAATCCTATATGACAAAATTCAAAGAAGAAAAGGTATTGCCTAGTTTAGCTGTTAGAAAATTGTGCCTATTCAGAGAAAACATCTTAAGAGTTATCTTAATTTGTATGATGATTATTGCAGGGATGATGTTCTCTTTCATTGAAAAATTGAAGTATACATATACACGGTCATGTTGGTTTTTATATTGTTTAAAATGACACCTAGAAACCTATCATCATGTGCGGGTTTGTTATTTATTCTTAGTTCTTTTTCTTCTATGTCTTATCTTGTAGGTTTCCAATTTAGTTGTCACACTTTTGATATGGAGTGCAATTCTAGTGTCTAGCAATTGAAACATGTAATAATTGTGGTTATGCTGATTAGGAATTTGTCTTTAGAGCTTATGTGAGTCCATGTGTCAGGCCACATGTCTTACATATCTTAGGGCGCTTGCATTTATAAGTCTGCGGAATTGGAGATTAATGGGGTTTGTTCCACAGTTTTCACATGGCATAAACAATCCTGGGAAGAAAATGCTTTAAAATCTTGCTACCTTTCATTTGTGCAATTGTTTTCTTTAGAAAGGGGCCTAGAACTTGGTCATACAACGTTGACTTATATACTGTTGTTGTGAACTGCATAGTTGAGGTAGGGGTAAAGGTTATATAACCTCAATAGATGTGGTTGCTTCCTGCACTTAATTTTTGTTTCCTTCTACGTGACTAGTGCTTTTTGCCTATCTAAATGCAGAAAGAAGTCAATAAGGAGCTTGTGAGTGGATAAGCAGTTAGAGAGAGAAATTATAAAGAACATTTGGGCTGACGATAATGCCAGACCATGTGGTACGAAGTTATCGTCCCAGCAATTCCCCAAAATATATGCTAGGTAGCGCAAAACCTGGTGAATCCATGCAACCATTGCAATCATCGTGGATTTCACATTGGACACATCCAAGCAATGATTCAGCTGCTCATGTTCTTAAGAGGTTCCTTGTTCATGGCGATAGGTCAAATGATGAAAAGAATATTCTCAGACAGGCTTATGAGTCTCATCATGTGGCAGAGCTGAGAAAAGCTATAGATTTGGACAAGGCACCAACTAGTAGCTGCAAAGATAACAAGAAAGGTATATCCGAGGGACAAAATGTGGTTGCCATGGCTTCCAGTTCCCTTCAATCTGGTACAAAACTGTTCCCTGAAGATGACAAAATCAGGATTGCAGATAACCACCAGGAGTTGTTGAAGGATGAAAAATATAATTTGAGTCCTTCTTTGAAAGCTAAAACAATATCCATTTCAGATAAATTCCATGATTTTTTAAATGAAGGCTCTAACAATTTGAGTCCTTCGTTGGAAGGTAAATCAAAACAACTGGATCTGTTACCTTTATGCAAACTAGGTGGGGCCTCTGGAGCATCATGGCCATTGCCTGTCCGATCTGTGCAGCCAACCCACCATGCTTCTTCAAGTTTGGTCCAACAACCTCTTCTAACTTCTCTCGAGAAAGGCATATGGAGCTCTGCAACTTCAAAGATTGATCGTATAGGCAAGCACACCCATGTAACTGAGCTGAATAAGGAACAGAAGTTTGGAACTGGTTCAGTAAGCGCCAGTACAAAGAAGCTAACCCAACCATCTGGAGAATCTTCTCTAAACAAAGCAGTTTCTCCTAAAAAAGCATTTGACTTTCGAGTGCTTGAAACCACTAATTGTCCTGAACAGAAACTGGGACCACATGACATCATGGAGTCTACAGACGATAATGTGGAATCAGCTTCTAGTTTAAGCTTTCATGGAGTGCGTGATACACTGGGTCATCATGGATCAAATATGAGGTTGGTTATGCAGGAAAGTCAAGAAAAAGAGTTCTCTAGCTCTAGAGTGATGGCACAGGAGGAGAGATTCGTGACAATGAATGTTTCTCAATTGGGACAGAAACACACTCATGGTAGTCACCTTTCATTTTCGGGTGCTGATAAGAATTCAGAGAAACAACCCATTTTGGGGAACTATGAGAGCCCATATTTAGCGCAAAGTGTTGCTATCTTACAGCAAGAATGTCATCTTCCACAAGAGGATTTCCACAACCCAAATCTCACTTTGGAAGGAAATAGGGGGCCACATGACTTTTCTGGTAAAGCAATGTTGCAGAGTCACATTAATACTACAGGGGAAACAAATTCAATGGAATTTAAGTCTAACCAGAAGTTTCCATATAGAATGCCGTCTTGCTCTATGCATGATGTAGAAACATATAGAATAAATGCAACTGTGAACTCCATAGAGGGTTTGCCTGGAGAACTTCCCAAATTCTCGAAGATGATCCATCATTTGCTTATAACAAAGGAGACTAATTTGACACTTTCCAAGCAAGAAATCACGTCTAGAGATTCAATGCTACCTGCAAAGGTTGAAGGAAGTTCATTTCAGAAACTGTTTAATCTAGCTCCTATGCTCAGTCTCTACAGTAAACAAGAAATCCTGGTTGAGCCTCCAATTAACTCATCCAGGTCTCAGTTTTCAGATCAGCCATTGCATAGTTTACCATGCAAAATTCAGGATGACAAGAGAGATGCATCCAGTTCAGTGAAAGTTCACAATAAAATCAGTTACATGGCTAATGATTCAAATGTGTGCTCTGAAAGGCCTCACGTGACATCAAAATTCAGTATAGAACTTGAAAGTGACAAGACAAATAGTTGTTTCGATGAGGAACAGGACTTTGAACGTCGTGTTATTAAGGCTGGTTCTCATGAGAGAGACATTCAGTGGTCTGCCAATTCTGATCTCAGGAAAAATGATGTTTTTCAGACTCATAACGTTCTCCATGGTATGTCTAAACCTCTTCCTATTGGTGAAACTAAAAGCAGAAAATTTAAGTCTTTAAGCACTACACATTACAATTTTTAGTTACCATGAAATTTTTTTTCGATACACATGTTTACTGTTCTAGAAATTCCTTTTATTGTGTGATGTTTATCTTGCGTATGCTAGATTGACTTAAGATCGTTTTGGTACGTGTCTCGCAGGAAAGGCTTCAGTGGTGGACAAGGTACGTTCAAGTTCTTTTAACATTATTTTGTGGTCCCCATTAGCATGATATTTGTCTCATAACAAATGGCTCTGAAAAAGTGCCCAAATATTGGGAATCCTTGATAAGTTAATTCAGATTCATACTATAATCTAAATACTAGAAATGGATGACCAAACTGGTTTATTGTGATTCAAATGCATCTATGTTTTTGTACTTTACATTTCATGAGTTTTCATACTGAAAATATCTACCTTTCAGCAAAAAGTAGTTTCATAGAAATTCATACGTTTGCATCTGTGGATTCTATAATTGCAACTTTATGCCCATTATTCTATTGTGTAATTTTCTGTCATATATGGCATTCAAGTATTCAACATAATATCAATGCTGTCTTTACTTAACTGAAGGTTTTGACTTTGATATTATTCATCATTACCTCCGTAATTTGTTCAAATTTAAAACTTTATACTTTTTCAGATATTATCCAAATCCAAATGCATTTACTGAACCTTACCATAATATATATTTCAAGACTGACCTAGGTTTAAGACAATTATTGTTTTTGTCATACGATAAAACCCTTCTCTGTCTTGTCTTGTCCTCCTTTTTTTCTTTTCTTTGGAGACTGTGCTTTAGGTTATTCAAGCGCTTTCAACATTTTATTTATTAGGAAATTTCAATATTTTACTATTTTAATTTTGTTTCTATGGTTAATTGAAATGCATTGGCCTTCCGTGTCTCTGATTATACCTCAGACTTGCAGGATTCGACCAGTGCTGATATGAAGAGTCTAGGCAAGTCTCAGGAAACTGGGGCTTCATTGAGTCGTGAGGTAGAAACGGAAATGCATGATACCCTGATACCCAACAAACCACAAAATAAAATAACAGCTGCCAAACTTTGTTCGGTAGCTGGGGTCTCACTGCACGGTAGAGAGTTAAGCACACCAAGAACCCAGAGCTTGGAGGCTGACCATCTTCTCTCTGGTTATCACGAGGCAGAAACTTCGCATTCCCCCTTCCAACAAGAGGGTGATGTCTCCTTGAATCTGAGCAATAGATGGGTGAAGCGACTCAGATTAAGTACATCGGAATCACTTAATATGAACAGTTCTGAAGTAGGAAAGATGCCCCCAAAACATGAATCCATCAAACTGTTTAGCAAAGTACTGAATTACCAAAGAGGGAGTTCTGGGGCCATATCAAAAGGGAAGAGGCCCCGAAATCTCATAGAAAACCCTGATACTTCCAGTAATCACTTGGTCATACTTGGACACGGTGGTACTTTTGCAAAACTTTTAAATGAAAAAACAGAATCAATCTTTTCAGACCCTTGGATTCAAAGATGGAGGGCTCCATCAAGGGAAATACATCCAGTTTTGGACCCTGAGCAAGTCACTTGTGAGCCTGAGAGGGTCCCAGAGCGGAAAGATTTTCAGAAACAGTTTCCAAGTGTAGCAGCAATGGCACTTATGGGGAAGGCCATAAGCAATTTTAGGCCATCTGAGTTTAAGAAGAAGGGGTCTTTAATAATTTGGAGTGCTTAAGAGTCGTGATGGAAGTGAAGTTTAGAAGGATTCTAAGTTAAATTTCTGAACTGACTCTAACACACTGTTATGACTGCATGGGGCCCCATTTCATTTTCTGGCATCTATGGTTTCTCAGTTAGTCGTGCAGTTTTTGTGCTGAAGTTAATATTTTGTGGATGGACTTCTGAAGGCACAGAGGAAACCAGAAGCATGACAGGCCTTTCTTCTTGCTCTCTTGGGAGCAAAATTTTCTTCTTGGCAGCTAACATGGTGGGGATTTTCAGTTCCTCCATGAGCAACAAGCTTAAATCTTGAATAGGTAAAACCTTTGCACCGGTAAGCTGATATATCGTAATGACTTCCAAGTTTCAACTTTTAAAGTGTGTTTGTGGAGAAAGGGATAGCCTTCTTTTGAAAATTTATCTCATTTAGAGGTAAAATGGTAAATACCCAATACACCATCTCTTGCAGAGTGGCATTTCCATTTTGAACTGAAATTTCTTGTTTCTAATATGTTATTTAAAGATATGTATCCGACCGTGAATATAAAAAGGAAAGTTTATCAAATTAGACATAAGATTTGAATCATTTAACAATTTACCCTTTTTTTGGGGAATGTAGCATCTTACCCAATTGTTTGATCTAATTTCAAATAGCCCATTATTCTTTTCATCAAATTTCAAGTAGCCCATCAATCGGCACATCAAAATGGATTTTAAAATATATCAAATTGCATCCATGCTAAATTGTTAAATAGTTCAATTTTTATGACAATTTTGATAAATTTCCCATAGAAAAATGACACACTGATGATTGTAGGGGATATTAACAAAAACTGTAACTGGAATGATTATGAACATGCTAAATTGGGTTAAGACTTGTCTCTTTGAGGGTAACATTGTCATTTCATTGGAGGTCATTGTTCCCTGCAATTTATAAAGATCTCCAGCAAGCCTTACACCTCTAATGAGAAACTACCATCCGAAAACAAGAACTTCTAGCCATTATATCCTCAACCCCTAAGCATTATGGACTTGACTCAATCTTGGCTGGACCATACTCAAAACCTCCTATGACCATACTCTTAAGCTTTGACCAAGGACACTACCGGTTTTAAGGAATGTGTTGAGAAGTAAAACTTGTTTTGATATGCATCTGTTGCAATTCTTTATTTATTTATTTTTTGATTCTTTCCCCCTTTGGATTCACCTAAGATCACATTTATCATCTTTAAGAATTAAAATTCCATTAAATAATTGAAATTCCATTAAATAATTGATTGCAAAATTCAACATTTTGTGACGAAATATTTGATTGCATTTTGAGCCTCATCAGCCCTCTTACATTTTCTAGTATATTAGTATCCACATTCCTAATATAGCTTTTGTCTTTCCTTGCTGGATTTGTTTTCTGGTGTCATGCAACACCAGTTGAAGTGACTGCTTCTAAGGAGTCGTGTATTTCTGTCATTTCTTTTAATTTGGAATGTTTTTCTGTTTCATTGACATTTTATGTCCCATTTGTTGACTTAATATGTTGGTTTTAATCTCCACATGCCTCATCTTGGGCAGCTTAATAATACCTTCCAAGGTTGCACATGTGCATGTGTGTGAGTGTGCCCATATGTGTGCGGATATCATTTTCATTTAGGTGGGTAGATCAAAACATGAAAGGTTTGCTATATTGTGGGGTAGATCAAAACATAAAGCTTTAGCATGCATAGACCTTTGAAACAAGGCATTGAGGAAGAAAAGATTGAAACTGACCTGGCTACTTTAGCAAGGAGTACTTTTTTCCATATAGACGCGAGACAATTTTCTAGTTAATTTCAATTTCTTTTTCTCAATCAAATTTTCTACTAGTTAATGTTTGATTTTATAAAATCATAGTGGATAGATATAGCTCATGTGTGAAATGTCGTAGACTGGTAGCTCATGTCTATAGAAGGAGATTGTAATCATGTTTTAGAATATGTTTAGACTTTTGACATTGATCTTCAACTTTTTTCATAATTTGAGGGTGTTGCAGTATGAAACGCGTTACATATTTGAGCTATGCTATGACATAACATTCTTGAAGCATCTCAAAAGTGTTTCTATTTTGTAATTGTAGTTGCCTTTAGAATTCCTGCAATTACTCTCAGATTGTGTGATATATATGCTCCTACCATGATGAAATCATATCTTTGGGGTTTTTTAGTGCAGTGCTAGATATGATTCTCAATAGTTTTTTTTAACTTCAATGGGAACTCAAAATCTTGATGTAGGTGTATATCATATTTAGTATGAATCCCTGTGGCGAGGTCTTCACGACCATACTTGTCCATAATTATCAAGACTGGACAATACCACCTGGTCTGCCCGCTTAGGCAGATCGGGATACCTGCGCCCTCTGCTCTTCTGCAAGTCGAATAGGTGATTCCCAAAAAATGGTCCAAAAATTGGGAATCACCCGATTTTTTGAAAAAAGTCGCCTGGTCCACTACAGTGAACTGCGCTATTTAGTGCAAACCAGGGCTAGTCACTGGTTCAGACCATCCATAACTGGTGATCCCTTGGTTCCCAGGCGGAATGGGCGATTCCTATCCCACTCAACGATCCAACACTGAAAAGAAAAACTTTATTTGGCTTGACTTGGAAGTTTTGGAACTGCTATCATCAAATCATTTAAAGATGATGATTCTGATATGAACTGGATCATATCTTCTCTAATTATCAAGGAAAACATGTTTCCCATCACATGTGTGTGTGTGTGCCGGGGGGGGGGGGAGGAGAGAGAGATCAAACAAATCTTGTTCCTTGTCTTCTGTTAGATCCAACAAATCATGTTCCTCATCTTGTTTGTTTACAAATAATGTTCTTCATTATGTGTTTGTGGAGAGAGAGAGATCTTCTTTTGCCACTAATGTGTTGCATGGAAACATGAGAACCTGTCACATTCATAGATCTTGGCATCAATGTATCGGGAAGAAAGTTAATTCCTTTAATGCCAGTGGAATGTCAAATGGCTATATGTGAACATTATTGATCTTGTACGTACTACTTTGTTTTAATAGTGATGTATGCATTTTTTTTTTTCAGATTCCCAGGTGAAGAAAACTCTTTGCTTTGTCCAAAATATACAATGTGGAGAAAAGGTGAGGTTTGATGTAAACGAGGGACGTTTTTCTTAACGTATTGCATATTAGTGTTCTATTTTTCTCATTTTTCTGTATACCCAGAAACTCTATTTGAGTTTGCTATCAGCTGAAAATGTGTGAGCCCCACGGGAACGTCCATTTTGACCCTGTTTAGTCTGGAAAGCCCAGAGGATTGAAAGAGAAACAAACACCACAATAATGCTTCAGCTTGCCACCCCCTCTGGACAGCGTACCATGTTTTGTCACTCTATCCTGTTATCCTCTCTCACGCACATTCTCTCCCTCTTTTGTCACTCAATCGTGTCATTCTCTCTCCCGCACATTCTCTCCCTGTTTTGCCGCTCGAATTTTTTTTTTTTTAAAATGGGTCAAAAAACCCAAAAAAAAATATTAAAAAAATGTGGAAAAATATAGATTTTATGAATATTTTATTATTATCTACAATTATCTTAAAAACAAAAATTACAACAATTTTTTATATAAACTAATATATGAAAATTAGAAAGATATACAACACAATTAAGAATTTGACATACATTTATTTAATGGAGGGAGTTACAACGTGCAACTAATACTGGTTAGTGGTAATGAGAGTGACGAGGGGGTAATGTACTTGTCAATCAAGAATATTTCTCGTAGTACCCCTTTGGCCAAAGTCTCTTAAACTCATCCAGCTTTCATGCTCTCCTCCACCTTAGTCTGTGTTATGGCCTTCAGAGCTTGGTGGCTATGGCTCTGTCTCTCCCTTCTTGAGTAGCTATTAGGCCTAGATGTTTGGACTTCCACCAGAACCAATCCCAATGCATTATCTACCTCTATATTAGGCAATCTATCATGTTGTACACCTTCACAATCTTAAACCTATTTCGCCTAGGGTTTTATATCCACTAGAATGTATTCCAGTTTTTTTCACACCCCGAGAAAATACAAGTTTGGCTTAGTACTCTCTGACTGCAATCTTTTGTAATTGGTTCGCTCGAATTATGTGTAATGTTTATCATTGTGCTAACATAGACATACATACAACAATTGAAAAATAATGAAGTTAAAAAATCCACAAACAGTAGTGTACTAAATTATTATAAGTAACTTGAATGTAATTTTGTAGCTGTTTTTTTTAGCATTGTTGCATGAAAATTCACCACCTTTTTTCATGTACATAATAAGTTACAACGAACAAGAGGCGTATATAAAAAATTAGTACAACGTAGTAATGCGATTCTTTATTTTGGATTAAAATTTTTATTACAAACACATATTGCTAAAGGTTTAATTATGTCATATAGTTCATCTGAGTATCATGGTTAGGCTCAAGTTTGTAGACGCAGTTCTTGACCCCTCCATTATATTTGAATCATTGAAGGTGGCATTGGAGAATAATTTTGTGGGTTAAACAAAAAACCTGCACATGATTTATTACAATAGTAATTATGGAAAATTTACTCAAAATTGAGATAAAAAATAAATTGCGACGATGAATTATAAATTACTTGCCCATGATACAATTGATGTCTCTACGTACGATTAATGATTGCCAAAATCGTTAGTTCAAATGTTATTTTGAAATATGGTTTTCTTTGCACGTGACATTGCGTCGAACATGAAACCCATTGTTGGCTTCTCATGATAGTCAACTACTTTCAACACTTACATTAGAGGTTCAGTTATAGAAACAAAATGGTTGCATTAAGCTTAGATTCACCGGTCGATAAATTGTTGGTTCGTATCATTGACTTCAATCTTACCTTGTTGTGTAACATTGATTGTATAGTAAGGAACGTCGTGGCGAAATTAGTAGTGGACTCTTTGACAATCTCTTGCTTACAATGTTCCTTCATTAAAGCGTGAAGGTACGTGTGGTTGTATAAAATCTTGTAATTATTTTGTACTTCAAAATACAATTTTGGCCTTCTTCAGCTTTCATATCTCGTTAAGCATCGAATTAATCCAGTGGATATGTAATCTAAAAAAAATTGGGTCTTTTCTACATCAGCAATTTCTCTACTTTTTGGTAATTTACAACATTGTCAATCATTACTTGGACCACTTTTTCAAGCCCGACTTCATTTACAATCTTGGTCATGGGCGTACATAACAGTTTTGCATTTTTTATTTATTTATTGGATAAGTCAATGTTAGAGTGGTAAACAATACCTTGAGGGAAACTTATTAGGAAATTGACAAGATGGTTGTGAGCTTTATCCTTTCAACCATCTGTCATGATGGATCCAATACTTTGCTAGCAAAGCTTGAACTGTGCAATATGCCTATCTACAACATCATTCACAAGGTTCTTTGTAGTTAGAGCATTGAAACGCGGCCTTGTATCAGTTGTAGATGATACCATATGTGGATAGTAGTTTGGATTTGCAGAATTAAATGGCACGGCCTTAATATACCAAAACATGTTAATTATCTTTTGAGTCCTTTTTATAAATTTCCCTTCAAATGGAATTTTTAATTTTTGATGATGGTATTCTGGCATGTGGGGGTTAAGTCTAGAGAATGCGCAAGGCAATGAGTGTACGTCGGTGAGTAATCAATGTCCGACTAAAGAAATCACGTCTTAAGTCTACTAAATGTAGACCTAAACAATGAAGGCAAGCATCCTCCCATACTCGGCACCACGGGTTGTTGAGGGTGGTAGCTAGAGGATGCACCAGCACTCTAGCATGCATCTCTTGAATTTTCATATGTCGATAGTTCATTTTTTGGAGACTGGTAATTTTAGTCCGTTCTATATATATCTTAAACTTTGTTTCTTTGTCCTCCTCATCTATGGGACTTTCATACCCTCCTTACCTCAATCGCATCCATTTGTTTTTGTACCTTTTTGTCTTTTTGTATATGCAAGTAATCTTAACATTTGTTCTTTTACTAGCGTTGCACTAAGTCACAAGAAGGTGTTATTTTAAGCGATAAATATTCACTGCTACTTATTTATTTATTACAAATATTACATTTAACATTTCCTTTGTCATTCACTCTTACGCCAATTGATGCTAAATCAATTGATGCTACATCTTCCCTCCACATCATTTAATTTTCTTGATTTTTTTTGTAAAAGTAAAATTTTGTTAAAACTTATTGAAAAATTAAATATCCTAAAAAAAGTTATAATTTTATACCATTGACAAAATTATTATAATTGCATAAAAAAAACTTTCAATAATTAATATTTTAACCATGATAATTTGTTTAAAATTTTTTGAAGCTCATTGGGTGTTTTTTAAAAGCAACAATTTTAAAAAAATTGGGTGTCCAACCTGGGGATATTACAAAAATTAAAAAATAAAATAAAATAAAAAATAAAAAATTTATATGGGATATGTTTTTTTAATGTTTTCTATAATTTTGAAAAATATTGGGGAGTGGTTTGGCTATAAATACTTCTCACATTTTTCTCATATTTTCTGGATTGTGCTCTTTTAGGCGATAAATATCGACTGCTACTCATTTCTTTGTTTTCTCATCAATATCGTTGAGGCCTCCCTTGCTCTTGCTGTGACTCTCATTTGATGAAAAACCAGAGGACCCAAAGCTATGGGTTAGAGAGAATTGGGTTTCGTAGAGAGAGAGGAGGAAGATGAGGAAGCTCTATCAGAGAAGAGCCCCATGGACTTGGACTGTAACCTAATGTTAAGGGAGTTATTAATGTACTTGGTCATCATGCCTTCGTTTTCTAGGTGACAAATGGTGTTCGGAACTGTTGCAGGGTCATCTTTGTAGCCTATGAGAGCTATTTTTAGAGAGAGAGAGGGAGTGGATATGGAATGAAGAGGAAGCTGAGAGGTTACAGTACATGGGGAGGGGGATGGAGACTTGAAAATCGAAAGAGCAAAATAATTTTGCAGAAACCCACACGTAAAGAGAGAGAGAGTCCTTTTCCCACAGAGGTAACCGTTAGTTTCAAGTCCAACAGAGGGACGAATTCGGTTTTTGAAAAATCAAATTTGCGTTCATTTTGGTTTTTTAAAAACTGAAAATGGTGGGTTGTGTATTTTTTAGAAAAAAGTGTTATGAAGTTCAACAAACGGATATACGTGTAATAATCCGAGCTTAAAGATATTTTTGTAAAAATTGTAAATATAACAATATTTAAAAACAATGATTTTCAAATATAAATTAATTTCAACGTTAATAAATGAATTCAAAGTTAAAAATATAAATTAAGATTCATAATTGGCCACTGTTACAATTAATAAATAAAATTAAATTAAAATAAAAAGTTTCATTAATAAATTTCTGTTTTATAAAAATTATACAAAAGATAACACATTTTCATTTATTTAATTGGCACTTTGGCGATCGCATAAATAGGTGTTTATGTCTACCTAACTTTACAATATATGTATAAGACTTAATAATCCAAAAAATGTTGAGGTTTGTGATAGCTTTGAAATATATTTTTATCTTTATTGATAATTTTTAAAGTTTAAAAAATAATGTAGTTCAATAAATCTATGAAAACTTGAAAATCTTTAAAACTAACGGTCAAAAAATGCGTTAGAAAATACACCATTTTCAAAACTTGAAATCCATTTTTTTCTTATGTCCATGTATCTTAATGTTGAGATGATCAATTTGAAGATATTTAGGCATCAAAACAACCTCTTCTAAAATCTTTGAGGTAGGCTCTAATTTGATTTTTTAGAGCCGCGGCTCTATATAAACAATTCCCTTGAAATAATAATAATATCGTTACAAAATATCAATAGGATATGTATTTTCTTATGTACCTGATCCCTCGATTCAAAGTCCTGTATACAATTATAAAAAAACTAAAATTTCAATTCTTTTATTTATAATATCCATTAGATGATAGACTCTTAAATTTTAGAACTATGAAATGCTATTACGTAAGGGCCCGTTTGGTTCCCTAGATTTTTTATTATCATGGAAAAGTGTATCTTGGAATTGGTATTCGGCATTTTCTAGGATATGGTGTATGTTGCTTGGATTGCATGTGGTAGAAACCAGAAAAATACAAATGCACTGTTTGGATTGCCTATTATATATTTTTCTTGGAAATGTAAATTTTAGATATTTTCTCTCTCTAAAAGTTTTAGATATTTGCTCTCTCTAAAATTTGATCTCTAAGACTTAAAATTTGAGATAAGTTCCCTCTATAAAATTTTTGATATTGTTTATCTCTTTAGAAAATTCCAGGCAGTTTATTTCTCTGAAATATAATATAGTTTCTCTCACTAAAATTTTTAGGTAGTTTCTCTATCTGAAACTAAAATTTGAGATAGTTTCTTTCTAAAGATTTTGAAAATGTTTCTCTCTCTAGATATTTTAGGTACTTTTCCACTCTAATTTTTTTAATATAGTAATTCTCTCTAAAATTTGAGATAGTTTCTCTCTCTAAAATTTTTGAAATAGTTTCTCTTTCAAAATTTCAGCTACTTCCTCTATCTAAATTATTTTCTCTCTAAAACTTTACGATACTTTTCCCCCTAAAACTTATAATTTTAGATAGTTTTTCTCTCCAAAAGTTTTGAGATATTTCTCATTAAAAAGTTGTAAGTAGTTCATCTCTCCAAAAGTTTTGAGATATTTCTCTTTAAAAATTTGTAAGTAGTTCCTCTTTATAAATTTTAATTTACTGTGTCCCTATAATTTTAAGATACTTTCTGTCTCAAAAAACTTAAAATTAGAGATACTCTCTCTCTAAAAGCTTTGAGACAATTCTCTCTTAAAAAAATTGAGTATTTCGTCTCTCTAAAATTTAATATAGTTTCTCTCTCTAAAATTTTAATATACTTTTTCTCTTTAAATCTTAAGTTTTGATGTAGTTTCTCTTTCTAAAATTTTAAGTTGCTCTCTCTAAAACTTTAACTTCTAGGCGATCCAATACACATGCCCGTTTAAACTCTGTAATGAGAAAATTTATGAAGCTCCAAAAAAATTATATTTATTTGAACTTCTTTAAAATAAATTTTACACAAATTGAGTAGGTAACACAACACAGTGCTACTACAAAAGTTCTGGGCAAAAATTTACTAAAGATTACTCACGAGGATTCCGTTAGTACCAATTAATCCATTTTTATTATTTTCTTGGAGTTTTCCTAATTTTTTTTAATTTTCTTGAGTCTATAGTGCACTTGGACTCATCCCCAGTAGCACAACTTGGGACTCCACTCAGGACTTCCGTAATAACGATTTGGAATTATACAAAAAGATGTGCTGCTCCTGTGGGAACATGCATTCTCCATCGGGTGGTGTGGATGGATATAAAGCACAGCGATTAACGTCTTGAGAATACATTTTCAAATTGCCGGATCTATTTGCTTGGATAAAATAATGTTCCGATAAAGAACAAGGACAGTCCAATTTTCAGAGGCCATTATCTAAACTCAAATTCACTTCCTCTTTTGTTTCAAAATAATTATCTAGTTATTCTTAGTTCGTTCCCTAAAACTCGAAAAAAAAATAGAAAGTAGATAAATCTCTTGTACAAAGAGGGAATTAATTTTTAATTTTAATTTTTGTGATTTATTTAGTAGGGCAATGCCCTGAGTTTTAGGGGCACTCCCTAGGCAGTTCGACGTTGGAATACTCGGACTGTTCCTTCTCTATTTTTATAGAAAACAATAGCTGTCCGAAGATGAGAACCTCTGACTGCCCCCTAAAGTGAGTGGAGCTCAGCTTTAGGGTGGTCCTAAGCCCCTATCTTCAGACCACATAGTATTTTTGAAAGAAAACCACGGTCCAAGAATTTAAACCTCGGACTGCTATTTGGTTTTGGAAAAAAACCTCTGTCTAAGAATTGGAAACTCGGACCGTGCTCTGAAGAAAGCGTTACTCAAATCTATCTTTGTTCGAGCTCTACATCCTTGGACTGCCCTATGATCCCATATAAAAAAGATGACCCTTTTTTTCTCTCTCTTTCTTGCTCTCGCTCTCACTCTCTCTCTAAACCATTGACTAGGCCAGCTATTGACGTGAAGATTTCCGACAGCATTGTCGTGATTTCGACGAGATTGAAATAATCAGGTGAGTTTTTTTCGTTTTTTTTATTGTTTTTCTCTTCGACAATTTTTTAAAAACTTGGATTCTTAGTTTTTAATCTTGGGTTTTTAACTCTGAAGTTGCATTGAGATGACTAGGGTTTCTAGAATCTATAATTTGACCTCAAAAAAAAAATAAAATTATTAAAAATCATGAATTTCATTTTTTAACAGTTTTTTTTGTTCGAAATCTCTTGGAAAATCAATGGTTTGTTTATTGTCGGTTGATCTATACATGTAATAATTTAGTTATAAAAATATTGTTTCTTTAATTGTATATTATTTCATTATTATTTTGTTTGATTGTTATTTTGTTTATTACTTATTTATATTTCTTAGATTTGTAGACACCTTATTTTTTTTAAAAAAAAGTTTATATACGATTGCAACCTTATATGTAGAACTACAGATGCACCTCAAAAATCCATTGGATGTACACACGAGGGTATTTTTGTTAGTTTATATTTTACGAATTATTTTTTTCATATTTTTATTAGGTGCGCATCACTAAGATGTACACACGCTTCAAATTTCATGTAATTTTGATTTGTAGAAAAAAAAATAAAAATGAAACACTACCGAAAAATCGTGATCATGCGGTGAACTTTGGACGGTGATGAAGGTAGGCAAAATCACTGTTCATTTTCGCTTATAGGCGTTGGGAAGAATTTTCTTATATATATATATATATATATATAAAATGTTGAAACTAGTGCACTAGTTTATATGAACATATGAGCGCAATAGCCCAGATTGAATCTGAGCCGATTTGACGATCAAGAACGTATTTTGTTTTTTAATTTTAAATTATTTTTTTTTACGAATCCAAATAATTTGAAATTTTAGGCGTCCATTCTTCTCATCAAGGCGAACCTAAAAAAAATATATTGAAAATAATTTGCAATACATAAATTGACCAAAATTCCCCGAAACATTTTAGGGGTATTTTTGTCACTTTATTCGTTACAAATTTTTTTTTTGATATTTTTAGTAGATTCTCCTAGTTTTGTAGAATACGTGCCTAAAACTTTAAATTGTTTAGATTCGTAGAAAAAAATTAAAATTAAAATACAAAATGAAGTGGCGACCCTCAGATCGGCTCATATTCAATCTAGGCCATTGGACTAATATGAACAAAAATGTTTATATAAGCTAGTGGGCTAATCTCAACATTTTCAAATATATAGGAAAATTTCAAAAGCTACTAAATACACACACACATACACATACACACACATATATAAGAATGCTTCCCAACGCTTATAGGCGAAAATGAATAGTGATGTTGCCTACCCTCAATACCGTCCAAATTTCATCGTGCGGTCACGATTTTTATTTTTATTTTAAATCAGAATGACTTGAAATTTAGAGGGTATGTACATTTTACTGAGGCGCATCTAATAAAAATATAAAAATAATTATCCGTAAAAATAAAATTGACCAAAATATCTCCGAAACTTTGCAGGGGTATTTTGATCAACTGTTTTTATGTAAAATATGTTTTTTTATATTTTTTGAAGATTCCCCTATTTTTGATTAATACACGTTTTAAATTTTAGGTCATTTTGATTTGTAGAAAAAAATAAAAAATAAAATACTACCGAACAATCGTGACCGTGCGATGAACTTTAGATGGTGATAGGAGTAGGCGAAATAACTGTTCCTTTTTTCCTATAGTATATATATATGTGTGTATTTCTTAGTTTTTGACATTGTCCTATCTATGCTAAACATCAATTTTCTAAAAATATTTGTTGTTTAGATCCTATGGTGATGGTAACTATTCTCCCATTCGTTTGTGGAATAGTGAAGGAATAATGACGTTTGTGTGAGTACCCTTCGACCAACCTATGGGCTTTCCAAAGTATCCTGAGGATATTTGCTTCAATTTGAGGAGGACCAAAGTTATCTTCCAACATGTCAATAGGGACTTCAGAGGTAATTTCGGTTTCTTTTATCTATTTTTTGGGAGTTTCACCCCAATGTTTTTATGTAACTTTCATGTATGCAAACAAACTTCGTTTTTTTTTTTTTTTTTAAAGAATACTTAACTTACAATAAAGCTGAAGAAATAACTATAAAGTAAAAAAGAACACCGTTCCATGCCAAGCCATCCACATCTCCATTCGCAGCTCTGAATATGTTTTGAAAAGATACTGTCAACGATAAAATCCCGTCCATAACTTTTTAGCCAAAGAGACTTTAACCTCCAAGGGGGTTTAGAAACAAGTGAGCACCAGTTAATAACATTATGTGAGTCCTCTTCAATGATCAATGAGCTTCCCAAACATCTATCTTTCTTAATCATCAAGCCTTGAACTAATGCTTCTAGTTCAGCAAGATTAGCCGTAGTTAAACCACATGAGCCCACATAGCAGAATAAGATATCGCCTGCACAATATCTACACATCCCTCCAAAACCGGCCATACCCGCGTTCCCAAGAGAAGAACAACCAAAATTTAGTTTAAAAGTTCCAGCCATCGGTGGAATCCAATAAGGTTTTGGTCTAACTTTCACATACCGATATTTAATCAAGTTCTCCAAGTTATTAAAAATATCAATTTTAATAACCGCAAAACCTTAGTTACCCTTAGCTAATTCAACACCGTATTCAAAATTATTACTTTATGCTCTTGAATCTTCAAAGACACGCCATAAAAAACTCTTCTACTCTTCGCCAGCCATAGTTCCGATGAGATAGCCCCGCTAACAACATTCCAAATGATACTACCCACTTTTCCATAACCATTCAAAGATAATTGCTCTATAAAATGAATTAGAGAATCCGGCATACTTATCGACACTCCAATTAGTAATGACGAAAGGCAATAGAATAACAAATGAGCAGAGGTTCTCCATCATTTTTACAAAACAAGCAAACATTAACTAGGACCTTCCCCTTTTTCCTAAGGTTATCAATAGTCAAAGCCTTACCTTGTAGAGTCTTTGAGGTGAGTCTTCCATTTCCAAATATCCTATAACTTTGAGTGGAGTCTTCCATTTCCAAATATTTTGTAATTTCAGTTGACTCCATCTAATGTGCGATCATGATACAGCATAGAGTTGGCCGATCGAACTGAAAACAAACCATCCGTTTCAGGTTGCCAAATGCTTCATCACATGCCACTGTTGAAATATAAGCTTCCCCCAACAACTTTAATATATCTGTGAATTGATCAGCCACCACCCTGGGAACTCTATTATATCTGCAAACCACATTCCACACAAAATTATCACCAACCTTCATATCCACTTCGTTCACCTTAGCCAAACCATTCGAACACCTCGCAAAGGCTTTAGGAAACATAAATTTCAAAGCATTATCCGTGATCCATCTTTGATGCCAAAAGAAGACCCTATCACCAATACCAACATTCCTTCTCACCAATGATACCATGAAAGTATGCATGGAACAAATACTTTCCACACAAAGGATTGTCTTCTATCATACGTTCTCCTTGCAATCAAGTGATTGATAGGATCCGTCCAATATTTAGCATCCAAAATGTCCTTGCATAAATAATTCTCCTCCCCCACTAAGGCCTTCACCACTTAGCTATTAGAACTTGGTTCATCAGCTTCAATCTTCGAATACCAAATCCCCCTTCACTTTTAGGCGAACATATATTCTCCCAACTTACCAAATTCAATAAAAATATTGACATTCATCATCAGCATTCTTGCTCGTATCCCCTGCACATACTGATATCATTGAGTATAAACACCTATGTATTGTTGAGAGTAGTATGTAAATGATGTGTGCAAGTAAACTTCCTCATGTTCTTTGACCATAAACCTTTGCCGACCATAAACCTTTGCCAAACTATAGCTTTCCATGCAAGTATACTGGCGAGTTCTAGCCACTCTTTCATAAGCTATTTTTTTTTATCAGGGCTAATTGTGAAAATCTATCTATAGACTACAACACGTTCTCCATGCTTGGTTTGAGAAATTTAGCTCTTTCTAAAAAAAATATTGGAACAAAATTTGATAAATAAAACTTTTGGTATATTTAAAGCCTTCAATCTTAGAAAGGCATGGCTATCACTCAACACAAATATATAATTTAACTTCGCTCTAAAACCAGCATTTTGAGTATAAAACTATGGTTACTCCAACTGATATCAATAGAGATTGAAAGGAGTGAATAAGGTTATGCTATCTTTCTATTCTAACAATTGTTGTATTATTAGGCCAAGACATTCCATCGGCTCATTTTATCGTGTCTCAATTTTTTTATTCACACGTTCTATAACTGGATCTTTAGGTATTTGTAATAGCAGCATGATATAGGGTCACAACGCTTTGATACCTATTATTGTAGTGAGAAGGAAAAAAAAATTGAAAAAACTACATAAAATATAAAAGTTGAAATAATATACCCTCTGACAAATTCTGCGTGGGAGCACATTAGCTAAGAAATAATAGACCCAATTTGTTTTTTTTTATTATGTAGTTATATATTTACATAAGAATGTCCTAAAGCCTAAATTACTCCTCACGAAACCCAAATTTATATTAAATCCTAGATCTTCATCTGTTACAAAAATTGAACCGGTCAGCATATAATATCACCAGAAAATAAGCCTAAGCTATCCTTACCTAGTTTGATTCAAAATTCGGGCCAGTTTGGGCTGGGGTCTCAAGGATATAAACCAAACCCCTTCGGGGCCCATGTTTTAGTTGGTTTTGAGTGCAACACGAATCTGGCCCAACACATAGGCAGCCACAGGTGTAAGTCCTACGATTCAATTAAAATTTCAATTTTAGTTTCTTCTTGTAATTGTTTTAACTCTTTTTCATGGTGATCCTCGTCGGTAAATAACTTTTGCAGACAATCAATTACACTTATACATTCACAAACACCAAAATTATGGTTCTACTTTCCTAAATAAATGTCACCTTATCATATAAAAAAAAACTTGGTAAAAAAAAAAATTCAAACAAACTTAAAAATCTTATTTTTAAAAAGTAACTTCAATAAATAAAAATAAAAAGTCTACCCAACCTCTAAAAATAAAATTAAAATTTGTAGCCACCAGATTTTAATCTGCTTCATTTCACCTCAAAGAAAAAATAGATAACAAAATTGTTTGGCTTTACCTTAAAAAGTAAAATATAATCTAAAACGAAAAATCCCGAGGCAGGTGCAATAGGCTTAATATCTAGAAGAGGAACTTGGCCTTGTTATTATAGCCAAAGCGACATGTGGGCAACACTCCGGAGGGGATATATGGTGAATAATAGTCGAGTAGTAATGTTCATACTTGCGAAAGTATTTGTAGAACTCTTCCTTACTCACATGAGTTCATAAGTCGAGCAAATATGACCAGTACTTGGGATTATATATCTGCCCTGCCAAAAAAAATCACCTCCCTAACTCAAATTTGTGCTCTTTGATCCCAAATTCAAGATTTAGGTTCATATTTCCTAGAAAGTTTGACTTGGCAAAAATACTATGATTTGATGCAATGCGAAGATAAAAAAGTTGGCGATTTTTTTTGCCGATTTTTTAAAATTTTGATTTCTTCAATCCTAGTTGATAATGTTGGATAAATTCGAAGCATAAGACCATTCGTTACTAAGCTTTCTCCTCCAAAATAATTAAGAAAAAAAAAAAGAGTTTTTATTGTTCTTGGGTTTTGGAAATTTTTAAGAAAGTAAAAATTTCAAAGCTATTGTTTTTTGGAATTTTTTAAGAATGCAAAAAATTCAAGGTTTTGGATCTCATGGGGCATAATTTCGCTATTTTAATGTTAAGTTGGTTTCATTATAAAAAATTTTCTACATATAAAACACGAGCAGGTTTGGGAACAAGTATCCATCGACAAATTCTTTTAAAGGTTTGGAGCTTGGTTAGGAGGTGGTTTCCCGTAAATTTTAATTTCTATCATGTACGTAGTTTTAATGATATATATGGTAAAGTATGGTATCTATTACATAGTAAGTTCACATAAAACTGTTTGTGTTCCTTCGGGAAAAATAGATATATAATTTTAAAAAAAAAAAAAATTAATTTTTAGACTAAAAGTACTCATTTATGATTAAAAATCAATTTCTAAATATTAGATCTATAGAGTATTTACCCATTGTGATCAAATAGTAGTATAATATGCTCCTATATAAGAGCATGTTATACCTATTTCCAAAACCAAAAGAGTAGCATTTATTGGATTACTTTTTGATTTTTTACAAAATGGTCAACATCTTTAAAGAGAAAACCAATTTAGTACCTGAGTATCTAATAAAAATAAGGAAAAGTATAATGTGAGACCATTTACTTTTGGTACAAAGTGATCACAATTTATTTTGTAGCTATTGACCAAGCTCAAAGTTCAAAAGAAATTTTCGCGAACTTCATGACACGCCTAAGCTACCAGATTTCACATGAGATGGTTACAAGTAATTTGACCTCCTTGCACCAAAGGTTGAAGGTTTCATTACATGCAATCCCCAAGAATAATGGTTGTAATTTCTATAAGGCCAATGCATTATGAAAACAAAATAAAACCTTATCTCAAATCGTCCTTCCCTAAAGTACTTCTGGCATCGAAAATACCCATGATGGCTCTCAAATCAATTTCCAACACCAATAATAAAATTTAAAACTCAAAACATGCTACAGATCTTGAGGATATGTGAACACTTATTTTTAAGGAAAAATAAATGGTCTAGATGATTTGCTGCAATATACACTATTTTTAGAATTTGAAATCTTAATTTTTCACTCAACCATAATATTCAAGCCGAGATAATCGATTTAAAAGTTTTCAAACCATGGGATGAGGGTTTGGTTATCTTGATAGGACTGCAGCCCTATCAAACCATTACATTAAAAAATAAAAAATCATATCTAATTTTGTCAATTTACATTTATAGCATACCCTAATATTTTGTTTAAAAAGCAACATTCATATACATAACGTAAAATTTCTTAATTATCATTATTTGAAGGAAAGGATAATAAAAAACTTAAAATTTCTTAACTGAACAATAATTAGGATTGACTACACAAATTTTGATCCACCATTCTGCTAAATTAATGGTCATACCTTCAATGAGGTCAAAAGTCTTCATATCTTTTTGGACTACTTTCAACGACGTCTTTTTGGGCATATCCCTTACTCTTTCAATTTCTTCTAGTTGCACTAGCTCGCACCTCCTAACAAGTCTCGGATTTGGTCGGCGCCACACATGGTCAACCCACCTAAGTCTACTTTCTCTCATCTTATCATCTATTGGTGCCACACCTAAATTCTTCCGAAATTGATTTTGAATTATTTCCCCGTGGAACTTGCCCTTCAGCTTCAGTGGTATGCGGTGATCATATAAAATTCCAGTTGCACATCTCCACTTCACCCAACCAACACTAATTTTATGTGCGACGTCTTCCTCAATCTCTCTATTTTCCTCGATTATCGACCTAAGATATCGAAAGTGCGGTCGGTCATGTATTTCCTCATCTCTATCCCAATTATTACTAAACTTGCGTTCCATATATTTTGTCTTGTTCCAGCTAATTTTAAAACCTTTGGATTCTAGAGCACCCCGCCCAAATTCTAATAGGATTATGTGTTGACACCGTTTTGGATCTCGACGATCAAAACTATGTCGTCTGTGAGTAACATGCACCATGGTACCTCATCCTATAGGTATCAAGTTAAGTTGTTCATAACTAAGACAAAGTCTACCCATGAACTCAATACTAACCCTTTATGTAGACCTATTGTCGCTGGAAACTCACTTGTCCCTCCACTAGTTGTTTGTACACTACTTAGCGCTCATATCTCTCACCAAATTGACGTAGTGTTTGCTGATACATTTTTTTTACAGCAACCGTCAAGTCAAATCTTGAGGGACTATCATAAGCTTTCTCTAAATCAATAAAGACCATGTGAAGGTCTTGTCCCTCGCCCTGAACTTCTTGATCAGCTGCCTAAGTAGAAAAATAGCCTGCGTTGTTGAACTTCTAAGCATAAAACTAAATTGGTTTTCATAGACACTTGTTTCTTGCTGTAGTTGTTGCATAATCACGCTCTCCCAGAGCTTCATAGTATGGCTCATAAGCTTGATCCCTCGATAGTTCGCACAATTATGTATGTCTTATTTGTTCTTACAAATATGTACAACAACATTTTTTTTGAAAAATAGAAATTTAAGAAAATATGAAACGGCCCATTTCAAGAAAATACCTTTTAGTTACCGTTATTACGGATATGTCAGTTGTTTATCAGTACGGAACAATTTTTTTAGAAAAGATGAAACTGCCCATTTTTTATTTTTTCAAAAAATAGAAATTACAGTTTTTAGAAGTCAAAATTTATAGCCTAGAGTTGGGCTCTATAAGTACCATGTTCTCACTCATGGTTTCATCAATTGGGTTATAGTTATCGCTCTCATCAATATCGTTGAGGCCTCCCTTGCTCTTGTTGTGACTCTCATTTGATGAAGAACCAGAGGACCCAAAGTTATGGGTCAGAGAGAGAGGGGGAAGACGAGGAAGCTCTATCAGAGAAGAACCCCAAGGATTCAGACCGAAACTAAAGGTTAAAAAGATGTGCTGCTCCTGTGGGAACAAACATTCTCCATCGTGTGGCATGGATGGATATAAAGGACAGCGATTAACGTCTTGAGAATACATTTTCAAATTGCAGGAATTATTTGCTTGGATAAAATAATATCCCGATAAAGAACAAGGACCGTCGAATTTTCAGAGGCCATTATCTAAACTCAAATTTACTTCCTCTTTTGCTTCAAAATAATTATCTAGCTATTGTTAGATCGTTCCCTAAAACTCAAAAAAAAAAACATATAAAGTAAATAATTCTCTTGTACAAAGAGGGAATTAATGTTTAGGTAGGGTCTCGGGAGCATGATATACACACCCTTGGAATTAAGAGAATCCATTCCAAAATAAAATGTAATTAAAGGGTGTTCTACTTTTTCATCTGAAGCAAATGTTGTGAATATTCATTAAAGAAATAAAGAGTAAAATGAACCAAAGAATACGAACAATCAACCAAAATACCACTTGAAATATAAATAAACATTTTTTCTTTACTCTTGTATTCAAGATATATTGCCTCTGATTCGAGCAAGGATCAGTAGCTTTGGTTCATCATCATGGTAAATGGCGAAGCAAATTTTATGCACCGCTGCATTCAGATTGAACGATTGCTCTTCATGGATCATTCTTGTATGTTCTTACCATGAAAAATTGTCACTATTGCTTTTCACTAGGTATCTCTAAAGTCACTTAGCGTTGGCATCTAAACCCGTCATGCAAGTTAATGAGACAACACAATATATCAACGTGACCAACATATCTAAGGGCATCCTATGATTTTCAACGCAAAAATTACATCTTATTATAATATTTGATGGTGCACCTTGATTGTTGAAGGTTTCGACCTTATTACGGCACACCCTTATTAAAAACCTTCTAATTTATTTTAAAAGGATTAAAATTAGGTTTGGATCACGTGGATTCCGTTAAAACCAATTAATACATTTTTTTTTTTTTTGGATTTTTCCTAATTTTATTTAATTTTCTTGAGTCTATAATCCACTTGGACTCGTCCCCAGTAGCTCAACTTGGGACTCCACTCAGGACTTTCGTAATAACGATTTGGAATTATACAAAAGGATGTGATGCTCCTGTGGGAACATACATTCTCCATCGGGTGGCGTGGATGGATATAAAGCACAACGATTAACGTCTTGAGAATACATTTTCAAATTGCAGGAATTATTTGCTTGGATAAAATAATGTCCCGATAAAGAACAAGGACCGTCCAATTTTCAGAGGCCAATATCAAAGCTCAAATTCACTTCCTCTTTTGTTTCAAAATAATTACCTAGCTATTCTTAGTTCGTCCCCTAAAACTCGAAAAGAAAATATAAAGTAAATAAATCTCTTGTACAAAGAGGGAATTAATGTTTAGGTAGGGTCCCTTGGAATTAAGAGAATCCATTCCAAAATAAAATGTGAATAAAGGGTGTTTTACTTTTTCATATGAAGCAAATGTGAAGCAGATTCATTAAAGAAATAAATAGTACAGTGAACCAAAGAATACGAATAGTCAACCAAAATACCACTTGAAATATTAATAAACATTTTTTCTTTACTTTTGCATTCATAATATATTGTCTCGGATTCTAGCAAGGATCCGTAGCTTTGATTCATCATCGTGGTAAATGGCGAAGCAAATTTTATGCACCGCTGCTTTCAGATTGAACGATTTGGTGATCCCCTTCCAACCTTCCTTGATCACCAATTTGTGTGATATTTCACAAGTCTCGAATCTCACTTGTGTCTCTACCACGCTCGCCAAATCCCCTATAATCATTGGAATGGAGATCCCATCTTTTATAGCCCTTCTCTCCCAACGATTTGTGATCCACATTAGTGATTCCACACCTTCCTTTGGAATCCTCAAGACAAGACGGCGTAGGTGGACGTCCTCAGACATGATCACCTTGTTAAACCAAGGGTTAGGCCAGTATCTTCTGACCAAATCGACTGCATTCAAAAAAAATAATAAAAAAAAAATATAAATCTCTCTCTGTATATGAGTCTCTCTTCTCTCTCTTTTGAAAGGAAGTAACATGAAATCAGCTCCTTTCTTTCTATATGTATAACTCATTCTCAAGTATTGCCCAAAAGAAAATACTCACCTATTATCTTCATGGGCAGCTCTGATGGTTTGGCAACAATCTCAGCAAAACTTTCAGGGCAAATTTTGGCCTCCATCTTTTCCCCTCGGCAAGAACTCTCAGCCGAAGTTCCCCATTCCGGCTTTTCGCCACTGCTTGACTCGTACAGCCTTTTTCTTGGATTTGGATACATAACCCAATTATTGTTTACTCTCCTCACCTTGAAACTTAAATCCATTACCTTTGCCTTTTCTCCCCCTTCCACCACAATCTCTGTCTCTCCCGTTTCCTTTCTCATTCTCTCTCTATCAAATAAATCGATTGATCTGAAAAAAAAAAAACAAAGAATATTAATATACAAATTAATGACCAAAAAGCAGAATAATACTCTATGATAGTCTCACTTCTAAAACGACATTCCACTTGGGGCGTTCCCAACTTGATTATTGTTGCTGGTGGTTATTTCGCGAGTAAATAGTTGAGTGGGTTATGTGAAATTTAAGAGAGAGACCATTATCGTGGCACATTCAAGAAATTCAAATGTATTGTTTCAGATTTATAGCAACAATTCAACCATGAACTCCAAAGAAATAGATTATAACTGTTTTTTTTCAATTTCAAAAAAACAATAGAACCACAAAAAACCCACAAGATTGATTATGATGAAAAGTTAATAAATAGAAACCCACAGGACTGATTAGAAAGTGATGACCTCAAGTAAGAAAAACAAAACTAAGATGAAAAAGAACCAAAGAGAACTAACCTTTGATGCAAGGAACTCTTCCTATGTCTGAACTGGTTTCTCTCTCTCAATTCTGGTATGGCTTGTTTTTCAGAAAAAAGAGGAAAATGATGTATACTTAGATATAGGATTTGGTTGATCGTATCCGATATGGGTTGGACTTTTATTTACTAGGGTTTAGAGAGAGAGAATCTGAATTCTAGAGGGAGAAGAGTTAATTGAAAAATTGGTTTCTTGTTTACAAGAGAGGGAAAGATCACTGTCCTAAGCGCAACCAGATAGGGATCCGAAGATCCAGACACAAAGAGAGACTGCTGATTTCATGATCCTCGTTTCCATAATTAACATGAGGGCCATATCGTATTTTCCATTGAAACAATCTACACTTTATTCACACGGGTGCATACTACTCTGCAAATATTTCGGGGCAACACTCCAATCCTTGAGATGCAGCCGTTTCAAAAATAACACAGAGAGAGCGAGAGAAGTTATTATTATCTACCAACAATTTGTCACTACAGACACAAGTAAGGACCATCACCCATCCCAGAAAAAGCCCAGCAGTTCATCAAATTCAATATCTATGTAGTATATACTGTGCATAAGATTTTAGCAGCGGGATATTGGAGATATATCTTACTCTTTTATTGATTCTCATGAGCATATTCAAGCAACCCAATTGCACAAACAAATTAATACAAAAGCAAATTAATAACCCAAACTCCCTAGGTTTCAACGGATTCAGATTTTTGCCACAACATGATGGGAAAAAAAAAAATAGCGTCTAAATTCAAAAAATGATCCAATTATGTTAGTCTCATTTCCACCCCAAAAAATAAAAATAAATAAAGAAACTAAAGCACCACAAGATTCTGATGGAAAACTCAAGAAATATAGACCATGGAGGAGAAGCAAATGGACGTGAAAAAAACCTAAAAGAACCGAGCATGGATTTCATCGAAATTTGTAGGGCTTTCAACTGAATAAAAATGCCAAAAATAAATATAAAGATAGAATATGTGAAGTTTCAAAAGAAAAAACTGACAAATGAGATAGTGGGGTTTCCTTTAAGATCTTCAAATATATTGTTTCAGATATACTGCAACGATTCAACCAAGAACTTCAAAGAATTAGATTGTAATTTTTTTTAAAAAGAATTTCAAGAAAACTATAGAACCACATGAAACGTTCAAGAAATACATCTATACTGCTGGCTAAAG
>NW_006494910.1:3847093-3928403 GCF_000471905.2 Amborella trichopoda | reverse complement strand
TGAGCGCAACAAGACAGATTGAATCTGGGCCGATTTGACCGTCAAGAACGTATTTTGTATTTGAATTTTATATTTTTTTTTTACGTATCCAAATAATTTTAAATTTTAGGCGTCCATTCTACTCATCAAGGCGAACCTAATAAAAATATATTGAAAATAATTTGCAATACATAAATTGACCAAAATACTCCGAAAGATTTTAGGGGTATTTTGTCACTTTAATTGTTGCAAATTATTTTTTTTATATTTTTAGTAGATTATCCTATTTTTGTAGAATACGCACCTAAAATTTTAAATTGGGCATCAAAACAACCTCATCTGAAATCTTTGAGGTAGGCACTAATTTTATTGTTTAGAGCCTCGGCTCGATATAAACTTTTCCCTTCAAATAATAATAATATCGTTACTAAATTTCAATAGGATATGTATTTTCTTTTGTACATGATCCCTCGATTAAAATTCCTATATACAATTTTTAAACAGCTAAAATTTCAATTCTTTTATTTACAATATCCAACAGATGATAGATTCTAAAATTTTAGAACTATGAAATGCTATTACGTAAGGGCCCATTCGGTTCCTTGAATTTTTTATTATCATTGACAAGTGTATCTTGGAATTGGTATTTGGCATTTTCTAGAACATGGTGTATGTTGTTTGGATTGCATGTGGTAGAAACTAGAAAAAAACAAATGCATTGTCTGGATTGCCTATAATGGAAATGTAAATTTTAGATATTTTCTCTCTCTAAAAGTTTTAGATATTTTCTCTCTATAAAATTAGATCTCTAAGGCTTAAAATTTGAGATAAGTTCCCTCTATTAAATTTTTGATATAGTTTCTCTCTTTAAAAATTCTTGGCAGTATCTTTCTCTGAAATATAATATAGTTTCTCTCTCTAAAATTTTTAGGTAGTTTCTCTATCTGAAACTTAAATTTTGAAATAGTTTCTTTCTAAAAAATTTGAGAACGTTTCTCTCTCTAGATATTTTTGGTACTTTCCCACTCTAATTTTTTTAATATAGTAACTCTCTCTAAAATTTGAGATAGTTTCTCTCTCTAAAAATTTTGAAATAGTTTCTCTCTCTCAAAATTTAAGCTACTTCCTCTTTCTAAATTAGTTTCTCTCTCTAAAACTTTACAATACATTTTCCCCCTAAAACTTAAAATTTTAGATACTTTTTCTCTTCAAAAGTTTTGAGATATTTCTCTTTAAAAAGCTGTAAGTAGTTCCCTTCACCAAAAGTTTTGAGATATTTCTCTTTAAAAATTTGTTAGTTCCTCTTTATATATTTTAATTTACTGTGCCTTCAAAATTTTAAGAAACTTTCTCTCTCGAAAAACTTAAAATTAGAGATACTATCTCTCTCTAAAGGCTTTGAGACCATTCTCTCTAAAAACAAATTGAGTATTTCCTCTCCGTAAAATTTAATATAGTTTCTCTCTCTAAAATTTTAATATACGTTCTCTCTTTAAATCTGAAGTTTTGATGTGGTTTCTCCCTCTAAAATTTTAAGATGCTCTCTCTAAAACTTTAAACTTGAGATTGTTTTTCTCTCTGAAAATTGGAGATAGTTTCTCCCCCTAAAGAATTTCATGTATTTTCTCTCTCTAAAATTTTTAATATGGGTGTGAGAAAAAAATGGGTCGTTTCTATGTAATGTCAATTCTATCTATTTTGGTGGCATTGAGATTTCCAAAATTTGGGCTTAAAATAAGAATTAAAGAATCCCACATAAATCTCAATTCTGACGGAAAATGTAAATTCTAAGAGAACGAAACACATTTGGTCTGACCTTTTCTACTAAAAGTGACTCAAAGAAATATGAATCCAAGGAGCCGAACAGCAGAAAAAAAGTATTTCTCAAATTAGAAGATTAAAATCATGATTTTTTAAACAAGTTTTGCATAAATTCTATGAGCATGATAACTTTTTTTAAAATAAATTTAACACAAGAGCAGGTAGTATAACATAGCGCCACCACATAAATGACACATTGTACTAATAAACTTACGATGTAGTATAAAAAAATCACAATACAGAACTTCCATTATTTAACTTCTAGGCGATCCAATACACATGCCCATTTAAACTTAGCAATGAGAAAATTTACGAAGTTCCAAAAAAAATTTATATCGATTTGAACTTCCTTAAATAAATTTTAAATAAATTTTACACAAGTTGAGTGGGTAGCACAACGCAGTGTTACTACAAAATTTTTGAGCAAAAATTTACTAAAGATTATTAAAAAACTTACCACCAATCTTTGATGAGAACAATAGATTGTATATTTTAGTATAAAATTATTGTATTGCAAAATTTATTCATATAAAGTTATTAATTTATTATTTTTCATATGTTATAGTTGACTATATCTATAACATAAAATTATTTAAATTGTCATTCAAATGTTATATTTTTCATGGATTATTCTTATATGTTCTTACCATGAAAAATTGTCACTATTGCTTTTCACTAGGTATCTCTAAAGTCACTTAGCGTTGGAATTTAAACCCATCACGCAAGTTAATGAGGCAACACAATATATCAACGTGACCAACATATCTAAGGGCATCCTATGATTTTCAACGCAAAAATTACATCTTATTATAATATTTGATGGTGCACCTTGATTGTTGAAGGTTTCGAACTTATTTACGGCACACCCTTATTAAAAACCTTCTAATTTAGTTTAAAATGATTAAAATTAGGTATGGATCACGTGGATTCCGCTAAAACCAATTAATACATTTTTATTATTTTTTTTGGAGTTTTCCTAATTTTATTTAATTTTCTTGAGTTTATAGTCCACTTGGACTCGTCCCCAGTAGCTCCACTTGGGACTCCACTCAGGACTTCCGTAATAAGGATTTGGAATTATACAAAAGGATGTGCTGCTCCTGTGGGAACATACATTCTCCATCGGGTGGCATGGATGGATATAAAGCACAACGATTAACGTCTTGAGAATACATTTTCAATTTGCAAGAATTATCTGCTTGGATAAAATAATGTCTCGATAAAGAACAAGGACCGTCCAAATTTCAGAGGCCAATATCTAAGCTCAAATTCACTTCTTCTTTTGTTTCAAAATAATTATCTAGCTATTTTTAGTTCGTTCCCTAAAACTCGAAAAACAAATATAAAGTAAATAAATCTCTTGTACAATGAGGGAATTAATGTTTAGGTAGGGTCCCTTGGAATTAAGAGAATCCATTCCAAAATAAAATGTGAATACGAACAATCAACCAAAATACCACCTAAAATATAAATAAACATTTTTTCTTTACTTTTGCATTCAAGATATATTGTCGCGGATTCGAGCAAGGATCCGTAGCTTTGATTCATCATCGTGGTAAATGGCGAAGCAAATTTTATGCACCGCTGCTTTCAGATTGAACAATTTGGTGATCCCCTTCCAACCTTCCTTGATCACCAATTTGTGTGATATTTCACAAGTCTCGAATCTCACTTGTCTCTCTACCACGCTCGCTAAATCCCCTATAATCCTTGGAACGGAGATCCCATCTTTTATAGCCCTTCTCTCCCAACGATTTGTATTCCACATTAGTGATTCCACACTTTCCTTTAGAATCCTCAAGACAGGACGACGTGGGTGGACGTCCTCAGACATGATCACCTTATTAAACCAAGGGTTAGTCCAGTATCTTCTGACCAAGTCGACTGCATTCAAAAACAAATAAAAAATGAATATATATCTCTCTCTGTATATGAGTCTCTCTTCTCTCTCTTTTGAAAGGAAGTAACATGAAATCAGCTCCTTTCTCTCTGTATGTATAATTCTTTCTCATGTTTTGGCCAAAAGAAAATACTCACCTATTATTTTCACGGGCAGCTCTGATGGGTTGGCAACAAAAGAAAATACTCACCTATTATTTTCATGGGCAGCTCTGATGGGTTGGCAACAATCTCAGCAAAACTTTCGGGGCAAATTTTGGCCTCCAGCTTTTCCTCCTAGCAAGACCTCTCACCCGAAGCTCCCCCTTTTTTCTCCGCAAACAAACGCTCCCACCGGTGCATACTGCACGCCTACTCCATAGGGCAGACGACCTACTATGGAGGAGCTTCTTTGGAATATGAAATTTTGGGTACCACCAAAGGCAAAGAGTCTTTAGACGATTAGAGAAATTATATAAATAATATACATAAATATTATAATTTACAAACGGCCCCGTTAGTAAAATACGGGATGCAAAGTAGGTCCGTCAACCCGACCTTTTTTTTTTTTTTTCCTAAAATTCTCCTCGGTTTGACGATGATATCCTAGAACCGAATTTTAATTTGTAATTTTAATTTTTAATTTTAATTTTTAATTTTAATTTTTATTATTTCTTTAGTAGGGTAATACCCTGAGTTTTAGGGGCACTCCCCAGGTAGTTCGACGTTGGAATACTCAGACTATTCCTTCTCTATGTTTATAGAAAACAATAGCTCCGAAGATGAGAACCTCTTACTGTCCCGTAAAGTGAGTGGAGCTCAGCTTTAGGGTGGTCCTAAGTCCCTATCTTCGGACCTCATATTATTTTTGAAAGAAAACCACGGTCCAAGAATTTGAACCTCGGACTGCTATTTAGTTTTTGAAAAGAACCTCGGTACGAGAATTGGAAACTCCGACCGTGCTCTGGAATAAGCACTACTCAAATCTAACTTTGTCCGAGCTCTCCATCCTCGGATCGCCCTATGATCCCGTATAAACAAGATAACCCTTTTTTTCTCTATCTTTCTCGCTCTCGCTCTAGCTCTCGCTCTCACTCTCTCTCTAAACCGTTGACTAGCCCAGCTATAGACGTGAGGATTTCCAACAGCATTGTGGTGATTTCAACGAGATTGAAATAATCAGGTGAGTTTTTTTCTTTTTTTTATTTTTTTTCTCTTAGACAATTTTTTAAAAACTTGGATTCTTAGTTTTTAATCTTGAGTGTTTGAACTGTGAAGTTGCATTGAGATGACTAAGGTTTTTAAAATCTATAATTTGACCTCAAAAAAAATAAAAACAAATATCACTAAAAATCATGAATTTCATTTTTTAATAGTTTTTTTTGTTTGAAATCTCTTGGAAAATCAATGGTTTGTTTATTGTCATTTGATCTATACATGTAATAATTTAGTTATACAAAATATTGTTTATTTAATTGTATATTATTTCATTATTATTTTGTTTAATTGTTATTGTGTTTATTACTTATTTGTATTTCTTAGATTTGTAAACACCCTATTTTAAAAAGGAAAACGTTTATATACGATTGCACCCTTATATGTAGAACTACGGATGTACCTCAAAAATCCATTGGAAAAGGTTACTTTAATGTTGAAAAACCTTTTGATTGATCATCTCGACATCGAGATGTATGATCATGAAAATTAAAAATATTTTAAGTTTCAGAAATAGTGCATTTTAAAACATATTATCTACACCGTCCATTTCAAGATTTTCATATGTTTATAGATCTACTTGATTTTAACCATTTTTAAAATTTAAAATTTTATAATTAGAAATAAAAATAGATTTTGAGATAATCCTAAGAATATTTTACATCAAAATTATATACCATGATAAAATTTGAAGGTGCACCTTACCTCTACACCTATGGATGCATCCGTATGCTGACTGCACCCTTTAAAGAATGTCTAGAAACTTGTCCGGTATTTAAATATATTTTTTAAATATGTTAAATATATGGGAAAAGTTTATATAGAGCCGAGGCTCTAAACAATCAAATTTGAGCCTACATCAAAAATTTCACTAGAAGAGATTGTTTTGATGCCCAAAGATTTTCAATATTGAAACCTCATTTCTCGACACTATGGTATGCTCTAATTTGATTGTTTAGATCCTAGGCTCTTTACAAACCTCACCCTAAATATATACATGCATTATTAAATATTATAACTAAAAACATATAGTTATATTTAATTAAATAGTATTTATTAAATTTTATTAAAATATTATTTATACATCAAATAAAAATGCTATATAATATATATTATATCATAAATATCTATTATATAATAAAATAAATGGTGATAAAGACTATTATATATTATATCACAATATATGGGTGTGATTTTTATAAGGTTGCAACCTTATATAAACTTTTTCCTTTTATATATATATATATATATATATATAGCACACTAGCTCATATGAATATATGAGCTCAAAGGTCCATATTGAATCTGGGCCGATCTGACGGTCAAGAACGCATTTTATATGTGAATTTTAATTTTTTTTCTACGAATCCAAATAATTTTAAATTTTAGGCGTCCATTCTTCTCATCAAGGCGCACCTAATAAAAATATTTTAAAAATAATTCGCAAAACATAAATTAACCAAAATACCTTGAAATATTTCAAGGGCATTTTGGTCTCTTTATTCTTTATAAATCATTTTTTTGATATTTTTATTAGATTCTCTTTTTTTTGAATAATGCTCCGTAAAATTTCAAATTATTTGGATTCGTAGAAAAAAAATTAAAATTAAAATTAAAATATAAAACGAAATCGAAACTATCAAATTGGCTCGGAGTCGATCTAGGTTGTTTGGCTAAAGTGAATACATGTGTGCGCTATAAGTTAGTGGGAAAGATGAGGAATGCGACTGTCGCGTACTCCCAACGGTCATGATTTTGGGACTTCAATCTGACGGTCAGCGTTCAAAAACCTTCTCTCTCACTCAATCGTCTGAAACTCTAATAATTTCCCCTCTTTCTCACTCCATCGCCTGACATCTATCAATGTTCTCCCTCCCTTTATCTCTCTATGCACTCCTCTCTCTCTCTCTCTCTCTCTCACTCTCACGATGCACGCCTCTGCCCACTGTACTCTCTCTCTCTCATCTCTACTGCCATTCCCCTACTCCCCCCCCCCCCCCCGTACCTCCCTCAATCTCTTTGAAACTCGACCTTCTCTCTCAATCTCTCTCGAGCCTACCCCTCTCTGCTGTACACCCCGTCTTTGAGGTTGATTTCTACTTTGAGGCCATTTCTGGTATGAATTCATCCTTTTCTTCATCTATTTTGAATCTGAAGCATATTGCAGTAAATGAAAATGTGTTCATACATTTTTTATTTTTTTTTGAATTAATGAAATGCCTAATGAAGCCAAGGCCACTAAAGGACTAAAACATCTTCCTTCGTCTGCTGGATATCATAGTGTTTGTTTACAGAAAGTTGGAGGAAATTCTGTGAAAGCCCTATCTTTTAAAGTCCGAGCATGGAGAGTATGATTGATTTTCTTTGTGTTATTGCAGAGGTTTTCCTTTTTATTGTTTTGTCTATGGTGTTGTTGGTTTTTTATAGCTATATGTATTCGAAAGGGTACTGTAGAACCATATTTATTTTCATGAGTATGTGTTGGTTGAAAAAATCTGTGTAATTTAGTTTTCCTGCAGTTCATCCTCTTTTCCCTTTTTGTATATTAAGGTAATGGGTATTGTTGCTTCCAAATAAATTAGAATGGGAACGTCTCTTTCTCTACCCCTCTTCCTCTCTCTTCTGTCATATTTATTCTTATTTCTTTCTTGTTGGTGACTATTAAAAGTGCAGGTTAAAAGTGTATTAATTCACAGAAATAGAACTTGTGATTCCATCAATTTCATTTAGGTGGCCTGTTTCCAGTCAGATAAAAAATACTTTGGGATTTGTTCTATCAATTTCCAGTCCGTTTCCCTTTTGCGTTGTTTGCTTTGAAACGTATTTCCCCCTAACTTTTGCTTTCTTGTCTGCATCCATCGTCTCAATGGATTATGTTAATATTTGATTTCCAGATTAATTATTTTTAGGGTTTGCTTATGGTTTTGTTACTTTCCGAGTTCCTTGATTAATCGCACACAACTTTTCTGATTACTTGAGTTTCTATGGTCCTATTTTGTACCCTGTTTACTTTTCAGATAATGGGATATCTTTCTATTCTTTTGTCAAAATTACTTAGTCATTTATTAGCACTAATATGCCTGATTAATGATATTACATTTTTACCAATGGGTAAAGCACCCATTCTCCTCAATTACTAAATATGATATTACACATTTATGCAGAAGAAATAAAGGGTTACAATTAATCACCAGCAGCATCTGCTTTCCAACAAGTTAATATGGCCCATACTCCTCTACCGACCACAAACTCAAAAACGGACAAATCATAGAGGCATTTCTCTCGCATCCACCATCCATTCCCAATTTGAGATGGTCAATATTTAATGTACCTCTCCGTGGCTGATATATGTTAAGTATAATTAATTACATCATCGACCAAAAGTCCATACACCTCAAAGATGATGCAGCACACGCACAATACACCAAAGAATGTCTCCCAGAATTTTAGAAATTCAATGGTCACATACAATTGATCCATTCTCAATTGTGCAATCTGATTGTTGAAATGCAGTTTCGAAGAACCCTGCAACTCCACCTACACCTTTGGACTCAAGAGAGGGTGGCGAAAATTGGACAATCATGTCTCTAAGAGTCACCATGCCCACCACCCTTTGGCCATCATTCATAATAAAGAGGCAATCGTTTTTCGACTCTGCCACTTTCTCCATGGCTTGTTTTAGCGTGTCTGAAAGTCTGTTGGTCACTGGATTTCCCATTTTTGTAAGAAAATGGCTTTTTATGCGGAGAGCTCCTGCAGAGAAGAGAGCCCCTAGCTCTCTTTCAATGGGGTCCAAAGGGGCTAAGCCTGAGTTCTCGTTTCTGGCATCGAAGTTGATGAATTCTTCCATTGTTAGCTTCCTGGGCACAAAATGCAAATAATTAGAGAATGTAGAGGTTTTCCTTGTCACTGAGAATAATTCAAGACTATGGATCTGACTATGTACTCAGTTGCTCATCTTTCAATAGTTAAATGGAACCTTCACTTGTTCAGAATACTGGATTAGTTTCTAAAAGACACAAAAGAAAAGAACTGACTTGGACATAAGCTTCTTTATGTTCAAATACCAATTGCATGTAATAATATTCACCCCCCTCCAACTACCATAAACTTTGTCACATACACGCTGGAACTATTTAAGCTTCAATTGAGGTTGATTGTGGAGATCAGCTTCACTTTGTATTTCGTATGTAAAGCCTTCTATACATTATTACCGGAAAGAAAAAGGGGGGAGTATGCAATTCTAAAATACTAACTTCCGGTTTTTAAAGATGTCATCATTGTCAAGTAGAAGTCGGACATCTGTGCTCCTGAAATTTCCAATCAGTCTTTCAGTTTTGGAGTCAAGGATGGGGATGCCACCTATTCGATTCTTCCACAGACAGTGCAAACCTTCCGCTACACTCTGATCTCCATGTAAGTGAATCACAGGGCCCCTTTTCTCGTACCTAAGAAATAAGAAAATTTTGATTAAAGCTACAGACACACATACATTAAGTTGTTACATATAGACAATGTGCGTCTGTATGCGTACGTGATGTATTCTAGTATGGATTCTTCCTTTTCCACCTGCCTACAGACAAGCTAGCAACCCGCATGTTTTCTTGCAAAATATCATAATTGTATTCCAAAAGATTACTTCTTTGTGCTCATACATTTTAATGTTATCAAGCATGCATGAAATATGTTTAATTTAGAAATAAAGTTTTCATGGGAAAAGCTAGAAAAATGAAAGAGTCATTTGAATACCCGAAGTCGGAGAGAGGCTTGTTTGCAATGCTATCAAACCATTCCAAGCCACTACAGTGAAGTAATAGCTGCACAGCTGCATGCTGAAATCATTGAAAATCACAACATTAACAAGAAACCAATAAAAGTTGAAATGAATATGAAAGTATATAAAACATCAGACATCCCCCTAAGGATACAATTGTGCAGAATCCACTGGTCATCTCTTGATGGACAGTGGTTGTGGATAGCTTTGTATGGTCAGACCACATCAGCCTGTCTTATCTCCACCATCCATCAACCACGTATGGCATATTCCCTCCTAGGGGGGAATTAGCATATCATATAAAGAGAAAATAAAACATGGTGTAAGAGAAAGTGTTCAATTGGAGGAAGTTTCAATAAAAATAAGATCCCAAATTCTCGATTTTAAGAAAATTGTGATGTCAAATCTGAAGTTTGAAGCCAGTTTAAGCCATCTCAAAGAAAACTAATACTATGTAGGAATGGGCTTTAGGCTTGGTCGCAGCGTAGCGGGTTGCCATTGCATGACATCCCGAGTTCCATTCTTACCATGAGTAGGGGACCCTATCTCCGCTAAACTACGCAAAAAAAAAAAACTAATAATATGTCATTTTAATGGTACCGGGGAAATCTATTTTTTTACTTATGTATAGATTTAAGAGCTCCATTTCACAGCACCCCATGGCTGAATGACTGAAAAATTGAAAGTGAAACTAAAAAATTGAATATCATGGGGAGAGGAAAACTTGAAGAATTTACCTGTGTAACAAATCCAACAATTCGAGAATCTGACCGGTCAATCACTGGAGCTGCCTTTAGTCGGTGTTTGGATAAAAGTAGCAAGACATGAAGTAGAGAGTCACTCAATTGCACTGGGAGGAAGGGACCCCATCGGAATGTCCTCGCCAGTTCGCCAATCTGTAAACATGGTCATATAGTGCTTCAATCTCCATCTGTGGTTATGGAACAAGGGACTCACACAACCATCCAATCACCCATGCATATGTGCATGCGCACACACACATAAATATCCAAAAATACATTCAAACAAGTGCACATACACCCAATTTGAAGTTTGGCATCATGGCTTAGTGGTTAGCTCATAAGGGCCATACCACTAGATCAAGGATGTCACAGCTCCCATACCTCCATAAAATAAGAAAACTAAACAAAATATATGTACCATTTTACTATGCCAGTGATTCAAGTTATTTTGGATAGCTAGAGTTCATGTCAAATTTAATTTTAAAAAATGTTGTTGTCCCATTAAATTTTTTGGAAAATTAGAGCTTAATGCAGTTTGCACAAGAAGGATAAATTAAAATTGCGGCTAAGTTTTTTGAAAATTCCAGACAAGTCGGAGCATTGAAACTTGTTTATTCACTTAAATTTGGCCGAAATTTTCTGAGCTTCCATTCAAATATTTAATGTTAAACAGTTGATGCAACATTTATTTGACTATATATTTTTGGATCAGCAAGCATCAAATTCAAACCCACAACCTTTAATGAAGACTGAGAGCCACAACTCACTGAAGCTTTGGTAAAGTATTAACTGTAATAGAAACAAAATTCAAACAAGATAGAAAAGTGACTTACTATTTCCTTTTGTGAGGAGAATGTAATAAGATACGAAAGAGTATATTACATGTAACAATATAGGAAAGTTACAATATTGTATTATCATTATATATATATAATGAAAGAACCACCACAAGAATAGTGTGGGACATAATTATTTTTTAAAAACTTCTTCTCTTTCTTTATGGTATCAAAGCGATCATCTGTCCCAACCTCAAGTTCGTGATAATTTCTCCTTTATCTCTCTCAATACTAAACTCTCCATCCATTACATATCGTGTTTTTCAATTTTTATCTTGCAATAAAAAACTTGGCCTTGCAAACCTTCTTCCCTTTGCAATTTCTCTACGTCCCTTTTCAATGCACGGGTTTCTTGAAACGGCCATCACTTGCTGCCTCTAATCTGAGGTATCTTCTTCCATGTTAATTATAGGCCTAATTTGACCGAAAGGAGCAATAGCCATTACCAGTTTCTCTCTTTCTAATTTTTCCTTTTAAAAACCCTCTCCCACCATTGCTTTTACTCTTACGGTTCGCCTTTGGCTCTCTCTCTAGAAAATTATCACTAGCTTTCTCTCTCTCTTAGTTATCTCTAGAATATTATCCTTCCTCCATCAAATATCTTTTCATTCCAATGGACATTTCATCCTTATCAAACAAGTATCCCTATCCCTTCACTCTCAATATAGAAAATTTTGTGTTTATTAAATTGACAGAGAAAAACTACTGGTTATGGGACCCAAATGATGTCTTGATTGAGAGTCAGGAACTTTCTGGATTCATTAATGGTGATTGCCCTACACCAAGTCAAAAGATTACTTCTCCTAATTGTAAGAGTGAAATCAAAAACCCAGACTATAGATTATGGTTAAAATTCGACCGGTTTCTTTAAAGCCTAGATCATATGGACATTATTACAAGAGTGTCTTAACCTTATTGTTGGTCTCAAGACTTCTGCAGAAGTTTGGTGCCTAAAGAATACCTATGTAGGTCATTCTCAAGCTAAGGACTTTTAACTTACCCAGCAACTCCAACTCTACAAGAAAGAGAATTCAACCCTGTCAAAATACATATCCAAATTCAAGAATACGTGTGATGATTTAGCTATTATTGGCAAACCTTGTACCAGAAGAAAATAAGGTATTTTGGCTTCTTGATAAACGTGGTCCAAATATGAGAGTTTTGCTACCACTATGCTTAAGCTTATGATTCTTTCATATTCTAAAATTATGCCCCTTCTTCAAAGCCATGTGTTTATACTCGAAATTCCAGGCGGGGGACTTTACCCCCGCTTTGGTTTTGGGTACAAACAAATCGATGAGTTAGAGATTGGGTCCCATCAAATTACATTTCGAGAGAGAATCGGGTCCTCGGGCCTTATCCCTCTCGGATCACCGATAAAGTCGGCTTCCCTCCTATCTTAACCTTGGAGCTCAACAAAGAAAGCTTTCGAAAAAGGCTTGAGATAAAAGAACAAGGAAAATAAGTATAGAAAGAGAACAAAGGAAGAGAACCACAACTATACTAGGGAAATATAAATAAATAGAAGTAACTACTAAATGCAATAAAAATAAGAAAATAAAAAGCATGGAGACAAGGGAATAAGGCTTATCTAAACATGCATAACATAGAATGAAAGAGAGAGAGAGAGAGAGAGAGAGAGAGAGGAGACTATAGAGATGCAAGCATGAGTATGAAGAAGGAAGGAGATGAGATCCTCATCTATGAGGTAAAAGATAATATTATAACATAGAAGGGAATAAAATGAGAGAAATGAGCAAAAAAACTAACGCTAATATACAACGTGCAATAAGACTAATAAACTAGATGCAAAAAAGAGATACAAGGAAAGATCGTTTGGAAGAATGCTAAGATAAGTGAAATCGAGAGAAATAGAGAATGAAGCATTAAAAAGAGGAAAGATGAGTAGATGAACACAAGTTACTATTAGAGTATAATAAAGGACAAGAAAAGTAGATACAATAAGAAGAGAATAAGAGAGATTAAACTATTGGATAAAATATAAGGGACATAAACTACATAACTATAGGAGGAACAAAGAGAAGAAAGGGGATAAAAATAGGTGAAATCTATACCATAGGATAAAAAGAGGATGATGAGAAGGGGAATGAAAGAAATGAGAGCGATGAGAGAAAGAAAGGAAACAGAAAGTAAAGATCTCTAATTAAAATGGGAAGAACATAATGAAGAAAAGAAAATGAGCATTAAATAGAAGAGATGAGAGAGGGAGAAGGGAAAGAAACATAAAGAAATAAGACCTAGCTTATAAGATAAAAGAAATTAAGAAAAAAAAAAAAGAGTAGCTACGATTCTCTGGAGAGCATAACAAAGAAGAGAAACCAAATACTAAATGGAAGAGATGAGAAAGGGGAAGAGGAGAGTACCTATGCTATCAAATAGAGAAAACTAGAAAGAGGCATAAATCTAGCAAGCTAAGAGAATAAATGCTTATGAAAGAGAGGGAAAATAAATCTACACTAAAGAAGATGGGAGAAAGGAGAGATCCACATTATCAAATCAGTAAGAAAAGAAAAGAGAAGCAGACACAATAAATTAAAAGGAATGAATATAACAAAGAAAGAGAAACAACCAAACAATGAAAGAGATGAGAGGTTAAGTGAGAAAAGAAGATCTATACTATTAAGTAGAGGAAACAAGAATGAGAAATGAATGCAACACTCTAAAAGAAATAAATGATATCAACAAAATGAAAATAATCATGCAATAAAGAAGATGGTAAGGGAAAAGAGAGTATCAAATCTACACTATGAGATGAACAAAAAGGGAAAGAGAAATAAATACAACAAATCTAACAAGAAACAAATGCAACAAGAAAAAGGAGCATAACTATAGGATAAAGAAAATGAGGGAAAGGGATGAGAGAGAAAAATCTACACTATCAAATAAAGCAAATATTGGAGAAAAATAAATGTAAGAAACCAAAGAAAATAAATGCAAACCAATGAAGGGAAAATGATCACGCGATAAGAAGATAAAAGGAGAAAAAAGGGATTAAATATAACTAACTAGAGGTAATAAATACTACATTAAAAGAAAAGCAAAAGAACATAAATAGAGTAGTGAATAGGGGAAAATAGGAAAAAATATAGGAAAATAATTCAAAGAAAAGTACATAAGAATCAAAAGAAAAGAAGAGAAAGGAAAATGACGATTTAGGCCAAGCGCCCGAGATTGGCGCCCAAAGTTGGTGCCGATTCAGATTATGTGGTTGCACAATCAATCTAAAACTTTTTCGGTTTTTAATGGGCAAGTAGAAATAGGAAGAAGAGGGCCCAAAAGGTTTGATTATCTGGACCGCATTCCATTTCAAGTGTAGCTTGAAGGAGTTTGTAGTTTTAGGTTTGGATTGAAGGGTATGGTAAGATGGGGGTTGCTCATGTGGGCTCACCTTGGGGCTTTTCTCTCAAGCTCAATCTTAGGATCAAGGCTAACAAAATTTGGGCATAACCTAAACTCAAAATCCTTAAAAATCTGGACCTTTTGAACGAGGTATAAGGGGCTATTTATCCGCAAAATGGACCCATGACAGCCTGTAGGTCGGTTTTGTGTAATTTTTTTGTCATCCAAACTTCAGCGACACTTGGATTGGTGCTGGCACTGGTTGGAATGTCGCCATATCATTAATGCAATAATAATCACAGACAGTAAATATTAATTGCTCATTAATGTGGCTTATGTACAACCTATCAAAATCTAACGCCACTGGCAATGGCGCTTGCGGCATTCTAACTGCCTTCAAACAATGTTCAGGACACGTGTCACGTTCTGGTGACTCTGATGTCGTTCAGATGGAACAATCACAACTTGAAACTATTCCAACTAGCGTCGGTGGCCTTCAAACTGCCGCCAGATACCAGCAGTCCCACCGTCTTGGTTGTACCTTCATCTGATCATCAACCGATGAGAATTCGACAACCTCAAGCCGTACTGATGTCTGACATGTCATTATGGGCTTGCCATGTCTGTAGGTACTGACTGACATCGCAGCCCATCACTTCAGTCACATCGGCCAGGCTGTTTCCTGCCTGATGAAGGTCTCGAGACCTGGCACTGGTTGGAAAGGTGCTGATGGTATTCGCACTGCCGCCAGGCTTCTGGCCATTCGAGAGCTCAAAAGGGGAGGCTCAAGCCTTGGCGCCCTTTGGATTGGCATGGGCGCCAGGTTTCTGGTCTTTTGGGTCACCCATGTGATGACTGAGGTGACTTTGGTATCTTGCCATCGGACTTTTGGTAGGGCTTTGGTGCCCATTGAAGTAACATCAAAGCCTTTCCTTCTGAATGCTTCATGGTCAGGTTGTTCTGAGTCTGTCTCGCCTTGTTTCGCCTCTTGATGTCTTTAGTCCCACTTGAGCAATAAAGGTTTGATGGAGGCTAGGTTAATAGAGAAGGGGTTCTGATGGGGCGAATGGTTTAAAATATCCGGATGGTCTGCCTAGGACATTTTAGCCTATCCATAATTTCTCCAATCGAGAGCAGGGTATCTACACCATGAGATTAGAAATCAGCCTCATTCCTCTGAAGAACACTCATATCCAAATCGGAACATGCCCTTTGTTATACAACAAACAAATTTAGCATCCAATAGAGGTAATCAGAAATGCAGAGGTAGGGGGAGAAACAACTTTGGTAGTCAACAGTTTTTCAACTCTCACGGACGAGGGTTTGTTCAAACTAGATAGATCAGTAATGTGAGTTATACGGTGCCTCAGAAAAATCAAGAAAGTAGTGGTCAAGGCCTCCAACAAGATTCACAGATGCAACAATCAACTCAAACACCCTTAGAAAGTTGTCAAATTTGTGGGAAATTTGGACATATTGTATTAAAGTGTTGGCACAGATTCAATCATATGTACCAAGAAAAAGACATTCCTCAAGCTCTTGCTGCAGTGACTATAGAAAATTCCCAATACTCGAAATGGTTCTCAGACACTGGTGCCTCAACTATTATGACAAGAGAACCAGGTAAAATGCAAAACCTTCGCTATTATAGTGGTAGAGATACAGTCATGGTCGGTAATGGGGAGCAATTGACTATTTCACATGTTGGTAATGTAAATATTAATCTTGCGTCAAAAAAATTTAATATTTCTAATGTTCTTTTGATGCCAGAGATGAAAAATAATTTACTATCAATTATTCAGTTTACAAAATATTTTCCATGTATTTTTTAGTTCTCATCAAATAGTTTTGGATTTAAGGAAATGAGCACAGGGAGAACTCTAGCCAACGGAAATAGAAATGATGGACTTTATGCACTTGAGGATGTCATGAAAGCTTTATTTTCTAATCAAACTAAGAAAACATCACTAAGTGTGTGGCATCAACGACTCGGACATCCTCAAAATAAAGTAGTATGTTTCTTAGAATCGAAACAATTAATTAATGTTGATTCATGGAATAAATTTCATTTTATTTGTGCTAGTTGTCAGATGGGAAAAAGTTGTAAACTCCTGTTTAGTAGTATTGATAAGACCTCTACAGAATCTCTTTTTAAGATTCATTCAGATTATGGGGTCGTGCTTCAGTTTTATCCAATCGAAGTTATCACTTTTATGTGGTATTTGTGGATGATTACACTCGTTTTTCTTGAATTTATCCTTTGAAAGAAAATTTGACTTTTTCTCTGCATTTGTGAAATTTCATCATATGGTTGAAAGGAGATTTGAGAAACGAATTCGAATTTTTCAATGTGATGGATGTGGTGAATTTGCTAAGAAAGAATTTATTGCTCATCTTACTAGGAAAGGAATTGTGCAATAGATATCATCTCCAGGAACCCCTGAACAAAATGGAATAGCAGAAAAAAATATAGAAATATTGTATAATTGGGTCTTACAATGATGTTTCATACAGGAATTCCTAAACAGTTTTGGGTTGAAGCTTTCTATACCACAGTCTTTGTAATAAACAGGATTCCCTCGACTAATTTGCAAATGGATTCACCATATTATTTGTTGTATAGTCACCTACCATATTATTCTTCGCTGTCGATGTTTTCTGTACTTTCGAGACTAAGCTGCCAATAAATTTTGTCTTTGTTATCTTCCATGTGTATTTTTTATTTACAGTATTCAACATAAGGGTTACATATGTCTACATCCACCCACAGGGTGAGTCTATATCTTTATACATGTTGTATTTGATGAAAATATATATCCTTATGCTAACCCCAATTCTCTGTTTGATAGTGCTCAAGTTTAGGAGAAGAGGTCTACCTATGAAGAATGGTCAAAGTGTTATAAGCCTAAAACACATGCTCCTTCCTCTTCTGATTCATCACCTTCACATAAACCATCCATATGGGACACCTTTAATGTATCTAGTCCCTCAGGTCTTGTTTACCCATCACCAATGGTAGCTCTCGAGCTTCTCTTATAGAAGATGTCCCCATTGCAACATCAATTCAAGATGTCCTGGATGATGCAACACACAATCGTGGTGAAGAAAATGTTGTCACTTAAGAAACCGAGCAATCCAAATTTTTAACCTGACTCTAGGCATTCTTGTCATTACATGATGACAAGATCTCAAGATGGTATCGAAAACTTTATATTCTCCCATCCATGGCAATTATCTCAAGTGCTCCTACTTTTGAAATAATCCCTTTTAAACCTAGATCCATTGAATATGTCTTGGGTCATCCGGGTTGGCATCGTGCAATGGAAGAGGAAATTTAAACCTTACATGTTAACTCAACTTGGGAGCTAGTTCCACGTCTTTCAGGTATGATTATTGTTAGTCGTCTTTGCGTTTATAAGACTAAATTAAAATCTGATGGTAGTCTAGAGAGACTTAGGGCCAGACAAGTTGCTAAAGGATATAATCTGGCTGCTGGAATTTATTTCTTTGAAACATTAAGTCATGTTATTAAGCCTGCTATTATTCGGATTGTGCTCACCATAGCTATTGCGCACCACTGGTCTATCAAACAGCTTGATGTAAAACATGCTTTCCTGCATGGCTTTCTTAAAGAAGCTGTATTTATGGAACAACCTCCTGGATATTTTTAGCTCAAAATATTATAATCATATATGCAAATTAAAAGAGTTTTATATGGTCTCAAGCAAGCACCACGGGCCTGATTTAAATTATTTAGTGCCTATTTATTATCATTGGGATTTTATTGTAGTATAGTTGATTAATCTCTATTTGTTTCTCGTACTACTCAAGTATTATTATCTTTCTCCTTTATGTTGATGATATTATTATAACTGACGATAATTCAGATCTTCTAGAATGATTCATTTCCCAACTTGGAAGGGAATTTATAATAAAACATCTTCGACCTCTTCACTACTTTCTTAGCATATATGTATCTTATTTTTTAGGTAGACTTTTTCTATCGCAAAGCAAATATGCTCGGGATCTTCTAAGTCGTGCTCAGATGCTTGGTGTCAAACCTATTTCTACACCAATGGCAATGAAAAATAATATTCATGAGAATTCTATTTCATTTCATGATTCATCCCTTTATCAGAGCATTGTTGTTGCACTCCAATACATTACCATAACACAGACTGATCTTTCCCATAGTGTTAATACAGTATGTCAATTTATGCATGTCCCTACAATTGCACGGTTTCAGGCAATGAAGCAGATTCTTCGTTATCTCAATGGTGCACAATCCTGTGGTATAAAAATCTTATCTGATAGTTCCCTTGAGTTATATGCTTTCTCTGATGCAGACTGGCTACATGTCCAAATACTCTCCGTTCAACCACTGGTTTCTGCACCTATCTTGGTTCCAATTGCATATCTTAGAGTGCTAAGAAACAATCCACTGTGGCTCGTTCAAGTGTCGAAGCAGAATACCGATCTATGGCATCCATTGCTACAGAATTGACATGGTTGTCTTTTATTCTTTGGGATATTGTGGTGCTTCTTCCTCAGCCACCAACACTTTTTTGGGACTAAATTAGTGCTCCCTATGTAACAATTAATCATGTTTTTCATGCCCAGACAAAGCACATTGAGTTAGACTATCATTTTGTGTGTGAAAAGGTTGCTCTTGGATTACTTATCACTTGATTTGTTTCCTCTCGTAATCAAGTAGCGGATATCTTCACCAAGCCTTTTCCATGAGATGTTTTTCGAGATCTTTACTTCAAACTCGGGATTCTAATGCCTCCTCAACCGAGCTTGAGGGGGAGAAATAAAAAAAAAATTCAAACAAGATAGGAAAGTGACTTATTATTTCCTTTTGAGGAGAATGTAGTAAGATAGGAAATTGTATATTGCATGTAACAAGATAGGAAAGTTACACTATTATATTATCATTATATATACAACGAAAGAACAACCACAAGAATAGTGTGGGGCATAATTATTTTCTCAAAAAATTCCTCTCTAAATTTTCTTTAAACTGAGTTGTTATAATCAAATAATTAAAAAAAAATTTAAAGCACAATTCTTACTACCTTTGCTCGGCCAATATTTGGAAGCTGATCTAGCATCGAAAAGAAACTACCACTCTTGCTACATAATTCCGACTCAGCCTTCTCAACTTCCTGACCAAAAAGTAAGATATAATGTTAGGTAATGTAATGTCCAAGAGAAAAGAAATTTTTTGCTCAATTAGTTACAAAATAACGTCAGAATAATTTTCCAAATGCAATTTGGCACAATTCATTGTGTTGAAGCATAAAACTGTAAGCTTTTTGGTTTTGAGAAAACTAGAATTATAAAATCTTTGATATTAAATAGAAAGTAGGGAAATTTGCATATATTCTATTATATTTTTTGGAGTTTAAAAAAAGTGTCCCTAATTTTTTATAATCTAGTATATTATTATTTTAGCCCTTTTTTTCTATAAAGTAGATTGAGCTCAAATTTTAGGGGTTCAAACTTAAATAAATAAAATGGCCAATATAACCAAAATAGCCCTAAAATTTCTATGGATATTTTTGGAATTTTCATTTTTGTCTAAAGAACTCTATATTTTTTAAACAAATGAGTGATGATAAGAAGTATGAGTACACGAATTTTGAGCTCAATCCAATATATAATAAAGATAAATTAAAATACGATGTATGCTTTTTAAAAAGGACATGGATGAAAAAATAAAATATTGGGGGTAATTTCAAAATTTTATGCAAGGGATATTTACCTAAATGTTTTCCTTTTTTTCCTTTTTTTTTTTTGGGAATCGGTCATGGCTTGATTGGTTAATTTTTCTAACTTATAAACAAAAATTTTCTCCCAGTTAACTTTTTTTTTTTTTTTGGGAAATTACTTCCACAATCTCTAAGTTAACTATTTGCCGTAAAGTCTATAAATGTGGGAAAAAAAAGACCAGAAAATAGAGTTTTAAGAATGTTCACCTCAATGGCCCATAGGACCATACTCGAGAACTCGATTAAACCAATATCACGATCCATAGAATTTTCAGTACTCGAATCAGCATCTACACCAATGGGGGCACCAAGAATACACCGCTCATGCATGGAAGCAATTGCATCACGTACACAATCTTCAGGCCTAAGCTCCGGCACTAACAATTTTTTTTATTTTATTTTTTTTAATGTTAACGGTAAGAGCCCCATATATACAGTACAATAAAGAGGAAGAAGTAGAGGAATACAAGCTAACTGTGTACATCAACATCGTCAAAAGAGAGCGAAATTTCAAAAAATTAAAATAAATAATAAAATAAATAAATAATAATAATTGTTAAATGTCCCGGTCCCTCGATCAGGTATTGACATTTCTAAAGCTCGGTACGGCTTCCATGATTCTTTCCTTTATAATTCAAAAAAAAAAAGAGAGAGAGATATGATAAAATCCAATACAATCCAAAAGGAGTTTGTTTCAATTTGGGAAGGAAAACAAAGCAATTCGGTGTTTTGGCCTATTCGAGAAAGATTTTGGAAAATTTTTTAATTTAATATAAATAAATAAAATATTTATATAAAAATAATTAAAAGTTATAAATAAAATTTTCAAAAATAAAAATAAGTACTTTTATATAGATATTTATTTGCTTCAGCCGGATTGGCCAGCTGACCGAAACAGCAGCAACAAACTTCGTTTCGCGTCGGTCTACACCTAAAATCCGAATGCTTCAGCGTAACTAATCTGAGGGTGAAACCAAGAAATTTTGGCTTTCCAAAAACCAAGCAAATTACCTTCTTTTGTTAACCTTAACCCAAGCAAATTACCTATTTATTGAGAAAAAACTCATATAAGCAACTAAAAAACAATTTCCCAATACCTGCAATTACCATATATCTGAAATACATCATTTCTAACTTTAGATTTCAATGAAAATTAAAATAAAATTATTGAAAAACCCCAAAATCGCTTATTCAAGTTGACCTATAAGTTGCCCAAACAAATTGAAATTGTCAAATAAAATTGCCCACGATGCTAGTTTTCTGTGTAAAGTTAAACCCAAAAATCCTCAATTCTCAAATTACAAAACTGGCACAGGCACAAAATAAATTATTAAAAGATGAATTCCATAATCTCATGAAAGCCATCTATTTTCCTCAGTTTTTTTTCCCTGTTTTTTCGTTTTCCTTTTCTTTTCTTGCGTTTTTCTTAAGTCTAAGCTTTTAAGTTCTTAACTTGCATAATGACAATTAAGTAAAACCCAAGTTACAAAACACCCCTATATTTTCAGGTAAATTCTAAATTAAGTTTATCTAAATCTAAAAATAATGAAAAAGGAAAACAGATAGTTGGAAAGGAGCAAAAATGAAAAATCTACCACTATTTCACCCAGAAAATTAAAAATATAAGAAAAACTAACTACCTGAAGAATTATGAATTCCTGGAATCACGTAGAGAGGAATGTGATCGAGAAACAGCTGAATTGCGTTATCCGTTGCCCCCTGTTTTTCATAATTATTGTGAATTTTCTCAAAATTTTCTTTAAATCCATCTTCTTCATCTGAATTTCTTTCTTCTGTTTTCTTCATAAAACTCTCTAAATCCCTTCGATCCATCCCCAAAGAAATGCAGATTTTGTTGCTTTTTTTTTTCCTTTTATCGCATTTTTATTTTGCTATTTTCACTTAAACTTTTGCCCCTTCTTTATTTGTTTCCACTCTCGTCACCCTTGTGGTGAGGAAGAGGAAAGAGCAGGTCAGGAGGTCAGCCAACAATGCTGGGTTGGGCACTTGTTGGCAGGAAAACAATCCACGTACCATAAATTTGACAGGTGGATGGATTTGGGAGGTAACGTTGGCCTAGTAACGGTCGTATTTAACAGCTGGTTCAGGCATTATCGATGTTATATCTACTGCCGGTTCAGGCATTAATGTTGTCATATCCACGACCTATTCAAGCATTCTCCATATTCTTGTTGTCTTCGGAGGAAAAATTTTGGCTTTTTTTTAATTTAATATAAATAAAGGTAATTATCGGAAATATATTTTAATTTTTTATTAATTGAAAAAAGAATATCAATTTTCATAAACTTCGTTTACACAATTTTTCTTCATTTTCAAATTTATTTATTTTTTTTACTAAAATAACCTTCACAGTAGTCGTTTTACCGTAATACATATCGCAAGTTTTATGGCAATTAAAGTATCGTAATAACTTGAAGTAATATTACGATACTTTAAGTATCATAATAGATAACATTTTTTTTACGGCATTCTTTCTACCATAATAAGTTAAAGTTTTACTATGGCAATCGAAATGCTGTAAGACTTTCACACGTTATAAACCCTAACCCGAAGCTCATTCTTTCTTTACGGTTCTTGTTCTACCGTTATAGAGCTCTCAACCTTTGCGGTTCCCAACCTTTGCGCTCAATCTCTCACCAATCTCTCACGGGTCTCCCTCCCTCATCAGATAATCGATTGTATTGTTTGAAAGATTGATAAATAATAGATGATACAATAGCAAATGAATGAGAGAGATAGAAAATGGATGAGAGAGAGAGGAGGCTAAACAAGAAAAAAAAGCTAAAGAAATCGTGAAAATAGGATTTTATGAAAAAAAAGGTAAAAAAAAAGTGGGATAAAATTACGGTTATTTTAATACCGTATAATATATGTAAAGTATTACGATAGTTTGAGTACCGTAATTGGATATTATGACATTACGGTAATTAAAGTACCGTATAAAATGTGTTAAGAATTACGGTATATAAATTACCGTATAAAATTTGCTAATCATTACAATATTTAAATTACTGTAATGTTTTTCACTATAATACGATTACCGTGAAGATCATTTTGATCCAAAAAACTAGAAAATAATGAGAAAGGGTGTAGACGAGGTTTTTGGAAGTTGAAGGTTTTTTTCCAATTAAGCTAAAGTATATGTAGATTTACAATAATTTCCCTATAAATAAATTAGATATTTATATATAAAATATAAAAATTTAACAAAAAAACAAAAACTTGTATATCAATATTTCATTGCTCAGGCTAAAGATGTCGAAGTTTCGACCGAATCTGACCGAAACAAACACTAATATGACCAAAACAGCCCAAAGCAAACCGAATCTCACCGAAACGGCAGCACCAAACTTTACTTTCGTCTAGGTGTAAAATTCGAAGGCTTTGGCATCTTCGGCGAAGCAAACCGAATTTGCCATCATTGGGCATTATGGACTAAGAAGAGAGATGTGGAGGTGAGAAACAAATGCCCCCACCCCACAATTTTATAGGGAAAAAGACGTAGACGCCCTTCCCCGGTCACATAAAAGCCCATGACCCCCTTAATTTAAACAAAAAAAAAAAACATGTTTAACTTCTTTCTCACCATTTTTATTGTCTAGATTATAGAATTTATACTTCTATTTTTTTCTAATAGCTTCATAATATAACTTTTTTTTCTAATAACTTCATAATAAAAGTGTAGAATTAAGGTGCACATCAAAAATCCCTCATAAAATATTGTTTTGATGTTGGAAAACCTTCTAATTGATCATATCGACATCGAGATGAATGAATATGAAAAGAAAAAAAGATTTCAAGTCCTAAAAATAGTGTATCTTGCAACACATTCTAGACCATCCATTTTCAAGATTTTCAAGTGCTTAGAGATTTATTTGATTGAAACCATATTTGGAGTTTAAGATTTTATAATTAAAAATGAAAATAGATTCTCAATCCATGCTAAAAATGTTTTATACCAAAATTATATTTATGATAAAATTTGGAGATAGGCTTGAGTTTGATTGTTTAATGTTACAACCATAATACAAACCACACCTATAAACTAAGGGATTGTATATAATGAGACCATTTACCTTTTATGCAAGGAGTAACAATTACATATAACCACTTGATGTGAAATCTGATAGCTTAGGTCAGTCACAAAGTTCAAGAAAAATTCTTTTGAAGTTTGAGCATGGTTAATGGAATAAATGCAACTATCCAATTTCACATCCAATGGCCAAGATTAATTGTGGCCACCTTGTACCAAAGATAAACAATCTCATGGTATACTTTTCCTTTAGATAATAGGGTGATTAAGAAAAGAATGGTAAATTCGGTATTTTGGATAATAGAAAACGTTAGGTAGGGGTTAAACATTGTTTTTTGTCAAACTAAGGGGTTTCCTATGATGATTATTATTTGGAATTATAATTTTAGAGAGGGCGTTTATGTCCCTATTTCATATTAATGTGTGGCCCATTATTTTGGTTAAGGCTTTGATATATACTCATTTCTTTAGAATAGGGCCTACTCCATAAAATGTGGGCTGAGGGCAAGCCCTGGCTATCACGGCCCATGGCTAGGACCAAGTTGGGCCTGGGCCTAGGCCCTTTCAGTTTAGCCCGGGCCAGCCCTTTTTTCTTTATTTTTCCCTTTATTTTATTCGGTTCTATTTGACTTGGCCCTGATAGGACTAGGGCTGGGCCTAGGCCATGGTCTCTTTGACCATATCAGAGCGAAGCTAGGGTCAAGGTGGGCTGGCCCATTGCCTACCATAATTTAGACAAGGATAGATTTTGGATCATAAATTTTAGCACTTGAAAATTAATTGAATACAAATATAACAAATATATTTTAAAATAAAAAAATATATTTTTTATAATAACCGTCTAATTTGGATTTTGGTGCTGCCACCATTTTTCCGCATGCATCAAGGAACGCTTTATGAAACTGTCCCTTGATTGATGAAATACTTTTTGTTTTACTTTTACTATTGAGCACGTACACTATGCTCCTTCAAGAACGTAATTTACTTCTACTCCCTCGATCAAGATAGAAGATTTTTTCAATTTCAAATTTTGCAAACCGTTTAAGAACTAGTAGATTATTTTTCTAAAACAAAATTAAAAATTGAGTCTTCTAACATAGATCACCATCTAAAAATTAGATGGTATCTATTCAATCGCAAGACATTAATTTTTTAAGTGTATAGAGGGTACAATTAGGAAACTCTTTTTATTGATATTAATCTATGGGTTGAAGAGGTTACATTCCTAAAATCTGAGATCCTAAAATTAATTCTGAGTGCGGTATCTTTTGATGTAAAATGTAGAAGGAAGATAATCTCAGTAATCATAATCAAATCCAAAAAATTAAAATTAAAATTTTAAAAATGGATCATCTTAAATTTTAAATTTTGATACTTTGGAACTTTTATTTTAATTCTTTCAATAGGCATTCTTGTAAAAATGCTATATATTGATGTATTTAAAACCTATCCCCTAGTTTTCATATTTTAGCTCATGTATTATTTTTTCTTGATTCTTTTTTTTTTTTTTACCCAAAGTATCCATGTCTCCAAACTTCAAGTTTCAAAATTGTCGTTTTTTAGAGGAAATATTGATTTAGAACTTCAATTTTTTAAATGACTTTTTTCCAAAATTAAGCACTTCAGGATTTGAATTTCTGAATTGACTTTAGTGAAAATTAAGTGATATGCTTTGAATCAAGGATGCTTAAGTAGTTTCCTAGTTATTAAATTCTTCGAAAAGTTATGAACAAGTAGACAAGTGCCCTAAGGTCGTAACTTCAACTTCCAAGCTTGACACTTTCCTAATTTTTTAGTGAATAAGATTTTCAAAACTTCAGGTTTTGAAATGCTTAAGTTTCAAAAAATTCAATTCAAAACTTCAAGTTTTGAACCCCTATATCAATCAAGAAGAAAAAAACAATGGTTTGGTATTTGAAGTTCTAAACTGAGGATAATTGGGGAAAAGATTCTCAAAAAAAGACGTGAGTATAAAATATGAAAAATAATGAATATTTTTTACGTAATGTAAAATATATAGGATAATTATGAAGATATTCATTCTTTAAAAAAAAAATAATTTTAATATTTAATTCTATTTTTTTCATATCTATGATAGTAGTGATTAAGATTATCGATCTGTGAAATTTTAGATCTAAAGTCAACCTCTACAATGAATTCTGGAAAGAGACAACATATGAATATGGACACACCAAATATTTTCTTGATAAGATAATCAAATGAAAATTTTTCTTGATTAATTGAAGAATGGAAAGATGATCAATACTAGAATAGGAAAGCAAGATAAGGAGAAGATAAGGATTTAGAGCCGCTTGATCACTCGCTTCTATGATGACATGGAACTTTCTAATTTTGGGGGGTTAAATTGATGATGGATCATGGGCCAAGTATAGCAAAGCTGAGAAAGAAAGGGTAATAAAGGGGAAAGGATAGAGTTTTGGTACGTCAAGCAAATCAATTATTCATATGTGGTCTCTTTCCAAAAACCTTCTTAGAGATGGCTTTTACACCTAAAACTTCATGGGTCAATAGTTTTGACCACCACAACCATGAGTATGATAAAAAATTTGAACTTTAAAAATAAACTACTTTAAACTTTGCTTTTGGAATGTTCAATAGAATTTTGAGTTGATTTTCACATTGACACTATTTTTCTGAACTGCAAAATCATGCATCTAAAGCTCTAGAGTCAATTAAAACTTTTTTTTAGATATGAAATCCATCTCTGAGATAGATTTTTAAAAAGGGATTGCATAACATTTTAAGAGCAAACCATTATGAAGGACTTTATTTATGGTGATGTAGGGGTAAATTGATGAGTAATGAGATGCTCGTTATACCTCTATCTGACGAGGAGGGGGAGGGGGGAGGGAGACTTCTACATAATGAAATCATGTTGCTACTCAGCAAAGGAGGGGAACTTCTACATAATGAAATCATGTTGTTAATGAGCACAGTCCTAATATGATGCTCAAAGTGGGCCAAATATAAGGCACTTCTGACATAATCTTTCTCACCATAAATTAGAGGTAATTAGGTTAAAAAGAGACTGCTTATGCTAGAGCATTCCCCATAAGCGCGTGTTGCAACGAAGCCTAGGTACAATGAGAAATGAGCAAGGGTTAGCTAGGGCATTCTCCAAAACGATGCCCCACAGTACCGCCCGATTGTAGTGAAAAAGTAGGCAAGGGTTCCAGTGACATTATATAATAGTGCAAGTGAAGATGCTAGTCTAAGATTGCAGAAGTGTCAAACAGTTAGCAGATAAAGGGTCCCGTCAAATTACATCTCAAGCGAGAATCGGGCCATAAGGTCTTATCTTGCTCGGACAACCGACAATGCTAGCTTTCCGTGCACCTTAGCCTTGGAATTCAAGAGAAGATTTTCTAAAAAGGTTTAATACAAAAAAAAAAAGGGAGGGTTTAATAAAGGTCTTTCAAAATAGAGAGATGATAATGAAATTAGACAAATCAAAGCAAATTGGGCTCAGCTAAGAAAGCTTTAAATCATGCTCATAAATGGTGACAAAGCATTGAAGATGAAGAAGCAATATGAATCTTATTAATGCCAATGATTGAGATAAAGGGGAGAGAAGGGAATGTAAAAGGGTCTTAATGGGGGAGAGAGAGAGTTTAATGAATATGATGGATGCTCCTTAATGGAGAAATGGAGGAAAACATGGATATCATGCATGAAATGAAAGAGAGTGAAAGAAACCTAGGACCTTAGGCCAGGAGGCCCCTACGCCAGGCACCTAGAGTCGGCGTCGATTCAGATTAAGTATTTGCACGGTCAATCGCGATTTTTCAAGTTCGTATGGGACAAATGAATGTGGGAGGAAGATGACCTGAAAAGTCTGATTATCTGGGTCTCCTTCAGTATAAAGAGGTAGCTTTTCAGGTTATAGAGGTTCTGGTCTAGATGGTAGATAGGGTTTGGGTAGGTAAGGATACACTTTGGATGGAGGTTGAATATTAGATCTTCGAGAATTCAGCCTTTTGCTTAGGTTCAATTCAATAGAGCTTACTGTTGGGTGTGTTTTCAGTCACATATAAGGACCAGGTTCATTTTAATACTGATATGATAGCTAAGCTTCATACGACGCTTAATGAAATACCCCATGTGATGAAAATATATGATATGATCATGGTCCATCATATGAAAGGCTTGATATGGCTAAAGGAATCTTAACTCATCAGTTAATCCTTAAAGGTCCTAACTCACTGCTGATAATGCCAAAAGCCCGTTAGCTAAACATATTTAAGGTTTGCATAAAATGGTGAAGCCATCTCATTTTGAGACAAGTTCTACGATACATATACTCCTAAGGCTCTATGTACCATATCCATGTGATTTGCGGGGGAACAGATACGGCTTAATATTGGCATCCATCGTTGGTTATGCACATGTGTTATAACTTACGATCAATTATAAGAGATCATGAATACATTTCTATTTGAGATAGAACTCCAGAATGAATATATTCCTCGGCATATAAATGCCTCTCCACTGGATATTAGAGGAGTAACTGGGCAAGATATAGTGTGACTCTTTGAAAGACCCATCGTATGTTGAAATAATGGGGTTGATCGATGGAGCTTAAAGGAAACCTCATCATAATATATTGAGGTGAATTCCTAAAATATATCTATTAAGGCCTCATGTGCCTTAAGGTCAAAGGGTTATATGACTTGGGCAATATTTGGACCTGGCTTAACCCATATATGTATCCACTGTTGGTTCGGATATGCCCTAACTGGCACCCCGAAGCTCGATATCTTCGGGACCAAATTGAGACTCTCAGGAAACCACGTCGAAGTGTTGTGACCCTTTTCTTGAAGTTTCGTATTAGTCGGAGGTTGGATAGCTCATTGACTATTTCTCATTCATTCCAGACATAACGGCAGTCGACAATTGATATTATAATTTCTCCTTTATTATGAAGAATTTCCCAAGAAATTGAGACCGTTGGATCCTTGATCCGATCACCCTTAAAAAGTGCAAAAAAAATTTATGCAAGTAAAGAAAACATGTTCAGCGGGATGAACAGAAAGATGAACTAACGAGTAATGAAAATGGAAGATATGTCATAGTCTTTATCATTAGACAGCTCGACTAACTCGCAAGGCTACATATTTAAAATTCAAAAGAGGGATAGTTGGCCGCATCAGATGGGCCTGAATTTGAATTCATGTATGGTTAAGGGTTGACCACATATGATAAACATGAATTCAAAGTTTACGCGTGATTGAGATTGAGGTCAAGACATTTACCTGCGGATTTAAATTCGTGTGAAGCCATGAGTTCAAATTCAAATCCACGAAATCCGTTCATTTGAACTAGAAGTTTAGCTCACACATTCAAATTCAAGTAGAAGATAAGGACAAATTGAAGATTCAGCGTGAAGGTGAGGAAGAGGATAAGCATAGTCAAGAAATCGATGATGAAGATGATATTTAGTGATTATCAAAGAGAGATTGAAGGTTATCATCTGAAAAAGATTATAAAAGTCGGGCGAACATATGAGAACAAGGTTCGCATATTTTTCTTGGAGATAAGTACTCCTTGAGAGGACATATGTCATAGGTTGATCAAGTATTATGATAGCGTGAGAGAAGAGAGAAAAGAGAAAGAAATTGATTTTGTGCTCTGAAATACTGGCTTGAGACCCGTTTTTTGAAAGGGACAAGGATGTAGGATTAGCATCCCTGTCATAGATCACGTATGTGGGTTGATATCCCATTCGATGTTATCTCCTTTTATATATATGTACGTCTTGTTTTGTTAGAACCGAATGCATAGGTCTTGAGGTTGTAATCAAAGGTAGTTGGCCTTATTTGTTCTTTTTATTGTATTATTTGGTTAATGTAAATTGTAACAGGGGATTGAACTCCTAGAACTATTCCATTCCCAGTATATAATATAAAAAACCCATGTTATTATGATATGGAATGCATGGGAAAATTTCACCCCGAATGTGTTGTCCTCTACTAAAGCATTTAATTAGACTTGCAACATGTTTTAAATTATATTGTCCTTTTTAAAACATCGAATACGCCCTTTTCTTACATCAATTCACATTTTGGAGCGTCCACTTACGCGCCTAATGTGCAAAAATTCTCTTTTTAAACCTAAGGTCAAGAGATCTATTTATAGTCAAATCGGTTTCAAGATAGCCATACATCCATCCTTGGGCGCTAGCCCGAATGCCTTTGACGCCACTAGCACTGGTGTCGAATCTGTCTGAATCTGTATTAATTGCCGCCTCTAGTAATAAATGTCGTATTAATTACTTTCTTATCATGTAACTAGATTGGGTACAACTTTGTGGGGCGGTGTGTCAAAGGTTCAGCGCCACTGGTAGTGGCACCAGCGCCACTTGGAGCTGCTCCATATTCAAATGTGTCATGTGTCATGCTATGGGGATTCTAATCAAGGTTAAGTGCTATTTGGACTGCCTTTGGCGCCACCTTGAATGGCGATGGCTTCTGACAGTTATTCTAAGGCATCGTACTTTTGGAGGCTGATGAAACACTTCTTAGTCCACCAAAAGTCATCACGTATGCTCGTACTATCAGAGAGCACGTCAGTATGGCTTGACACATGTTAGACGATACTGACAAGCATCATTACTCAGCTTTATGTCACTCTTTCATGTTGTTGTCGTTTTGATGAGAAACTGGTTTAGTGGAACTTCAAGGAGCACGACGTCATTGGTAGTGGTGTTTGGCCCTTCACTCTCCTTTCGAGCCATTTTTTGGATGTTGTCTTCTACCTACCTTCTGTTGCCGCTGGGAATTGCACTGGTGCCACTAGAGTAGGGCTAGATCATCTTTCATCCTAAGTTGCTCATGATTTGGCGATTTTGATTATTGTTTTGACATTTTTCAAGTCACAAGTATCGACAGCCCTGTCCAAGTGTTTTGGGTGCTTGTGAGGTCTAGTTTCACAAATGGGTTAAAGTGGATGTGAATGGTTCAAGTATCAAGGTGGTTTTCCTGGGGTATTTTGGTCTACCGTGGTTTCCTCAATCAAGATCAGGGTGTCTACAGATGCCCCTCTTTGTCATCTGTGTTGCAAGTGAGCGATGGGACACAAGGAAAAAAAGAAGTAGACACCTGAGATATAGTCAAATGTGGTAAGGAATTGAAACACCGTCGTTCTTCAGAAGCCTGGCCTCGTAAGACCTAGGTGCCTGGTGGTCTCGCAAAGGACCCAGAGGTTAGTTTAGCCCATCATTCGGGGCATCGCAAGTAGGTTTCCCTCCATTTGTAGGTTGACGATCAGTGTGCCAGTGTCTTGAGAAAGTTCAAGTTTAAATATCTAAGCGGAATGCTCCAAATGAGAAAGGCGAAGAAATCTCGATTGAGTGAGCCATAGCTAACCTCGCATCCCAGGTGTGTTCCTAGGTGTTGAGACAATGATTAGTTTGGAAATTTGGTGTTTTGTTTTTTGTTTCATGGCTTTGATGGAGAAAGTGGGTAATGCATTCACTTGCCGTAGTCTTTACCTTTTTAGACTGGATGACCATATGTGCTTTCTGATCATCATTATCAAAGCCAGTCCGACTCCTTTGTTTTCGAAAATGTTCTCAAAAGAATGTTTTGAAGTCACAAGGGAGTGAGGTTTTTGAATCAGATACTAATGCCGAGTTACGATTTAAACCAAAGAAATTAAATTTTTTGAAATGACCAACAAAGGGAAAGTTTTGTGAAATACCCTAAACCGATTTGCCCCAGTGTTAGAGTTCTTTAAAAGAGGATGAGACTTGCACCATTGTGGGGCTATGCGCCATTATGCACTGTATTTTTTTTAAAAAAAATAGTTTTTTATAAAACAAAGGTGGTCGCAAAATTTAAGCTCATGCAACTGAGGAGCCGACAAAATGGTTTAACGTCGTGTAGTGATAGACGAGAACAAGCAATTTAACATCTTACGGTTGGTGGATGAGCTTATTGGTCGCCCCAAACAAGTATTGCCAAAATCCTGTTGGGGTAGGTTAATTATCAATCGTAGGTTGATGATTCTATCATACATGGGGTTCGGTATCCGTCAGAATCAAATTCGGGGCAATTGGCGGGTTCTGATTCTTTGGCATCGTTACCCATAGCGCTAGCGCCATTCCAAATGTATCTATATACTATTAAGGGCATTTTAATAATTTTGATGACACCCAACCCAAAGAGAATCATACTTTTTTCAACGAATGGACACTTTAGATTGATTTATAATGCTCTAATATATTGGGTTTTGCACTTCGAAATGGCTAGGTGCAGCCTGGGGCGCCATTGGAAGTGGCGCTGGTGCCATTGCCTTTGATAACTCCATGTTTTCATGCAGGGCTATATATAGGTTGCCCTTATAGGCCTATGGGGCATTTCTAGTAAGAGTATCAACTCCCTTGATCTAATGTGTAAAATAAATAAATAAGTAAAACTAAAATCAAAATATGCTCAAAAAGTAGAATTCAACATAAATATACGTAAATTATCAGATTTATCCCCTATAGTCCCCTGTATTTCATATTTACCTTTATTTATTGTTTAATACATCTATACCCACATTCTAATGATATTTTTTTTTTTTCTTATAAGGTATTTTTATATCGCCATAGACCTATTATGCTCGTGGTGCTCTTTAAACACTTATCCACTATGTCTCTCCCTCTCATCACCCACGTCATGGTGCCCCCATTCTCTCATCATCTCTCTCTCTCTCTCTCTCTCTCTCTCTCACACACACACTTATAAAGCTTATAATGTTTTTTGCAATATTTTAAGGCTTTGTTAATGAGGACAAAAGGTATTTGAAATCAAGGCTTCAAATTTCTAGTCTCCGTTTTATAAGTGTGCTTGTGTTTTCTTTACTCCAGGTTGTTGATTAATTACGGTATTATAGACACCCCATTTTGAATTTGGTTAATTTTTCCCTATTTTTTCATTTTGCTTTTCAAAATTTTAAATATTTAGAAAAACCTAGTAAAACTTTAAGGACTATTTTACCCAAATACACTATAGTCTACCTTGTCTATGGTCATAGTCTCTTAGACCATGGTCTCAACCTACAAGAAATCGTAAGAAATAATTTAGGAGTCCTAAAAATCTAGGAGACTATCTAAAAACTTATCCCAAGGCATTAGAACTGGGAAACCAACTCAAGATTATGAAAGGTTCCATCAAACCCTATCAGTGGCATGCACCCAAATATAAAATTATATATACAAAGACAATAAGTCACAAACTTGCTAGAATCTATCCTATTTGCCTTTTTGAATGATCATTACAATTCTAGGGTTAGTGCTTTGGAGCTTATACAAATAGGGGGAGATGTCTGCATATGCCTTCTCAATGTGAAGCATCTATCATCGCCTTTGCAGTCTTCTTGCCCCGCCACGCCTACTAATAAGATAGTGTGATGCCATGTTCATGCTAAATATCATTTATAATATCTCTTGGTGTTAAACTCGGCTAGTCATGGAAAAATCTTTCACCCTGCGTGCTACTAATTCTCTTTAGGCCATTAGTTGATGAACCCTACATATTGCACCATGAGATGAGTGAACATTTGCAAACCTCTTCACCCTAAAGTATTTTGTCTTATCAAATATATAGCAGTGAATTTGCCATGAGCATCCATCTACCACATACTTTGCCCATACACGTCCACCCTCACGTTTTTTGAATATCAAGACAAAGTTGTAAAATATAACGTAATCAATAAGATGGTTACGGTCCATGTGTACACTATCAAAATCTTGTCCCTAATTAAGTGATACTTCATAACGATCTATTCTTGTAAGGATTTCTATCAAATCACCATTGTCGATATCACGCTCTATCTCTTTCTCAAATCCGACCTCTAGACCTATGATAGCTCCTTCATTGAGTTACCCACCCACATATTCCCTAATCCTCCTGCAAACAAGAAAGGTTTGATTCCATGGAGCTTTTAGTAAACCATAGGCTACAACACACCTACATTAAATGTAGAAAACAAAGCAAAATACTTACCTAACTCTCTTTGACGACCCATGGATGACCATTGCAAATCTATTTCTATACAAATCATTTGTTTGACGTGACATGTACATATCAATGAGAGAAGGACTTTCCAGCATACACCCGACATCTCAATCGTTCTTCACATCTAACATAGACAAATAGCTTGGTAAATTGGGGTTACATTACTTAATTGTCATGGTTCTAGGGTCCTAATGCATCAAATTCCTCAAATGTGCCTTAAGCTAATCAAAGGAACCATTTTGCATAAAGAATGTCACTTTCACCATTTCTCTATCATAGAAAAGATGCCCATCGTTTGAGCTTTAAAAATCCATCAAAACACAACCAATTTTACTCTCTGATCACCCATTAGTAGCCCTTAGCAAATATGATTAAGCAATAAATGAGATAAATATGCAATAAAAGCGAGATAAAAATAAAAAAAATGAACATTTAAAATAGGAAATGATAATTGATGGTAAAATATGTGATTAGCCCACTAGCTCATATGAACATATGAGCCCAATGGCCCAGATTGAATCTGGGCCGATTTGACAATCACAGATGTCTGGTAGTGCTTAAATTTTATTTTTTTTCACAAATCCAAACCATTTGAAATTTTAGGTGTGTGTTCTTCTCATCAAGACTCACCTAATAAAAATATAAAAAAATTTATTCGTAAAATAGAATGACAAAAATACCCCTTGAACTTTTCAGGGGTAGTTTGGTTAATTTATTTTATGTAAAATATTTTTTTGATATTTTTCAAAGATTCACTTATTTTTATGAATACATGCCTAAAATTTTAAGTGATTTAGATTTATAGAAAAAAAACTAAAATTCAAAACTACCAGACATTTGTGATCGTCAGATTGACCCAGATTCAATCTGGGACGTTAGGCTTATATGTTCATATGAGCTAGTGGGCTAATCCCATCTTTTTCCATAATTGATTGCATTCACATTACCTAGCAACATAAATAATTATCACACACATTACATATAAGCAAATAAGGTCTATAGCAATGCATTGCAAACTACTCAGAATTACGATATCTCAGTTAAAAAATATAACATTTACACAAATAAGATTAAAAAACATGATGAGTTATTGTAATAGAACTTGCATCTATGTAAACCACTGTAACACATGAGTGAGAAAAAAAGAGTCTGAAATTTTTGAATATAATCCAAGTTGATGTTCACAACAGAAAAAATAAATAAATTTACATGACAATCTACGATTTTGCTTCTTCAAAATTTCTTTCCCCATTTGGCCCATGAACAAGTGACCAAAGTAGATGTGGGTACTGTGTAATTTACCAAAATTAAAAGTATTACCAAACAGGCATAAAAAAAAAAGCAAAAAAAAAAGAAAAAAGAGTCCTGCCAACCACACTCATAAAATAGCCTTAATCTATAGACAGAATTTTACATAGATTTTCTCGATAATGATATTTGAATCAAAATCACATAAACATTAAGCAAAGGGTGCCTAATTTGAGTTGAAATTGATGAAATGGGCCATTTTCATCAACATCTAAAGGGAATTTTACAGAGAAATGACATGAAATTGCAAATGTGAAGAAGAGAACGCGATCCGCTTACCTTGATCTTTTACGAGGCTTTTACAGAGATGAAATGTGTGGGGTGGTGGATCTATGTGGGGTGGGCAGTAGAGAGCATGTTTACATAGGAGAGAGAAAGTACCCCATAAAAGAAAGTACCCCATAAAATTTACTTGTTAAAGAGGGTGACATAGCGCCACGGACCTACCATAGCTATGACATATTTGGCATTCAAAACTCAACCTACGATGTTGCCTTTGCCTTGAAGCCAAACTTGGCTTTCCGATCCTTGCTTGTGCGTCACGATTATATTATGTCCGTGGCGATGTGCCACAATTATATTAGGTATGTGACAGTTTTAGCTCCAACCTTGAGTAGAGTAGGGGCAACAGGTTATATCAGGTTTGTGGTCGATGCACCACAATTATATTAGGTCTATGGCGGTTGTGGCTCCAAACTTGAGCAAAGTATAATTGGGTATGTGGCTGTTTGGCTGCAACCTTGAGCAAAGTAGGGCAGCGCCTATTGGGGTTCAAAGAGCACCACAAACATAATAGGTCCCTAACGGGAGGATAAACATCATTTATGAAAAAAATAATTGAATGTGGGTATGGATGTATTAAATGAGAAATGTAGGTATATTTAAAATATCTATTAAGTGAGAGCAACACCCCTCTTATTAGCGCCACGTGTCTTTTTTCATTCAATTCTTATCCCTCTCTCCCTCTCACAGTTCTACGCTCTCTCTCTCTCTCTCTTTTATTTCTCTTATTTTACTCTTACTTTCTATGTCTCCTACGTTTCTCCATTATCTCTCTCTCTATCCTACATGCAAGCAAATACATAAAAATAGGTAGCTCCTTTAGTTGTGTGATGACACCTCATCTTCTCTCCATCTCTCCTATGTTTCTATATTAGCTCTCTCTCTCCATCCTACATGCATGAAAATACATAAAAATAGGTAACTCCTTTAGTTATGTGATACCTCACTTTCTCTCTCTTCTAATTAAAGCAAACTTTATGTACTTATCTTTTCCTCTCTCCCATGTTTCTATATTCGCTTTCTCATTCTCTCTCTCCCTACATTCAACAAAGGCATAAAAATAAGTAACTCCATTTTTGATATGATGACACATCATCTTCTAGGTAACTCTTATTTTTTTTAATGTGGTGATGCCTGATCTTCCATCTTTCCCCAATTTAAGTAAATTCCTTTCTCTCCCCAATCTAAGTAAATTTATTTCTCTCTCTGCATGATTTACTCTCATACTTCCGTATATTTCTGTTCCCTTCCCCATATTTCTCTTCCTGTCCCACATACCTTTCTCCCATGTATCTCTCCCCTATCTTTCTCCTTCCAACTTGTCTCTCCACCTCTCACAATTCTCCTACCTACATTACTCTTTCTCTCACACATACATACACATACACACCATAACTCTCTCTCTCAACTTTTAATATGTACCTCACATACAACAAATGTGACTATGCTAATTATCTCTAAGGAAATCATATTTTTTTTGAAAGAAACACCTATATGATCTTTTACAGGGGAATATATATATATATATATATATATATATATCACCCCTTTTGTTTTGGCAATAGATCACTTATAGGTGGTCTTATTACAACAACATATACTTAAAAATAAAATCAACATGGCAATAAAACCAAGATCTTAAAACTTGATGTCATTGAAATAACTATGCACCATGCTTGAGAATAAAAAATAAGATTGCAAGAAATAAAAGAAAAGAGTGTCAGAGATTACCTCAACCGGCCTTATTACACCCCACACCGAGTCACTACCATTCGATGGAGCGGGATCGACGATCTTGCTTCAATCTCGAACCCGGAAAGCAAGTTTAGGCCAAATTACATCAATTGAACATGAACCATTTTGATAAGAAACTCAAACCCAAAGTGAATTCCCTTAACAACCTAGTTTGAGAGAGATAGAATCTCTTTTACTAATCCTAAAAACCCTTAGCCATAAATCTATAGTTAAGAGATGGAAGAGAGAAGAACTCCATAGCCTAATCCCTTAGCCCCTTTTCACAATGTGGGAGAGAGAGATCAAACATGAGAGAGAGATAGAAAGATAAGGAGTAGAGATTTTGGGTAGAGACAATTTTTTTTTTATAGGCTTGAACAAGATTAGGGTTTATTAGGGTTTTCCTTGGCATGCCTCTTCTTGTGAGATTGAACATAGACCGTCGATCAATGGTGACTTGTGAGGTGAAAGGTCTGGACAATCCATTCTATATATGGGCCATCAATATTATGGAAGGCGCATGAGCTCTTATTCTTTTTTCTATCAATAAAAAATAAGTTAAATTAATTTTAATTAAATATTGCGCATTCCATAGAACAACACATCTCTACATATATTTTCTATAAAATCTATCAAAGATGTATTAAGTCAATATCTACTTCCATATTAAGTCAATATATGGTCAATACATACTCAATTCATAATTTGACCACATGTCACAATTTAAAGTTACCAAAAAATAAGGTCATATGGACCACAAAACAAAACTTCCATAAAATAGAAAGTAGAAAGAGATGGGGCGTGCCACCCATGGGAGGCATACATGGGCCCCGCCTTCTAGAAACATGGTGGGCCCATGTGTACAACAGGCCCCACCTTCTAGAAACATGGTGGGCCCATGTGTACAATGGGCCCCCATGATTATTATTTTTATGCATTTACAATTAACAAAATAATTTATAGTGAATATTAAAACATTGTAAGATCAATATCTTTAATTTTATAAATCCAAAAATTATAAATAAAATATCCAAAGGTTCATAAAAATTTAAATAATAATTCTAAAATAATCATTATCATAAAACAAATACAATTAAATTAATTTGATGAGAAATAGATCCATATGGTTTAAGAATTGAATCAACAATCATGAGGCACTCCACCTTCAACTAACTACGGACCACAGTTGCTTTATCAGATTGACTCAGTGTTTCTTATGACCTACAGTTCAAGCAGGGACTCATTAATGGGTCACCAAAGTCTAGTCGATGAGCCAAGGGGTCGTAATCCCAGTCTGTGGATTACTAGTCCTCCCCTAGAGACGAATCCAGGGCACCAAGACCTGATGCGACCACAGCTCTACGGCGCATAGGGGGATCTCTCGCACATGCATACGCTTCATCTTAAAATGTGGCTTTCTGGCTTTCCCGAACGATCTATTGATATGCATGCCGTGTGATGGCATAGGGATGAGGTTTTGGGCCTCGTCTCTGTAGGCCACCATCACACACAAAGGTCACACAATCCCTCAGCTCACTCAGCCGGACATATTCTCTGACCTCATCAAAGGCTAACCCATGAACCCTTCTTGGTTTGTTCTTCATGCCCGGGTAACATGTGTTTTTCCCAATCGACTGGCTTAGATCATCAATCACAATCTGGTATCTTCAAACATCGTTTGCATGGTATGGTCCACGAGGGACCATACTCCCACTGAGTACATGTTTCACTATATCATTTCATTTTACAAGCACTCATAAGGCCTTTAAAGGCCACATAAACCCAACATTTTTCCTCTACATAAGTATGTTGATTTCCATTTTATTTTGATATTGTATTTCGTCTGAGCTTCTATTTTTTTTCTTCTTCTTTTTTTTGTTTTTCTTTTCTAGGAACCCAAATGAAGCCCATCTACACATCATGGAATAAGCAAGAAAGAAGTATATAGTAGCTTTGGCTACTTTGAGAGAGAACCTATATGAGTTTTCATTTGGCTGCTCATTAGCTATTAGAGTTATTTGATATTAATTTTTCTTAGAAGTGTGTGTATAGTTTTTAATGTAAGAACAAAATAATTTTAATTGTTTATCAGTTGAACTTTTATATGTTCAATGAAGTTATGTGAGGTATTTTTTTCCTCTACATAGTTATATTGATTCCTACTTTCTTTTGATATTGTATATTGTCTGGATTTTGGTTTTTTTTTTTTGGCTTTTCTTTTCGAGGAACCCATAGATGAAGCCTAGCTATATGCCATGGAAGAAGCAAAAAAAGTATATCTAGCAGTCTTGGCTACTTTGAGAGAGAACCTAGATGAGGCTTCATTTAATTGCTTATTAGTTATTGGAGTTGTTCGGTATTAATTTTACTTAGAAGTGTGTGCAGTATTTAATATAACAACTAAATAATTTTAATTGTTTTTCGGTTGTAGTTCTATATGTGCAATGAAGTTATGCAAGGTGCTTACACAGATTATAAAATACACCCTAATAAAATGTATTAGTTGTCATGCTTGGACCCATGCAAAATTTCTTGAAGATCGGTGAATGTTACATCATCATCTTCGCATTAAGCAAAATTTCATTTTTTATGTGATAGTCATTGTTTAATTGCAGCAATTTATTTTTTTTGATATATGAATCATGCAGGTATAGTGTATTTTTAAGAAAATAATAATCTCTTGGTCATAAATATACTTAACACTGCAATTGTAACTATTTAGTTATAAATACTAATAGTAACAAAAAAAAAATAGTTTTATTATAATTTTCAATAATAATTATTGAATTATTATAAACTATACATTAATATAATACTACAATTGTCCCACGTTTTTCTCTCTATTCTCTCTCTTCACCAATATTCTCATGTACCTACTCTTTCTCCTAATAAATCAACTTTTTTACACTTTCTCTCCTATTTTATCTCTATTAATAAATCTCCCATATATTTTTTCTCTCTCTTCTCTCTCCTCACCAATATTCTCACATAACTCAGCTCTCTTTCTTTCCTAATAAATCAATTTTCTTAAAATTTCTCTACTTCTCTCCCCCACGTTGCATAACTTCTCTGTTTCATAACTTCCATTTACACACATTATATTTTATTTTCTTTCATATTCCAATGATTTTTTATTTATTTAGTGAGCGGTTGAATGTATGATACAAAATGTAACTTCCTATCTCATGTAAATTTCTTTCATATATTTGAAATCATTAATGTTATTTGTTTTCAATTTTAATTTTTTTTAAAATATTTTGTGTAAAAACCGTTTAATTTATATTAATGAATGATATAATTATAAATATAAAAAAGAAGAAAAAACATAATTATAAATATTCATAAATACAAATTATAGACGTACTAACAAAATTGAAATTATTTTGTAGAAATAAATACCTCAAAATAAAGTCAAATCCGTAAATAAAAAAATTAAAAATTCTAGTATCGCTATAATTAGTAATTACAAAAAATGAAAAAAAAAATCTTTTATGATTTCTCTTTTTCTTCTTCTATTTCTTTTATTTTCTATATGTATTTTTTTATAATTTTTGAAATTCAAAACAAAATTACAAAAAAAAAGAAGAAAAATTTTACTATCATAAAAGGAGGAAAAAAAAGAAAAAAACCAACAATGTGATTAGTTTTGATTGCAATAGATACTTGTTTATTATAATTTTATTATGGGTTATGTTAGGGTGATCACATTATGGAGAAATTTTGTAGTTCTGATTGCAATAGATACTTGTTTATTATAATTTTATTATGGGTTATGTTAGGGTGATCACATTATGGAGAAATTTTGTATTGTACTTAACAAAATTTGGATACTTGTATAACCTTGTTTTATACGTAGGGTTTTTTAAAAAGGGTATTTTTCGCGTCACACCATTTCTAATTGCCAAAATACCCTTATTAGAAAAAAACTCTATGTATAAAATAAGGCAGTACAAAACAAGGCTATGTAAGTATCCAAAATTTTGTTAAATATAATAATAATATATCTATAAAAATAATATAGCTGAAAATATAAAAGCTAGAAAAATAATTAATAACAATACAAATTATATTTGTTAACTTATAAATCAATGATGTATATTAGTATAAGTAAAGCTAATTTAGTGAATGATATAATTAAAAAGCAAAAAAACATAATAAAGAAGTTTTTGGGCTTTGGTTTGACCTATAAGTTTACATAATGCATTAAATTAGAGTACTACTAGAAGCTCTCTCTATATAAATGAAAGTCGTTTAAAAATATTTTTCAAAAATAAATATTTATTTTTATAATTAATAATTAACTTAAAGTGCAAATCACTAGTAGGGAACTACCGGGATTGAATATGTATTAAATGAGCAATCGAGGTTTATCTGAAATATAGGAAACTATAGAGCATATATCCGGTATAAAATACAAAGGGTGCGGTTTGTATAGAGCCCAGGCTCTAAACAATCAAATTAGACCTATCTTAAAATAGTATCAAGAAATATGAATTTGATATTGGACAATTTTGTAATAGTCTTATATTATATTTTCAAATTTAGTTATAAAATTTAAAGTTTTCAAAGCATATATAGGAAAACTGAAAAATCTTGAAAGTTGTCCAAAACTACGATACAAGATGCATTATTTTCAAAAATTAAAATTTATTTATTTTTTATGTCCAAATATCTTGACGTGGAGATGATCAATTTGATGATATTTGGACATTAAAACAACCTCTTCTAAAGAGATACGTTCCAATTTATTTATTTTTCATGTCCAAACATCTTGTTGTGGAGATGATCAATTTGATGATATTTGGAGATACGTTCCGATTTGATTATTAGAGCCTCGGCTCAGTATAAACTTTTCCCAAACATAAAAGACTTGTTTCTTCATTTTGATAAATAAATTATATTTTTTCCTGAATTTCTAAAGAAAGGGAGAAAATGATTAAAATGCGGATTTTCTCTCGATAAAGCGGTCACGGAGCGACGCTTGATCTCAGCTTTGGATCTCTCTCTTCGCTCGTGTGCTTCTCTGCCTCTGTGAAAAGATGGAGCAGACGTTCGTCATGATGAAGCCCGATGGTGTTCAGAGAGGCCTCGTATGCATCTATCTCCCTTTCCTTTTCCGTTCTCTCTTTTCTTCTTTATAAGCTTTCATTCTTTCTTTTGGTTTCTTATTTTTCCTCTCTTATTTGTTTCTACGCATTTTCCCTTCCATTTTTTCTGAACCATTCTCAGTTGAAGTTAGGAAATTTATTTCCTATTTTTTGGTTAACAAAAGATTATTTTTTTCTGCGTTCTGAATTTTTCTAGAGCCTTTAGAACTGTTCCTGATGTTGGAGCTCTTTTAATAAGGGCCTTTAGTTTTAGAGTTAGGTTTTTGAGACTGGTTTTTTCATTGTTGAAGTTGATGTGTCTGCTTCTGTGTTTCAGCTTTCAGCTGGGATTTCTCAATTTAGCTTGTTCCTGATTTTGAATGATTTCCAGGCGTTCTGGGTGTTGTTTGTTTGGTTTTGATTGAATTCTTTGGTTTCTCGACTTGGGTTGGTACGGGTTCTGTTTCTGATTGATTAGTTTGCTTGGTTTTGATTGAATTGCGGTGGAATAATTTTAGATCGATATTTCTGGATTTGGTTTGATAGGATTTATTTATTTCTTTCTTTCTTTCCTTTTTTTTGTTTTTTTTTGAGTAAATGTTAACGGGGTTTGATAGGTTCATTTGGTCGTGCCATAGTTATGGATTTTTCTCCATTATGCCTTTTGAAATTTGGGGTCCGGTTGTTTTCTAAAGTTTGGTTGAATCTTTCAAAATTTTTAGGTGTTTTAAGAAAATCTTTCATTTCTATCAAGTTTATGAATTGGGTTCTAGGCGTTGTTCATGTCTACTTCTCAGTGTTTTGAAGGTTTGGATTTGAGAAGACCCTCTATTCCCACCGTAAAACATTTGTCTCTAGGGTGATGGGGTTTTCTTCCTGGTTACGAAATGGTTGTGGTACTTTCTTTGATGGGTCTTTTTCAAATTTAAGTTTCTAACTTATCAGGAAAAACAAAAATGAAAATATTGTTTGGATGTTTGCAAATTTATGCTTTGAAGCCTTAGAATCAATCATTGGTTGCAAGTTTTATGCAACCACTTTAGTGCTAGAATTACCATCCTGAGAAGTCATTTGTACTGTTTCAATATGGAACTTAGATCATGGATTATGGTCCTAATCGCTCTAATTGAATACTTACTCTTGTGGTTTCTATCTCTTTGTCTACTTATGGATGGACAGGTGTTTTTCAAAGATAATCTGATTCTCAGAGGTCCTCTTTCTTGTTATTATATGGGTTATAGGTCTTGAGTTGGTCCAATCTTCCTCATCCCAAATAGATGATGCATGAGCAATGCCAACCTTTACTGCAATTGCTTTAGATAGATTGCTGGAGCATAGCACTGAGAGTTCTTCATCAAAACCGCCAGCTACTAAGCTGGAGAAGAAGATAATCCTGAAACCTCCCCGTAGTTACATATTGCCCACCCTTTATGCAACCCCAGAGGCAACTCCTATTCCTGATTCCCCATCTTCTTTTCCTCCTTCACCATATGTAATAAACCATAAAAGGCGAGGTCCTCGCCTTTCTAAGAGTTATTTGCAAGGAGATGGTCTAGAAAGTGCACAATCCAATGGGCAAGAGAAGAGGAAAGAAAATGGTCATGAAGCTAAAGAGGTTGTGGAAATTGATGTGAATGCCTCTCATAAGAAAAATGCAATTGGTGCAGAAATCTTGGATGAAACTTCTGTCTTGAATGATGTGGATGAGGCTGGCGATTTCTTACAGATTATTGGTGAGGATGATGGAACTAAAAATGGCCATGTTGGAGTTCAGGATTCCTCAAGAACTTTATGTGTTGATGGGGAGAAAGAGGATCGGGTTGTTGATTGTGAGGACTTTTTCGACCCCCAAAACTCGATTAGTGTTGCAAGCCATAGTGAGCTGGAGGAAAATTGTGGCTCGGGGTGTATTTCGAAACAGACGCCAGTGGGTGAATTCTTTGATGCTTGTGAAGGTACATCTCTTTTCTTTTGCTCTTTATTCCATTTTCCTTGTGGTATCTTCTTGCCATGGCTTTTGTAGTGCTTTTATTATTGATATGGGCATTGATAGTTGTTACGGAGACATAATTTTCAATGGAGACATAATTTTCAATACTTAAAGGTTGTGCTTTATTTCTTGTAAAGCATGTAGTGATACAAAATTGTTTCGTTTGTATGTATTTTTCAATCTTATCATTTTATATGTTTCTAATTTAGTTAGTGTTACATGGACACTTTGAGTTTTCTTTGGTATCACGTGTCGACATGTATTGGTGTCACGTGTCGACACGTATCAACACTTAAGACGTGTCAAAATTCCCAGATACGCCATTGACACTTGGCTTATACGTGTTTGATGATGTCATCTATTTTTGAGTATGTACGGACACGTTAAATATACGTGTCGAGCTTGTTCCAAACACGTGCGACCTCAGGGTCTAGGCGGTACAGTGGATATCACAACACCTTGTGATAGGAGTTCGATTCCTACCCATGCACTGTCCTCTCATTTTTTTATTTTTTATTTTTTTTCAACCATTAAAAGAACTTATGCCTTCACAAACCTACCACCCTAGGGCTTGATTCCTGGACCACTTAAAGGTGAAGACAACACGCTACCAGAGCGCACTTTTGACATTGATGTACTAAATCGGCACTCTATATATAAGGTAATAGATGACGTTTGTAATAGAAAAATTAAGTAACCCAAGCGGTGGGTTTCAATCATGGGATGTCTCAATAAGGGACGTTTGAATGAGTGTGCCAATACTATCGGCATGACCCTTTGATTTAGTTGAACAATTTTAGGAACTTGAACTATTTTTAGGAACTTGAACTATTTTTAGGAACTTACATGATATATACAATAATATTACTGTTAACATTAGTTGTACAAGCATGTTAGTTGTACTGGCATCTTAGCCTCACATGTTAGACTCTTAGACACGTAGTAGATACCGACATGTGTATTTGTAATCAACACTGAAGTTAGTATTTGCATTTATCTTGACATGATTTTGAAACTCTCCAGTTTTGCTAAAAGCTCACCTAAGTTGCTTTGATACTTGCCCAAGTCAATTCAATTCCTCATGAAAGAGTGTTTGTGGAGTAAAGATCCCTCTAACGGGTTTCCAGTTCACCCCCAACCTATCAAGAAAGAAACTAAATACGTGGACTGAAAACTTCGCAATGCTTTCTACGATAATACTGTCCTATTAGGACCAGCACAAGATATCCCAAAAGCTGACTTGAAGCAAAGGCTTTTATTCCTGTAATTTCTCCCACATGCAACCTACTCAGCACTCAAGAAGTTCCTACATCAACAATTTTTTCGTTTTTTTGGGTTGATTGTTTTATGGTTTTTTACAACATTTTGACTCTTTAAGTGGTATATGTATGATTTGTTTTTTCGTATCATAGGAAGGGAAACTGAGATGGGAGCTTACCTGCTTCTCTTCGTAACCTTTTTTATGTTATTTTTCTTTTTTCTTTTCTGACTCTAACTTCTTATTGATGAAAGACATGATGGTTGAAAGGCTAATTCCAGGATTTACAAAGAAGTGAAGAATCTTTGAGATTCCATCTTGAGCCAGGACATCAACTTCCTTTTTATTGGAATCCCTATGAATGTTATAGTATTGAGAAAGAAAGCTCCATTGAACTAATGTTCTCTAGATTTTGCCTATAAAGTTTGCGACCCTCCACAGACTAGGAGTCACCTTGTTAACCCATCCTATCACATAATGCCCCTCTTGCCATCTGACTGAGAAACTGATGATAAAGCTCCTGATTTCGTAATGCAATCCTTTGCCTTTACGTCCACAATTACACCATTTGATATCCCTCGTATTAATATTTATTAATGCGCCTTTTGCAAAATGAGTTAGAGACTGATGCTAAAGTCCCTGATTTGGTAATGTGGTCCCATGCATTTGCCTCCACAGATTGCGCCATTTGATCACCATCAAATTGCTCCAAATGCAACTTGTTATATTTCCCTTGTCAACATGACCAGGTTGCCAATGGAGATGTCATCAAAATTCTCCCCAATGGTGAATATTTCTGCACCTACTTAGCCCTCTCATTTAGTGTTTGCAGCATACTACCTCCACCATCGATGCATGAGACCCTTTGCCCTAAACTCCTCTCTAATTAATGCCCATAAAAAGATCATCTTAATGTGTTCTTTAGCCACTTCACTATTTGCCCAGGCTTCTGAAATAGTTTTATTTTATTTCATTCATACACCTACAAACCTGCAAAGAAATCGTCTCCCCTCCAGCTCCCCCACCCCCTCTGTGTGTGTGTGTGTGGTGTGTGTGTGTGTCCCCTCAAGGCCCCTGCATATAATCGCCTGTTGTGTTACATAGAAAACATTCCTCAAGTTTCTATATAATCACGACCATCATTAGACATATTTGTAAATCTCTATGTTAACTTCCATTTTATGGAAAAAAATGTATATCTAGAATGCAATGTGCTTTTGTAAAATGACATCATGTTTGAATGACCATTGCTTATTTTACAGCAAGGTTAACGAAACCGAGCACAACCAGCATACAATTGCCTAGCTAAAAACCACCAAAAACTGCATGCAATGGGTTTGAATCAAATGGTTTTCCGGAAATTGCAGTTGCAGGCTTCTCAAACTTAGTAGTTGGAAATGAAATCACCATTCAAAACCAAGGAAAGGGACTGATGGAAGAGAATTGCAAGCAAATTGCAACCATTGGAGAAAGGAATTTCTCTTGAAGGGAAAATGTAAAGAAACAAAGAAGGAACAAAAATTAAGAGAGGATGACATTGTACTTGTTGGGAGCGTATCTGCAAGGGTCAAGGCAGAGAGATTTGGGTGGAGTTGAGTTTCACGGCATTGTGGAGGGTATAAAATATCACCGGTACCACCATATTCCAAGAAAGGAATACTCTCTTCCCTTTGATCTCTCTCTCTCTCTCTCTCTATTCACTGTCTACTCTTTTGAACACCACCTTGCCTTAGAACACCATCTTCTCTTTGAAGCTTACACGTGCTCTTTCTCCTTTTCATTACCCTTAAAATCACCCTTTCTCTCTCTACCCCCAAATCCACCTCTTTATCTCCTTTCTCTTTATCTCTCTCTCTCTCGTCGCCCCCAAAGTATTTCTCTCTCTCTCTCTCTCTCTATCTATCTATCTATTCATTGTCTTCCCTTTTGAACACCGTCTTACCTTTGAATGCCATCTTCTCTTTAAAGCCTAAGCATGCTCTTTCTCCCTTTCATTACCCTCAAAATTCCTCTTTCTCTCTCTACCCCCAAATCCCCCTCTTTATCTCCTTTCTCGTTGTCTCTTTCTCTCCTCCCTCCAAAGTACTCCATTTTCCAACATAAGCTCTCTCTATCTCTTTCTTTTGATTATCTTGGTAACGCTCTCTCTCTCTCCTCAAATAACCTTCTTCCTCCCCCACCTTTCTCTCCATACACTCCCCCATCACCCCTCCTACCCGTCAATAACTCCCCCTCCTCCCTCTATCTCTCCCTCTATTTGGGCATTGCACCTCTCTTGCCCTCCCCTAACTCTTTCTCTCTCTAGGACCCTATTCATTGTTATCAGAGACTGACAGAGACCTTGGAAGATAAGAAGCCCTAGAAAATAAAAGCCATGTCCCCATCTCTCTCTCTAACTCTTTTTTTAGGAACATGAACCTCATGTTTGAACACTTGAAAGAGAGAGAGAGAGAGAGAGAGAGAGGAACCAAATCATTCATCGTCTTCACAACTGCAACTTTCCATGATTCCTGAATCTACATTATCTACTCATGCTAGGGCATTCCCCATAAGCTATGAGTTGTACCGAAACCCCGGTATAGTGAGAACTGAGCAAGGGTTAGCTAAGGTGTTCCTCGAAAGCAACGTGCCGCAGTGCTGCTGGTTGCGATGAAAAATAGGCAAAGGTTCCCGTGATATTCTAGACAAGCGCATGTAAAGAAGCTAGTCCAAGAGAATATGATTTGTCTAGCTCCATGGAATGTAGGAATAATTCTAATAGGTAGGAGTATGTAGTTAGTGTTTACAAATAAGAGTAAACATAGCTTGCCTACAGGAAACTAAGCGAAAAGGGAAAAAAGCGAAGGAAATTGATGGGTATAAACTTTAGTATATAGGAAAAGATAAAAAATAGAAATGATGTAGGCATAATAGTAGACAAAGATTTAAAGGATAAAGTAGTTAATATCAAGAGAGTAGGTGATAGGCTCCTATTAATTATACTTGTGTTAAGGGAGGAGATAATTAATGTAATTGGTACTTATGCGCCCCCACAGGTAGGACTAGAGGACTGAATTAAGAGACAATTCTGGGAGGACATGGATGGACTGGTCCAAGACATATCAAATGGAGAGAAGACTTTTATAGGAGGGGAATTAAATGGTCAAGTAGGGAAGGATAATAGATGATATGAAGGGGTACATGGGGGATATGAGTGCGGGGAAAGAAATGGGATGGGTGAAGCTATTATAGATTTTGCTATGGCCTACGACCTAGCTATTATAGATTTTGTTATGGCAAACACCTACTGTAAAAAAGTGAGATGAATACTTAATAACCTATAAAAGTGGATCATATAAAAGCCGGATAGACTTCAAAGGTAGATTGACGATCGTGTAAAGACTGTAAGGTTATCCTAGGAGAGAGTTTGATCACGCAACATAAGTTCATGGTTATGGATGTCTGCATAAAGAGATGGAAGAAAAAAAGTGAAATTGGTAGGTGTCCAAGAACTACGTGGTGGAATTTAATTTAGGAGAAAATAGACTTATTTAGGGAGGAATTAGTAAAAGGAGAGTCGAACTCTGACCACGAAGATAATGTTATACGAAATGAGATGCTAACTGTATTACGAAAGTGACAAAAGAAGTTTTAGGAGAAACTAGATGGAAAATAAATTTCATTAAGGAAACTTGGTGGCTATTAATGAAAAGCAATCATGTTATAAAATTGGGCAATAGAATAGATATAATTAAAACTTAGAAGAATATAAAAATGCTAAGGAAAACGCTAAGGAAGTAGTAAGACTAAACTTAAGGCATATGATAATCTATACAATAAACTGGGAACAAGAGAAGGTGAAAAAGATGTCCTCAAACTAACAAAAATGAGAGAGAGGAAGTGTAGGAATCTATATTAAATGCATTAAGAGTGAAGATCAGAGGGTCTTAGTGAAGGATGATGATGTCAATGAAAGGTGGAAATTTTATTTTAAAAATTTGTTAAATGACAAACACAATGGGAACACAGTGTTAGGAGGAACCTTTGGCATAAATGAGACCAGTGTCAAGCTTCCATTTGTCTGTCCAAGCTCTACCTATGTAAGTCTGTTTTATGTTATTTCTTGTGCTATTCTATAAATGCTATGTGCTTGTTTTGTTTTATGCTATTCTACGTATATTATGTGTGCTTAGTCTATGCATTATAATATAGCCTGGGTTTCTAATTGTGGTATGAGAGCCATCTGAAGTTTATTAACCTTTGAGGTGATAGACTGGCCTATGGATAAGATAGTCCAAAGTAACCAAAGTCGCAGTGACCCCTTTAACCCAAAAGACCAAAAGAGTTAGGGGTATCAGGGGATTGTTTCTTGGTGACTTATACGAGATGTTATCCGAAAGCAAGGCTATTATCTTAATGGCTAACATTTTGAGGTCCCTGTCTAGGAGAATCAGTACAGATAATATGCTAAGAGTTAATAATAGTGAAGAAGTAATAATTAATAATGTAGAAAAATAGATTCAAAACTGGAACATTCCAAAAGTCCCAGTTTATGATATATATAAGAAAGGATCTTTCGAATTTAAAAGTGACTACTCCATTAAAACAATGGAGAAAACAATTTCTATTATGGAAACTCATAATAAGTTTCATTTGTTAACTAAATCTATGTTAGAAGAACATAAAAGAAGAAATTTAACTATTTACATATTTGCTTTATCCAGGTAGCCATAAAACGTCTTACTAGGACATGATTAAATAATTCAATTTTGTTATGTCTTTGGGATAGTAGACATTGACGATTCATAGATTCCTTGTTAGGAATTGTAGAATCTAGTTTATGTGACGATTCGTAGATTCCTTATTAGGAATTGTAGAATCTAGTTTATGTGAAGGACCAATATACTTTACCTGTTATCCAAATTTTTCTGTAGCTCTCTCGGATCCAAACATATTAAAAGTCTTAACCCTAAACGTTCAGACTAAAGGGTTTGAAATGGAACAAGGACCACAGAATTTAGCTATAGTTTATAGAGTTTGTTATAAGGTAATGACTATTCTATGTCTTGATGTTAAAAGCATAGATAATAGGGTGCAGACATTGTTGTTTTAGACAAATTGTGAAAATCAAACCTAGTGATACCTAAAACGGTATCTTGGGATCAAATAAAATTACCAGAAAAATGGTACCTACACTCTACAGTTCAACCTAAACCCCTGGAAAATAAAGATGTAGAGCAAATAATAGAATATTTGGACGGAGAAGTCGAAATCCAATTTTTAACTTCTAGAAAAACAAGAATAAACATAGCTAGAAACCCTCCTAGGATACCAGTTAGAAATTCATATTCCTCTATTCCTCGAACGGAATATGAAAGGGACCATGAGAGAGTAATCCTAGAAGGATTGGAAAAACCTACTGACCAAGTAAGACAACCTTATTATAGGGTTGATACCCCAGGTTCATCCCATAGATCAAACCAAGAACCTATGGAACCCACTTTTTCGGATGTAGAGTTCAAAACAAATGTCATTCAAAGAGATGAAGAATTTGTAATTGATAAGGAAGGTCTTAAAAGAGACTTTAACTCTGATCATCATAAAAGATTAAGAGAATGGTTTATGAATGAATTTAATGAAAAATTAAGGATAAAATTTCGTGAAAAATATTATGATTTTATGTTAAAAATAAATTTAATGTCTGTTTCTTTAAATAGTTTGAATGGTTATGTAGAAAGCATAAAATTACATTTCCAAACTTTTCTAGAGAAGAAAAAGGAATAAATATGGTTGAGAATGCTTTCCAAACTTTTACAACCTAAGAGGGAAAAACTATTCAGTCTATACATCCACCCGAGGCTGTTGTAGACATAAAAGGAGTAAAGCAGTTCCTTATAAAAATGAGCCTAAAAGATTAGACTCACCTGCTAATATTGAAAGTGTAAACCATGTTATCGAACAAAATAATTATAGTACCCTTTATCTACAATCCTTAGGAAGACAGACAACGAGGATTGAAAACCTCCTTAATAAGTAAAATATTAAAAAAGTAAAGGCAAAAAAACCAGTAATGTTCAGGCCTCGCCCCAGTATAAACAAGGATACTTTTAAACTGCATCATGTCATAAAAGAAAATAATGAATTTATAGATGAGCTGGTGGGTAGATTAGCCAAGTTGGACCTTTCAAAGACCCAACCACTTCGAGAAAAATAAAGACCAAGTTAATACTCTCCAGGAGGATGACCATAGTTATTCAGAAGAAGAATTAAACTATTTAGAACAAATTTTTAGTAATTATGAAATGCAGAATTTCAGGATAAATAGGATTTCTTATGGAAGAAAGACAATTCAAATTGAAGAAGACTATATAGATAAGCTAGCCCAATATGACGGTAGGTCTATTGTGGAATGGAATGTTGACAGAATGTCAGAATATCAGATAATCAACCTGATGAAGCATATGATAAGGTATGCTACAGCTTCAAAACAAAATGGCAATAAAGACTTCTAACATTGCCAGAGCTGTAGTTTGTGGTTTTACAAGCCAATTAAGAGGTTGGTGGGATTTCTGTCTAGAAGACAATGATAAAAACCAAATTATAGAAGCTAAGAGAAAATATAGGGTATGCGTTGGAAACAATATAGGGGTTAAACAGGAAGCCCAATAGAAGAGGAAGATGCGGTTAATACCTTAATCTATACTATCACCCTACATTTTGTAGGAAGCACCGCATTACAGATGGATAGGTCCAAGGTATTGCTTACAAATTTAAGGTGTTCAACCCTGTCACATTTTAAGTGGTATAAGGATGTATTTTGGTTAAAGCCCTTAACTAGGAAACGCCGTAAGGCAGACTATTGGAAAGAAAAATTTATAGAAAGTCTCCCTTTCTTATTTTTTGAAAAGGTAAAAACCAGACTTAAAAGATAAAAATAATGGGGTAATACCATACTATGCTTATACTAATGGTGAGTTAGCAGCAGAAATTTGTGTAGAAGGTTTAGCCTTGTGTATAGATTTAAGATTGAAGAGTTAGTTAGAAAAAGAAAATATGATTGGGAAACAAGAGCTTGGAGATTTCTGCGAGCAATTTGGATACAATACTTTGTTTTCTTCTCAGCCTAAAAAGAAATTACATTCAAAAGAAAAGAGTCGTAAGAAAAAATCTTTTGACAAGAAAACACAAAATCCTTTTAAAAAGAGTAAAAGGAATAAATATTTTAAAGGAAACAAAAAGAAAATCCTAGTATGTTTTAACTATGGGAAATTAGGACACTCTACAAATAAATGCCGAACTAAGAAACAAATTTATGCTTTAGATATAGAGGCAGATTTAAAGAAGCAATTATGTCAAATCTTCTTGAAAAATACAGATAGTTCCTCTGATGAATCCTCGGATGATGAAGAAGATGAATTGTTCATAGGAACCATTGAAGATGAACATCTAGTAATGAATAGTTCTGATTCTGACTGTGATTCTGATTTAGAAGATGAAAAACATTAATTGATCATTGAAAATGTGACCATTATAAAGCAATCCTAACTATGCATGAGTCGGTTGTAAATGTCATTACTAAAGAAGAAAATCTTATCGTAGAACTGATTGACAAAATTGAAAATCAGCAAGCAAGAAAAGAAGCATTGTACCAATATATTAATATGGCAAAACAAAACCCTCAAACCAGGGAAATAAAAATTTTAAATAAGCCTTCTCAGGAGGCATATAGTTTTAAAACCATAATGCATCGAATACAAGATAAAAATCTAAGTTAGAGGCAACCCACTATTCAAGAACTTAGACATGAAATTAATGAAGTAAAATCTGTGCTAGCGACCCTTAAAAACAGGGTTAATATACTTGAATTAACAAACACTTCTTCCCAAACGGGGGGAGAAAATGAAGATGAAAAATCGTTCATAGAGCTTATGGATGATTACATAGAAAACCAAGGACAGGGGATTATCACTGAGGAACCAGAACAAAGTCAGGAATTGAACGAAAAGAAAGAAGTAAATGTTCTTTCTAAAACACAACTGCAATAAATGAAGTATGTAAATCTTATAGATAACATAGTTACCCAAAGATGGTATACTCTTGTTACTATTGTGGTAAACAAATAATTTACTTTCCAAACAATGGCCCTTATAGATTTAGGAGCTGATTTAAATTGTATCAATGAGGGATTAGTCCCAACGAAATATTTTAGCAAAACTACTCAGGTTCTAAATACTGCTGATGGTAATAAAATGGTTATAAATTATAAATTATCAGATGCAGCTGGGTGTAATAATGGTGCTTGTTTCATCTTACCGTTCATAATGGTAAAAAATCTTAGATTGTTATTTTAGGAACACCTTTTTTGAATATGCTTTATCCTATAACAAAATTGGAGGAAACATGCATCCAATCAGAAATTGAAGGCCACATGGTCAAATTTGATTTTATAGAAAAGCCCCAAATTCAAGAAATAAATCATGTTAAAAACAAGATTCGAACAAAAGAAAGATTCCTTTTCTTCCTAAAGGAAGAAATGCGTTATAAAATTATAGAAGAAAAAATAGAGATTCCCAAGATAAGAAAAGAGATACAAGACTTCCAAAATCTTTTAGAAAAAGAAATTTATGCTGAAATACGAGCCTGGGTTTAATGAGAATCAAATCCCAACAAAGGCCCGACCTATTCAAATGAACAACATACTATTAGAGATTTTCAAAAAGAAATCCAAGAGCTATTCGATAAAGGACATATTAGGAAAAGTCACTCCCCTTGGAATTGCCCAGCCTTTTATGTAGAAAAAGCAACTGAATTAGAAAGAGGAGTTTCGAGATTTGTAATTAATTATAAACCTTTGAATAAGACTATAGGTGGATTCGATACCCGATTCCTAATAAAAAGGACCTACTAAATAGATTATACAAGGTTGTAGTATTCTCAAAATTTGATATGAAATAAGGCCATTGGTAAATTCAGAGTGCTGAAAAAGACAGATATAAAGTAACCTTCACAGTTCCATTCGGACATTATGAATGAAATGTTTTACCATTCGGGCTTAAAAATGCCCCTTCAGAATTCCCAAATATAATGAATGAGTTATTTAATCCTTTATGCGGTGTACTATAGTCTATATAGATGATGTGTTGGTATTTTCCGAATCCATAGAGCAACATTGGAAACACTTGAACCTCTTTTTAAAAATAGTAAAAGAGGTGGGCTTATTAGTATTTGCTAGCAAAATAAAATTGTTCCGAACAAAGGTGAGATTCCTTGGCCATAATATCTACCAAGGGACTATTACCCCAATTGAAAGATCAATTCAGTTTGCAGATAAATTCCCAAATAAGATTAAAGATAAAAAACAACTACAGAGGTTTTTGGGCAGCCTCAATTATATAACAGAATTTTATAAAGACTTAGCAGCAGATTGCAGATTACTATTTCAGAGATTAAAAACGAATCCCCCAAACTAGACCACCGAACATACCAAAGCAGTCCAGAAAATTAATTTAAGAGCTAAGGAATTGCCATGCTTTGCCATAGCCAATTCCTTCTTCATTGCATATATAACATCGGCAACTCTTTTTGGGTTTGTTGATGTTCTTTTTGACTACATATCATTTTTTACAATTGAAATTTCTCTTTTTATTTCACTTCTTTCATTTGAAAGTTTTCTTTTTGAAAAATTTCTTTTGGTTTTTATTTCGTAACCAAATTCAAAATTGTTTTCTTTTTGAAAAATTTCTTTTGGTTTTTATTTTGCAACCAAATTCTAAATTGGTTTTTAGAATTCGACTACAATCTGTTTCTCCAAGCCCCCTTTCTTGACTTGTTTTCTTTGCTTTTAAGTCTAAACAATGACTTCCAATTTTTTGGAAAACAAATATTATTCTATTTTCCAAAGTATCATTTGATGATGTATCACTGACATATTTACTATGTTAAAGTGTTACAAATTTCATCCCATGGTGATGGTAATTTATGGAAGAATTGTTTTTTCCATAATTCTGATTTATTTTCATTCAGCATTTGGTACCATTTTTGAAATTCTTTAACAAAAACTTCGAATTCTTTAATGTTATAAAGCTGTATCTTTAACAAAGTGTACTCTGCATGATATGTCCACAAAATTCTTCTTTTAAGATGTTTGTGAAATCTTTCAGGATGTCTTCCATTTGTTAAAACTAGAGTCATGGATTGAGCCCTGTCATCAATGGCTGGACTATATTCTCGAAAAGGTATATTTTTTAGATCAAGATATGTGCCATTTACATTGACATTATGTTTAAGTAAATCATCTCTTCTAGAGTTTACGTAAGGGATAGGGTTTGAAAAGGAAGGAGAAGCTTTATTTTCTTTGTTCTTCTAGAGTTTACCTAAGGGATAGGGTTTGGTATATATGCAATAGTTGGTTTAGATTAGGTCATAAAATACAATCAGAAAATCTTAAACAAATGATTAACAAGTTAATGAAAACTGAAGAAAAAATAGAAAGTTTAGGTTCAATAAAGCTTCTCCTTCTCTGATACTTTTGATATTGTTTTCTGAAGATTTATCTACATGATAATCATGCTCGAAATTATGTTCTTTTTTATTTAAATCTTTACTCCAACAAGTTACTTCAGCCATACAAGATTCTTTCTAGCATCTAAAGCCCCCTATGAATTTATGTCCCTCTTTCTTGTCCTGGCCTAACATCTCTCTGGCTAAACAGGCTTGGATTTACGAGGTACTAGTCACAAGAATATGGTTTTAAAATGAACTTGTATGCAACAGAAATAAAATATAAGAATTCAAATTATATAAAAAAGAGATACGTACCAGCTAAGCTACAGATGAAATCTTCACAAAGAGATACAAAGTTATTTAGGAATTCTTAATTATAAAAGAATCTTTATCCCAAATCTCTCTAAAAAAGAAAAACCTTTATTAGAAAAACTCAAGATTATTAGAAAAACTCAAGAAAGATGGAGAATTTGTTTGGGATGAAAAGGACTCAGCTATAGTCAGACAAATTAAAGCTGAACTTGAAAATGTACCAACAGTTTATTTTCCTAGACAAGGAGATAAACTAATCCTTGAAACCAATGCTTCAAATGAAAATTGGGGCGGAATTTTAAAAGCAATAGTAAATAAAGAAGAACTCATATGTGGATATAACTCAGGTAAATTTAAGTCTAATGAGAAAAAGTATATTACATATGAAAATGGACTACTAGCTGTTCTCAATGGAATAAAAAGATTCCATATATATTTAGCACCAGAAAAAATTATTATCAGAATAGATAATAAAGCGGTAAGAGATTTTCTAAAAAATAGCAAAGGAGAAACAAATCCCAGAAGGATTCGTTGGTCTAATGCCATTCATAATTGTTTGGAACAATTTTATTTTTCAAGCAGATACTATTAAGCCCGCCTCTTTTACTATTTTTAAAGAGAGGTTCAGGTGTTTCCAATGTTGCTCTATGGATTCGGAAAATACCAACACATCATCTATATAGACTATAGTACACCTCATATAAGAATTAAATATCTCATTCATTATATTTTGTAATTCTGAAGGAGTGCTTATGAGCCCGAATGGTAAAACATTCCATTCATAATGTCTGAATGGAACTGTGAAGGTTGTTTTATATCTGTCTTTTTCAGCAATCTAAATTTGCCAATAGCCTGATTTCATATCAAATTTTGAGAATATTAAAGCCATGTATAATCCATTTTGTAGGTCCTTTTTATTAGGAATTGGGTACCGAATCCACCTTAAGGCTTTATTCAAAGGTTTATAATTAATTACTAATCTCGAAACTCCTCTTTTTAATTCAGTCGCCTTTTCTACATAAAAGGCTGGGCAACTCCAAGGGGAGTGACTTTTTCTAATAAGTTCTTTATGCAATAGCTCTTGGATTTCCTTTTTGCAAATCTCTAATAGTCTGTCGTTCATTTGAATAGGTTGAGCCTTTCTTGGGATTTGGTTTTCATTAAACCCAGGCTCGTATGGTAATTCTACCATATGTTTTTTCCTTCCCCAAACTGCATTAGGGATTTCAGAACAAAGTTCTTTTTCCAAAAGATTTTGGAAGTCTTGTATCTCTTTCTTTATCTTGGGAGTCTCTATTTTTTTGTCTATAATTTTATAACGCATTTCTTCTTCTTCTTTTTTTTTTGATAAAGTTAACTGTTTCATTGAATAAAGAAAGAAGTAAATACAAGTGTTGGGTCTAGCGTCCCTTACAAAAATTGCAATCTACTGGAACCCTCACGGGCAAGGTAATCCCTTTACAAAAGAGCCAAAAAAGAGTCCAATACTGTGACAACAATGCGTTGCCTCAGCAAAAACGGTGAGAGGGATATAACACCACACCCTATTTACAATATGTATGTGAGTAGTGAACAAAAAGGAGAGAGGCTCATCAACTAGCTTAGAGGGAGTCCAAGACTATTTGAGAGGTAAGCTCTGTCATTGGCTGTGAGATCTGCGAGCGCGTTGGACGTCCTGAACGTATGCCTTCATGAGACGCTGACACCCCTACAAATGAATTCAATCTCATCAAAGATCGAAACTATATACCAGGGTGGTATAGACTTTCCGGATGCCCAAGATATAATGTTGTATGCGTCCCTTCAACTATCAAGTGGGATCCCCAAGAGGGGTTAAAAAGCTTGAGCCCAATCAGCAGTGCCATCGCTTCAGCATGTTGTGAATCAGTATAGCCAAGGGATTCGGCGTACGTGAGCAGAATATTCCTTTCATGATCTCGGAATACTCCCCCAGCCCCAGTTGGCCCTGGGTTGCCCCTTGAGCAACCATTGAAGTTGAGTTTGATAGTTCCTCTCAGGGGTGGTTGCCAGTTGTTGGGTTTTTGAGATTTCCTTGGTTGATGAAAAAGAATGTTACCCCATTGGCTTAGAAAAAGGTTTGTGGGTGTACCCGCAAAGACTTTGTGGTTGGTTGTCCAAAAAGAAAAGGAATCTTTCTTTAGTTTGAATCATGTTTTTAACATGATTTATTTATTGAATTTGGGGTTTTTCTATAAAATCAATTTGACCATGTGGTCTTCAAATTTGAAGTGAAAGAAGCTTTGAGGAGGATGAAGATAGGAAAGGCTATAGAACTAGATGGTATCCCTATGGAGGTTTGGAAGTGCATGGGGAAAATTGGCATATGCTGGCTGATTGTGTAAGCTATTGAGGGATCAAACTTATGAGCCATATTACGTAGCGGTGGGAGAGAGTGAGCAACGTCTAATGAAATGAGTGTAACAAAGAATCAATTCGGGTTTATGCTAGGGAGGTCAACAATTAAGGCTGTTTTCCTACACAGGCAACTGATTGAAAAGTTCAGGGAGAAGGTAAAAGACCTCCCGATGGTCTTTGTTGGTTTATAGAAAGTTTACGATAGGGTACCTAGGGCTTTAATTTGGTGGGTGTTGGAATAAAAAGGAGTCTCCAGATGCTATATTGATATCGTGAGAGATATGTGCGAGGGAGTGTTAACTAGTGTGCGAACAACTAGTGGAGAAACAAATGAGTTTCAGGGACAATGGGCCTACATTAAGGGTCAACGTTTAGTCCATATCTCTTTGTTTTAGTTATGAACGAGTTAACTAGACATCTACAAGATGAGGTACCGTGGTGTATGTTGTTCATGGATGAGACTAGAACTGGTGTCAATTCAAAGTTAGAATTTGGAGGGATGTTGTAGAATCTAAAGGTTTTGGAATTAGCTGGACTACAATAGAATATATCAAATGTTAGTTTAGTAATAAATGAAGTAAAAACGGGAAGTAATTAAGATTGATGGCCAAGAAATACCTAAAAGAGAGTATTTTCGATATCTTGGGTCAATAATCCAAGAAAATGGAGAGATTGAGGAAGTTGTCGCACATAGAATTAGAGCTGGGTAGGCAAAGTGGAGATGTGCAACTAGAGTTTAATGTGATCACTGCATACCAATGAAGTTGAAGGGGAAGTTCTATAGGACAGTTGTGAGACCAGTTTTGCTTTATAGGATGGAATGATGGGCGGTCAAGAAACAATATATCCATAGGATTGAGCGTAGCAAAGATGAGAATGTTGAGATAGATGAGTGGTAAGACAAAAAAAGATAGAATTTGGAATGAATATATTCGAAGGAACTTCGAGGTGGCTCCAATAGGCGACAAGATGAGTAGACTTAGGTGCGCTGGCCATATGCAGTGCAGGCCCAATACAACATTGGTTAGGAGGTGCGATTTGGCCCAAGTGGAAGGCTCTAAAAGGGCAAGGGGAAGGCCCAAAAGGATATGGATGGAAGTAATGAGAAAAATATAGGACTTATGGTTTTATTGAGGGCATGACCCTTATTAGAGCATAATGGTGAAACAGGATTTGTGTAGCCGACCCCAAATGGTTGGGATAAGGCTCTGATGATGATGATAATCTGCTACACTACCGCATGATGTTCATATTGGTGGAGTTTATGGCCCTTCAATAAAGAGGGTTTAGTTCAAATTCCTTAATGTACTTTTTGTTGTGTTTTTGTTATATTATATAAGTACTTAAAAAATTATAATATAATCATCTACAAAATGAAGTATATGGACTGTAACCATTATAGGTCATAGACTATATAAAGAATTACATATATATAGATATAATCTGTACATATAAAGCATGTAATTTTGGGCCGCGGCCAAGAGGGCCCAAAAATAAAATGGGCTGCACGGCTCGGGTCTGGGCCCAGCCTGTGGACCTTAAACTTGGGCCTGAGACCGGCCCAAAAGCACGGCATGTTGGCAGCCATAGCTATCAATGGTGGAGTTGGGACATACTGTACCAATCTTTTTTGGGAGTTATTATTTCGTTTTCCTCTCGAGGGCTTTATTGAAGGATGACAATGTGGAAATTATACATGATTACCAGATCCATAGCTTAAGGTTGAAGTACCCTCTAACATCCCTTGAAGCCTCGGTAGCTAACTTGCCATCACACGGTTCTTGACTTCTGTGACCTTTTGATGTGATAGTGCATTACCTAATCTCCCTCCCCCTTCTTAAAATTGAGTTACCTGTTTTTCTGATCCCCAAAAGCGTCATCAGTTACCTTTCAATCTCTTATATGCTGACTTTGTGGCCTCTTTAGTGTTCCAGGGAAGTGCCTGTTTATCTTGTCCCCTTCTTAAAATTGAGTTGCATGCAATGCTAGTAAGTGATGATTGGTCATGTAAAATGAGAGATGATTTGTCATGTAAATCCTTCATTGACATGGTTTTTTTCTTTATCATTATTTGCCTTAACTAAGTTTATTGTAACAAATAGTAGAAATCAAATAGCAGTTCGCGAAACAAGAGATCTTTGCTACTTCATAGAATTAGTTTATATGGTTCTTTCTTTTGATTTGGGAAGTGGAACGGACTTTGGAATTTATTAGAGATGTTACTGTAACCAGCTCCAGGGGTTGAACTGGTGCAGGTCTAGATATGAGAGCTGGTGTGGCCGTGATTTGGTAATCTTTCGAATATGAGATCTTCTTGTAATTCGTGTGTAATAATCCTATGTACCCACAAGAGTCACATCGTTAGTTCCCCCTTTTTTTTATGGTGCTAATGTTTTATATCAGTTGAGGAGTCCAATGTGACATACGTAAAGGACTGGTTTGTCACAAAAAAGTAAGTCACTAATGAACCAATGATCACTCTCACCGATCAAAGGCCATTGGTAATCTTATAAAACTATTGCACATTGGTGGTTTGCACTCCTTATGAACAATACCGTGTGGATGACTTCATAAAAAAATAGCACCTTATACTTGAGTTACACGTGGATGACTTCATAAAAAAATAGCACCTTATACTTGAGTTACACTTAGCGAAGTTTTTGCAGGACGTGTGTTTCTATAGCGGGAATATGTTTTTTGTGTGCTTTTTATACACGTACTTTTAGCTACACGTGTTCACACTTGTCTTGCTCTAATTCAACCTTCTATAGAACTCTCTAGTGAAGGGACATCGGCGTCATCACCAAAGATTCCCATCTCTGACATTGAGAGCGAGCTATGCAATATAAGACTGAGCCTTTTGTTGGAGATCGAGAAGCGAAAACAGTTTGAAGAAGCTCTAGCTGACATGCAATCCAAGTGGCACAGGATGCAACAACGGATGTCTCTTGTTGGATTATCATGTTCGACTTCCTCTTTGGCCACTTTGTCATCAAGCGAAGATGATAGAATTCAAACTGAGGCTATTGATGACCTGTGTAGACAAGTTATGATTGCACGATTTGTGGCCAACTCTATAGGGAGGGGTTGTGCAAGAGCTGAGGTCGACGAGGAGATGGAGTCGAGAATTGATTCAAAGAACCTTGAGATTGCTCGTTTGAGAGACAAGGTCCAATATTATGAAGCCGTAAACCATGAAATGTCTCAGCGAAACCAACAGGCAGTAGGTAAAGTCTATCTATACATACCCTCTGAATTTTCTTTCTTTCTTTTCTTTGGGTATGTGGGATTTGGGGTGGTCGTGTTTATTTTATGTTTCATTAGTCGCTGATGCTTAATATGAAGCATGAATGATCGCAATCAGAAAAGTATATTTTCTGATAAATAGTAGAGAAGTAAGAGTAATAAAGCTGAAAATCATCAGGAATGGGGGTGGGGCATGGGTGTTTAGGGGGGCAGATGCCTCAACATAACATCCCGCCCTCCATTTTCACTGTAAATGTATCAAAAAAATAAAGCTGAAAGTCATCATTTGCAAACAAACTAGGGATAATGATGCCTGCTGGCATGTGATGCAAACAAACTAGGGATAAGGATGCCTGCTGGCATGTGACTAAGTGTCACAATGGTTAAAACCATTGAGACAACATTAGGGTCGTATCTTGGGATAGAAATTCGGCTTATACAACACCATACAGCAGCACTACTGAAAGAGTCATGCGTTGAGCATAAGAACTTCTGGGTAATTTGATGGTGTTGAACAATATAGTGCCCTTCATTTCAGATAATTTTGGGTGGTTTTATTGTTCATAAGCATGGAGAATAATGGAGACATAGTTATTGGGATCCATCTGCCAAGGGGTCAATTCTGTCGTAATGTACAAAAGGTATATGGTCTCTTTGTAGACAATCCCATATATTATATAGTTGTAAATAGTAGATTTAAATATAATAGCATATAGTATAGTTAGGAATATAATAGTATGTATATTATAGTATAGTATATGAATAGTACAATGTTATATACTTCTATAGTGCTCTCTTGGGTCTCGATTGTATAATTAAACATTGGATCTTGATTAAGTTTGAATCAAGCTCCCCCACGTATTGGGATCAAGATCTCAAGGTTTTAGTGTGTACAGATTGTGATCCCAACCATAGGTTGTCTTTTGCCTGTCATGATCCCGTGGTCTCGATGCGGATTCTTGATTTGATTCGATCCGGATCCTTGTAACTATGAATAGAGAGTAGCATTCATGGACCCGACTCTATGGGCTGCCAAGTTAGTTTGGCCCCTTGCCCAGATCCAGTTTACTCGACTAGTTCATGTTAAAAATCCAACAATGAGACCTGCAATAAGGAAATGAATCATAAAAATAAAATTATTAAAATGATGAAATAAAGAACATCCAATAAATATAAAAGTAAATTGTTTGAGTTTATATTGAACACCTGCAATAACATAAATCTAATATTTGACTTAATTAAAATTAACCAAAGTAGACAAATATCATTCGCTATTTTGGGTACATTATACAAAATAATGCCGTATAATTTTGGCTATTTTTATTGTGTAAAAACATGGAGGAAACCATTGGAGAGCAATGCTCACGGATCCAACCCAAGAGCTTCCCAATCAGTGTGACCTGTGACCCGACCATGTTTAGGGCCTTGTTAAAATTTAAAATGTGATCTGAAATAAGGAAATAAATCATGAAAAAAATTTAAAAATTACTAATAAATTATATAGTAAGAAGGAAAAGTCTTCCTAACGTCTATAGGCGAAAATGAATAGTGATTTCATCCACCTTCATCACCGTCTAAAGTTCATCGCGCGGTCACAATTGTCTTGTAGTGTTTCATTTTTTATTTTTTTTTCTACTTATCGGAATGATCTAAAATTTAGAACGTGTGTACATCTTAGAGAGGTGCGCTTAATAAAAATATAAACACAATAATTCGTAAAAAATAAATTGACCAAAATACCTTTAAAATTTTTTGGGGATATTTTGGTCTATTATTTTCATATAAAATATTTTTTTGATATTTTTCGTAGATTCTTCTATTTTTGATGAACACATGCTTCAAATTTCAGGTCATTTCGATTTGTAGAAAAAAAATGAAACACTACCAGACAATCGTGACCGTTCGATGAACTTTGGACGGTGATAAGGATAGGCGAAATCACTGTTCATTTTCGCCTGTTGGCGTTTTGTAGTATCTTCCATAGGAAGAATATCCAATACATATAAAAGTAAATCATCTAAGTTTGTATTGAACACATGCAAAACCATAGATCTAAACTTTGAATAAATTAAAATCAACCAAAAGTAGAAGTAGATTGGTTAGTAAAGTTAATATCTCAAAAAAAAAACCATGAATTACATGTCCAATGACTGACAATCAACCTTAAAAGAAAATAGTAATAATACTAATACAATTGAAACATATATGAAAAAGATAAGACAAAAAAAAGGGGAGATTCTCCGGAGGAAATACGCGGTTTTGATTCTGGCGGCAACATGCTATTGGGTGGCAGTCCCACTTATGGGGCCAAATCAATACTTCTAAGAAGAAAGATTTGAATATCAATATCATCGATCTCATACGTATCATACCAAATCCCATTGATCCAATCACTGTTCACATTGTTTCTTTTTTTATCAGTGAATAGATCACTTTACTCGTACGACTTAGGCGTCTCGTATTTATTGAAAAAGTGAGAATATGGCACCCTTTGGGTAATCTATTTGATTGTATTGAAAGACCCAATGAATCAGGATTTCCCTATCGGTCCAGGTCATTTCGGGGCAAGTAATCATCCAAGTTTGTATTGAACACATGCAAAACCATAGATCTAATCTTTGAATAAATTAATATCAACCAAAAATAGAAGTAGATTGCTTAATACAGAAGTTGATTAAAGTAACATGAAGTACATGTCCAATGATTGACAATCAGTCCTTAAAAATAATAATAATAATACAATTGAAACATATATGAACAAGATAAATCAGAAAAAAGGGAAATTTTTCCAACTTTTTTGGGAAAACAATAGCTTTGGAATAATAACAAAATAAAAAGATAATTTGACATGCCTTGATCAATGTTTGTGTCACAGGCGTGCCAACAATTTCACTTGGGAATTAAACAAGAGCAAAAATTATTCCGTGCCATTATTTTAGGAAAATAATATTAGACTTTCGAAAGCTTAAAAAAACAATGCTGTGCCTTGATTCACTTGTACTAATAAAAAACCTGGTAACAGTCTGTCTTGTTTCCTTTATTCAAAGAAACGAAAAAACCTGGTAACTGTCTATCTTGTTTCCTTTTATTCAAAGAAACGAAATAAAAAAGGATTCTCTTCAATTAAGAACAATTTTCCAAAAAAAAGAAATGGAAAATATCTTCATACCTTTTATATTTAAGTTTTATTTCACAATAGATCCAAAGGTTTTAAAAGATATCTTGGAGCATAAAAATTGTAGATTTTATTTCTTCTCACCCCCTGAACTAATTTAAACTTATTTTGTTAGGTCAAACAAAAATAAAAAAACATCTTTCCTAAAAGTCATCTTCCGAAACTTTTAAAGAGAGAGAGAAGGGCTTCATGGAGGTGAGAGGAAGGTTTGGAGAAACATTGGAGGAGAGAGAGTGAGAGAGGAAGAGAGAAGTTTGAGGTATATAAGTGAAGAGAGAGAAATGATTGGGTTTAAAAAGAACATGCCTTTTAGACATTTGTTTAGGTTAAAAAATAGGTTTAAAGTGGTCAGGGGGTTAGAAGATATTTTTTGAAACATTGAGTTTATCGAGAAAATGAAACCTAAAAATAAGAGATATGGAGATATTTTCCCCAAAAAGAAAAACAAAATGAAATTGCCTTGGTCCATTTAAATTTTATTGCAGTTAAAACTCTAATTTATCTTGGAAAATTTGAAAATGTTCAAATAACCAAAATGGAAAACAGAAAATATGAACATTAAGGTTTTTTTTTTTGGGTAAATACATTAAGGTTTTTCTATGTATTTATTTTTTCTTTGAAAAGTTTAAAAAGAAAATGGAAGCCCTTAATTTTTTTTTATGGTTATGTGAAAAAACCCATCAGCCCAACCAAGTTATGTGACTCAATGGGGTCATGACGCATGACAAAACTCGACAAAACGGATCAACCCAACCAGATTTGGGTTCTTGTCAGGTTGACCCAATTAGCTCAGGACAGTACAACACTCCACAGTTTCTGTTCGTGGTATATCAGGTTTTTGTTCGAGTCTTAGAGTGTTTGGGTCGAGGAGTGTGACCTCACACATTTGGACTTGGGTCGGGTTGATCTGGTTGGGTCTTGCAAGACCTGTAAAATGTCTGGAGAGAAGAAATTGTTTCATGGTGAGATTAAGTCCTTGATGGAAATCATATGTTGAGGAAGTGACTAATGGATAAATTATGAGCAAATTTCTAACACAAAAAAGGATACACTGACGAAAGAAATGCACTTGGAGAGAAGGATGATTTTGAACTGCTTCTATTCTGATTATGAATGTCACGATGTTGTTCTCCATTAAGTTATGCATCATAATGCTCTCTCAATGGTTTTAGGCTTGTCCTTTAGGATTTGATTTGGGTTTTCACAGATCCCGGTCCAAAGGGTTGGATCCTGAATGACTGTTTCCAAAATATCCTCAATTCGAGTTTCTCATGTTTGATTCAGTGTATGATTATCAATGTTTGAAATGTGTTTATTTTTGTTAGAGCCTCTGTTTTCAGTGATCGGATAACAAATATCAAATCATTAATCACTCAAACTCGTGTGATTTTAAATTTTCAGTTGTGCTAACAAAATCTATACATTTTGTGAATTGATAAATTAATGGCCTATTTAGACGACAATTAGTTTTATCTGGAGTATATTATCTTATATGAAATTAATATACTCTAGATAATGTTATTTTGTTAGCCGTTTGGTACGTATTTTGTGTTATGTATAATATTATTTAAATGGTGCGGTTTGTATAGAGCCTACTTTCAAATAGTGTCGAGAAATATGGTTTCAATTCCGGAAATCTTTTTTATAGCCTTAAAATATCTTTTCATCTTTATTTATAAAGTTTAAAGCTTCAAAACTAATGTAGATCGAGAGATCTATGAAAACTTGAAAATCTTGAAATTTGACGGTCCAAAAGTGTGATACAAAATACACTATTTCCTAAACTTGAAATCCATTTTTTTATCATGTCCATGCATCTTGATATCGAGATGATGAATTTGAGGATATTTGGGCATCAAAATAATATCTTCTAGTGAAATTTTTAAGATAGGCTCGAATTTGATTGTTTAGAGCGTCGGCTCTATATAAACTTTTCCCTTATTTAAATATTTAACTTTTCAGTGGTTTCTAGCTATTTTTAGCTATTTCTGGCCAAGAAAATGTATGTTCAGCAAATTACCTTGAATAAAGTAAAAGTAGTTTTTAAAAAATGTAAACTTATATTAAAAACTATCTACGAGGTTATCATCTCAGATAGCTTTATAATGAACACAGCCAAGCAACAGACAATTCATTATCAGTATTAATTTCATTGAAATAGTGAATCATCATATTAACGAGTACGCATCCAAATAGACCCAGATAATATGGCTCTTTATTGGTAATGGAGATTGTATATAATATTATGAATATACAAGGTGTATTGCCCAAAATCCGTGTACTAATCATTTGGTTTTTATGTTGGAGCTGCTCTTTGTTTTTTGATAACGACTGGTAACCCATAAGATGTATTTGATGATTCTGCATTTTATGTATTGTATTTTGAGCTGCCTTTTACTTTTGGATACGACAAACATATTTGATTTATTTATTGGAGAGATGGATAACTGTGCTAGCAGGAAAACTCAACCCTTGTCTATGAAATTCAATTTTGAAATTCGCTATTGGATATGTCTATATCCAAGTAAGTATGTATGTGTTTGCATGTGTGTATGGACACGGGCCTGAATGATTGATTTACCTTTGGCGATTCCTGTAGAAATGGCTCGGAGGCATCGGCAGACAAGGAAGAGAAGGAAGAAGTGGCTTTGGAGTATGGTTGGTATCACCATTGCCTTTGGCACCGCTGCGATCATGTGGTCTTACATTCCTCATGCTCACTGCAGGGAAGTTGAACAAGAGCAGCAGGTTGTGGATTTACAAATGCAAGAATAGAGCTGAATATTTGTGCATCTTCCTAAAGAAAAGCAAACTTGAGATTCATCCCTCCTTTGCCTTATCTTTGCCCTCCTCAAATAATAGTTTGTAATCATGTAATATTTGTGAGAAATAATTGGAGGATGGAGGGCTACAAAAATTTGTTTGCAGTGTGGCAGTAAGTAACAAGAAAGGAGGGTTCTTGTATAGTCAATAACAGGGGGAAGGTATTTTCTTATCTCCTTCCTGTTTGTTGTGCTCTACATATTTCTAATAAAGGGATGTGATGCATATACTTGAATAAAATAATTGTTTTTAGAGATATTGCCTCCCCAAAAAAATCCATATATCTTATGTAAGAGAGAATCCTAAAGTTTCTAATACTTGTGAGAATTTGGTTGAATTTAGACCTGGTTTTCAATAACGGGTTCAATTCCTAAATATAATTGGAAATTTCGGAATAGAGAGGAGAAAGCCTTTCTGATAGCATGAAAAGTGGCCCGATTATGTTAAATTTTATCAATGTCTAATCTTTAATTTTGGCCCTTAAAATCTTATTTGACTCCTTTGTTATGGGAGTTTAACAATGTGACAGCTTACCAAATATATCTATATTCACACTATAATATGTTACTATATAATGCATGAGTGATTCTCTCAAAGGTGCTTTCAAAATGAAATCTGAAGTATTGTCTACGAAAGAAAAAATAAAATTTGAGTTTCCAATGCACCCAATTTGATAGGGAAAAAGTGTATATAAGGTTGCGAACTTAAAAATGTATAATCACATATGCACCTTAAAAATCTATCAGAAAGGTTGTTTTAATGTTGTAAAACCCTCTAATTGATTTCAACATTGAGATGTATGAATATGGGAAAAAAAAAAAAAAATTGAGTCGTAAAAATAGTGTGTCTTGCAATACATTATCTAGACCGTCTATTTTTAAGATTTTCATAGAGATTGACTTTAACCGCTTTTGGAATTTAAAATTTTTTAATTAGATAATAAAATAGATGTTAAGATAATCTTAAGATTTTTTACAAAATTACATATTGTGATAAAATTTGAAGGTGCGCCTTAATTGGATTGATTAAGGTTGCAAGCTTATAGAAACTAATAACCTAGGGCAAGGACAAGATGCGATTGAAAAGGAAATTTAAGGTTTTGAAAGCAAATCCTTCAAGGAATCAAGGCAAAAACCGTTCTAAAAACGATAAGCGTTGGAATTTTAAGGTATTTAGTACTATTTACTCAAATGGATTTTGGGATACTTTTGCGAAGTATTTTGTGTGCTTCAGTTGCAGAACGCCTTCGATCTCTGATTAAGAGGACGAAGCAAAAAGGGCTTAGCGGTCCAGGAGGATAAATTTTTAGAGATTTATTTAGCGCTCTTAATTTATTTTGTTTTATTTATTTTTGCATTTATACGTGTGAGTTTTTTGGTCTTTCTTTTACCTCTTGTGCCATTTAATTTATTTTGATTTAGTCTCAACTCTCAACCACGCCCTATTTTGCGTTCTGTAAGGTTGGTGAAGCTTTTCATGCTCCATCTGTGTAGGTTCAGATTTTCAAACCTTTTTTATATTTATTTTGGGTAAGTAAAAAAAAAAAACGAATATTTCATTATTAAAAATCAAGAATTTTCATAATTTAAGGATATTGAAAATTAAGATTAAGTTTTTATTTTTTAAAAGCTTCGGATAAATATGGAAATTTGAAATTATTTTTTTAACTTTTTGGATATAGAAAATCCAAAATTAAGAATTATTTTATTTTTTAGAAAAATAATTAGATCGTAATTCAGATTTTTAATTTAAAAAAAATTAGACATTAAGCTTTTTTTTTCTTTCTAATTTTTGGATATTAAAAATATGAAATTGATAGTCAATATCATTTTTTAAAATAACATAATTCTTAATTTCTAATTTTTTAAATAAAAATCAACAAAATTCTTCTTTTAGATTTTTAGTATCTGAAAATTAGCAAAAAATAAAGTCAGCTTATTTTGAATAAACATTGGATTATTAAAATTGGAATTAAGTTTTTCTATATAAAAAAATCTAGATATTCAAAATGTGAGAAATGCATAATACGGGTTCTACCTAATTTTAGTATATTGAAAATTTGTAAGTTTTTTTCTAATTTTTTTATATTGAAAATCTGAAATTAAGAATCAAGCTATTTTAAAAATAACATAATATTAATTTCAGATTTTCAAGTAAAAATTAACATAATTGTTACCTTGCTAGGAAGCCAAAATAGATGGTGGAGGAACAACAATTTTACACTTGTGGAGCATGTACGTGCAGCGTTTAAGAAGGAAGGCGAGAGGTTATGTTGCGAGAGGTTATGTTGCTGGTATAAAATAGGGAAATTATTGTAAATATACTTATATTTTTATAAAATAGGAAAAAAAACCTCCAAATTTTCAAAAACCTCGTCTACAACATTTTTTATTATTTTCGGGTTTTTTTGGAGGAAAATGCCCTTTACGGTAATCGTTTTAAGTTTTAGCGCAATTAAAATACCAGTAAAACTGTTAAGTTAGGGAAAAGTTTACATAGAGCCGATGCTCTAAACAATCACATTTGAGATTACCTCAAAACGTTTGCTAGACGAGATTGTTTTGATGCCCAAAAGTCTTCAAATTGATCATCTCGACATCAAGATGCATGGACATGAGAAAAAAATTGATTTTAAGTTTTGGAAATAGTGTATTTTGTAATGCATTTTTTTACCTTCAATTTTCAAGATTTTCAAGTTTTCACAGATCTGTCGATCCACACTATTTTTTAAGCTTTAAACTTTATAAATAAAGATGAAAATATATTTTAAGGCTATTACAAAGATTTCTAGTGTTGAAGTCACATTTCTCGATACTATTTAAAGGTAGGCTCTAATTTGATTGTTTAGAGCCTAGGCTCTATACAAACTGCACCCTTTAAGTAATATTACGGTACTTAAAGTACCATAATATATTACATTTTCGTTACGATATTCTTTGTACCATAATAGGTTAAAGTTTTACTACAACAATCTATATGTTGTAATACTTTCGCACATTATTAACCCTAACCCGAAGCCCATTCTTTCTTTACGGTGTTTTTGTTCTACCATGAGGAGCTCTCAACCTTTTGGTCAATCTCTCACCAATCTCTCATCTCTCACGGTCTTTCTCCCTTATCAGATATTTGATCGATTGTATTGTTTTTATAGGTTATAGATGCATTAATGTATATGGGTGCGTTTTCTATAAGGTTGCAACCTTAAACAATCCAATTAAGGTTGAACTCCAAATTTTATCCTAACATGCAATTTTGTTGTAAAACATTTCTTAAGATTATCTTAAAATATATTTTCATATTTCATTAGAAAATTTTAAACTCAAAAAATGGTTAAAATCAAGAAGATCTATAAACATATGAAAATCTTGAATATGGACGGTCTAGATAATGTGTTGCAAGATGCACTATTTTTTAGACTAAAAAACTTTTGTTTTTTATATTCATACATCTTGATGTCAAGATGATCACATAGATTTCCAACATTAAAACAACCTTTCTAATAGATTTTTAAGGTGCATCTATAATTCTACATTTTAAGGACCAAAATGAACAGTGATTTCGCCTACCTTCATCACTGTTCAAAGTTCATCATACGGTCACAATTATCTAGTAGTGTTTCGTTTTTAATTTTTTTTATACAAATAAGAATGACTTAAAATTTGGATGGTATTTACATCTTAGTGAGGCACACCTAATAAAAATATAAAACAAATAATTCAAAAAAACATATTGACCAAATACCCCTGAAACTTTTCGAGGGTATTTTGGTCAATGTTTTTCATGTAAAATAGTTTTTTTGATATTTTTCGTAGATTTACCTATTTTTGATGAACACACGCTCTAAGTTTCAGGTCCTTCCGATTTGTAAAAAAAAACACTATCGAACAATCGTGACCGTGCGATGAACTTTGGACGGTGATGAGGGTAAGAGAAATCACTGTTCATTTTTACCTATAGGTGTTTTGTAGTATGTGTGTGTGTGTGTGTAGACTCTAAATGTACTACATATTTAACATATCAAGATAGTTATAGACTTGAAAAAAATTGTAAGTTTTTTTAACCTTAATTGAGAAATATAATGATATTTTTTTATTATTCTGCTGGATTGTTTGGATGGTGTGTGAAAATACAAGATTTCATTTGCTCGATATCTGTATGGGTTTGTGTTATTGTTGGCACAATCTGCCAAGGAAGCTCCATTATCGGCACTACTACTGGTCCAAACACTTTAAATCTATTTCACAAGATTTTTGGATTGCAATCCCAAAATATTGTAATTTTGGGTACATCCAAACTAGCCCTTAGAGAGAGACAGAGACATCAATTAGTGCATATGTTTTTTAAAAATCAGTGCAATTTGTTTTTTGGAATATTGAAAATTGTTATGCACACAACAACAAGTCGAGTAAAGGTTGACATATCAATTGCATGCATTATTTGTAGCTTATAATTTAGGGATTTTCTACATATTTTATTTGCATCATAATTGTCATTGCTTTACATAATTATCCTATACTTTGGTTTCTTTAAGTGAGAAAATTTCATGATCTTGATTTTGTTAACTCATTTTTTGTGATTATGCTATGCTATATTTTTGTTGAAAATATCAAATATCCTTGTAGACTATCTCTCTTGTGCTAAAACATATTCATATATTTCTTTGAGGTTGCAGCTCACTAAGAGTCGACAACCTATTGATTTGACTGGCAGACAATCCTGTTCTTCTAATTACTGTGATTAAACCTACTTAATTCACTTGTACCAAAAGAGTCCAGTATGATTAAACCTACTTGATTCACTATGACTAAACCAAAAGAGTCCAGTGTAATTACTATCAGTTTGTTGTTTATGGGATCATGGCATAAGATGTATCCTTCCCTGGAGGTCCTGAGATTCCTACATTGCTTAATAGACAGAAAGAACATATATCACAGAAGATCTGGGAAGGAGATGTATGTACAAGTTTTTAAAATTATATTTTTTTTCTATCATGTTAGTTAATCAATTTATCTATTTAAGTAACTGCAATCACAAATTCCATTTCATGATCAAGAAAATGCCCACAGGGTTGATGAGAAGCCCAATGCAACTTCTTTATGGCCTTTAACAAACAACGATCAAATTGATTTGGTTCGGAGATCAAGATTGTATTATTTGACCATAGTACCGATGACTCGGCATGATCATGACATATTTTCTACTATTATCGAGAGGTGGCACATAGAGACGAACACCGAGCACTTCAATGTAGATGTTAGAAAGATAATGCCTACTCTTAAAGATGCATGAAAAATTCTCTGGTTAAAGGTGACTGGTGTAGCTGTAACGTTGAGGAGAGTGGACAACGACGGGGAATATATAGTCTGCATGGTAAGATATCTGCCACCTGGTTGTAACCATTCTATTATCCAGTTGACATGGCTGAGGAACATTTTTAAACGGCTACCGTAGAACTATAACAACACCACTCTTTTACGATACACCCATGCCAACCTCCTATATTTAGTCAACGGCACAATATTTGCAGATTCCATAGATGGTATGGTTCCTATAGTATATTTACAGCTTTTTGAGGATATGGAAGTAGCTGGTCAGTGTGCATGGGGTGCAGCTGCCCTAACTTTTTTGTTTCGAGGCTTGTCAAAGGTTGTTCGTCCTGGTTATCAATACCTAAGTGGATCAACCACTATTTCGTTGGTAATGCTAGTATATTAATGTTTTGATAGTTTTCTTAAAGTTTGATAGATATTTTTTATTTTAATTATAATTTTTTATACATGTATTTTAGTGCTGAGCGTACGAGCATTTCAAATTGTTGTGCCCAATTCTCAAAGAAATAAGGGCCAGGCAACCTAGATCCATTTGGTGGGCCCCTCCTAGAGAATGGGATAACGATCACAACTTCGGTCTCATGGGGCGACATGAGATTGCTAACGAGCGGATAAATGATGTTAGTATATAATAATTATCATTGATTGATATTTTAAATAAATTTGGCGGCAAGTTATTTAACTTAAAATTTATCTTTGTTATGTCATAGGTCACATGGATCCCATACGATGATTATCCTGACCTAAGAGAAAAAACTAAAGAGGATAGATATTATGTGCTTATTGTCTGTCAGATTGCTTTGTGTTGTACATATCTCATATGTTGACACATTTGTGAGGAGTAAATGCCAGATTGTGTGCTCCGGTAGTTTCGGCTTCACTAAGGGATACCGGTTGATCCCTTGCAGTGGGAGAGGAGGAAGAGAAGGGGAAAGAAGACTGACAACTAGGCAGATGAGCTTTGAAGTGAAATTGATATGTGGACAAATATGTTAAATTTTGTCAGGAAAATGAATATATGTTCAATGAGAAGCCGACACAAGAATATATTGAGTGGTACAAGCTAAGGACTAGGCCCCTCATTCATAATCCATTAAGGAAACGTCCCTCCAAATATGCACCTCGAGGTTATAATGATGAAGATAGAATGGTAATAATATTTGAGAGCCATGTTGTTTTATTCACGACATTTAATTTTAGAAGTCTCAATAATCTATTTGCATATTTCATATGACTTGATGCAGCCTTGGGACATCAGCCATGCAGCTCAACTTGTACGTGAAGTCACAATTCAAGAAATTGAGACCTAGTTGGGGAAGCATTAGAATTGCTGAAAATTTATGACTCAAAAGCTGCAAGGGATGAGGATGCATCTAAGGAATTGGAGGTGGATGATGGGATGGAAGATAATGTATACCACCAATATGGTTTCCTGCTCAAGCAGATAAGGGGCCAAGTAATACACAACCCATACCCACATCGGTTCAACCAGAGGAGCATAGATTTAACTTACGTCCTTGTGTGGCAAGACGAGAGGAGAGCAGCTCACAACAGGAGAGCAGCTCAAATACAGAATTGCAGTTGCCATAGTGGGTTAGAATTTGTCAATACGACGAAAGTATTCATGATAATATGTTTTTTTGTTGTAAAGAGGACGGTAGTGCCTATATTATGTAAAGAGATCAGTAGTGCCTACATTGTTTTATTGTGACATGTGTGATATATATGAAAAGTTGAAACATCTAAATTTTGTGTTATTTGTATATCTTTTTTAAAATTTGCGTGATATATATGAAAATTTGAAATGAGAACCTATGATAGCTTATAACACTACTCTATATCTTATATTCTTATTGGAATGATAATCTATGATAGCTTGGATGTGTCACCAAGCTATTGTGTTGTATTGGTTCAATAAGTTTATAACACTACTCTTGGTTTCAGCAATTAGATCTTTACCTTAATGTGAATGAACCATCCAATTCAAATGAACCTTAGCTATGTAGGTCTATTCCTATTAGATTGACCCGAAAATAGCATATCCAAATGATAAGAATGAACCTTAATGCGAATGAACCATCCAATTATAATGTATGCAAAGACTTGGTTTCATCAATTAGCTATTTTAGAGGGTTTTCAGAGGATTTTTTTAGCATTACAGTCTTTTGAGTATCATATTGCGATAAAATGATTATCGTAATACTGTTTTTGAGCAATACAGTACTCAAAAGACCGTAATGCTAAAAAACCTTCTGAAATCTAAAGAGTTTTTTAACATTACGGTCTTTTGAGTACCGTAACGGTCAAAAACAATATTACGGTAATCTTTTTATCGTAATACTTATTACGGTAAAAAGATTACCGTAATACTGTTTTTGAGCATTACGGTACTTAAAAGACTGTAATGCTAAAAAAATTAAATAAGCTTGAACTTAAGTGATCTTAAACATACTTCACGCATACCACATTACATAAAATTCAAATAACTTGATCACATACTTTCTAAAAATCATATCAGCAGACATTAGCCTCTTTACAAATTCATATACGTGATTTACATGTCATATCAACAAACACAAAATGGCATATCCAAAAAATATGAACTGACAATAATGGCCTCTTTACATTAATTCATATCCTTGATGTACATGCCTTCTAGTTATGGCCCATGACCCCATATCGGCTACACTTAAGAGGTCTAATCTCTTTGTACTCTATTTTCCTGCGTCGTTTCTTTGACCGACCAGTGGTTCGCCTTGCAGCTGGCGACAATACTATTGTATGGACAATCTCTGACAACTCTAGTGCATCAGGAATTGGGTTGAAGGGAAAGGAATATGCTTTATGGTACATTTGAACTGTGAAATAAACGTCGCAAAAGTTTGTAATATCTTCATGCCTATGATCTACAGTGGCGATTGCATGACTGCACGACAACCCACTAACCAACCACACTCTACAACTGTACGTACGAGTCGCCAAAGTAACAACATATTTCTTATCTGAATTGATCTCATATATACCATCATGTGCCCATGTGTCTGTATGAAGGAATTTAGACTTATCCCTCCTCATGTCTATTACCTTTTGGGCCTTCGGTGTAAGCACATTGCTCCATTCTAAAGATATGATCATCTTCTTTGAAAATTCTCTCATAAGCTTAACCCTTAGGCATTCAAGGAGTTTAATAAGGGGCTTCTCCCGAGCCTTTAATATCCACCGGTTATTATTCTGAGATGTACAATATAAGATGATTGTATCTACACCCTTGAATATGTGTTTGCCTAATATTTTGGATGATGTAACATGATCCAGTCATAGGCCTCATCATTTGCATTCTTAATCTTTGCCATGTACTCATCACGTGCAGCTTTCTAATAAAGCTTTGTGAGCACCGAATTTATGTAGATCTCTTTGAAGTTATCGGCAAGGTGATTCATACAATAGCCTTGTTTATTAGTTGGGAATACTTTTTCAATTGCGGCTTATAACCATTTCTGACAATCTGATATAGTAATCAATGGTGGCAGATCAGACCTCTCGTCAAATTGCTCATTGAAAAGCTCTAGGAACCAATTCCAACTTGGTGTATTTTCACTCTCAACCACTACATATGCTATAGGAAATATATTTTCATTTGTATCTACCCCAACTGTAGCCAATAGTATCCATTTGTGTCTTCTCTTAAAAATGTCTCATCTAGTCCCATAAGTGGCCTGTAACCAAATATAAAACTATACAAACATGGATGGTTGCCTATAAACACGCGCTCAAACCCATCGAGATCTACTGTTTGAATAATCATTACGGTTTCAAGGATAGTGATTCGGATCTTATGAAGGTACTTGGCGAGGTCCTTGTATTCCTTCGTGTGGGAACCCTCATTTATCTCTTGTACAAACTCTTTGCCCTGCCATGCTTGTTGGTAAGATAGCATGATACCGTGATCACGTTGTATATCATAAACCACATCTTCAGGTGTTAGATTAGGCATATCATTCAAACGGTCTTTAATCTTGCTTGCCACCCAGTAGCTTAGGGTAAGCGGCTGATGAACCCTACCTATTCCGCCGGCACATAAGTGCATGTTTACAAATTTCTTCACCCTGAAGAAGTTTGTTGTATTAACACTCCAACAGCGCACTTGCCAAGAACACCCATCTGCAACACACCTTGCCCATACACATCTCTTCAATCTTTTTATAAACTTCATATTGAAGTTTTGTGATCTGGCATAATCAATAAGGTGATTACGGCATGCATGTACCTCGTCAAAATCCTGATCTTGTAGAAGTACAACTTCGTAACAGTTAATCCTGAGGGGGCTTCCTATCGGATCGATGTCGTCGATATGCCGCTCAATTTCTGAATCATGCGAATCTTCTACACCTATGGCAGCAGCACCTTCACTATGAACTACTTACTCTGGTCGGGAAGTGCTGTAGAAAAAAAATTTAAGGACGAGTTAGAATTATCCTAACACAACATAAAATTAACAAATAAGAAATTTAATGATTTTCATTGCAAACTTCTTACATGATCAATCTTGATGGACCTTTATCGGGCATTGTTGGTGGTCGATATTTAGTGTAGTTAGACTCAATAGGTCTGTTTGATATGTACATAGCGGTGGGAGACGACCCTTCTATCATATTTACAATGTCATCATCATCATCAATACATATCATATTAATGTTACTTGATAACTCTTGGTTAATATACCTAATAGTTATGGTACTTGGGGCACAATTTGGTATTTTTTACAAGTGATCCTTTACTTGGTCAAATGATGCGATCCTTTTAAAAAATATAACCTTCATGTCCCCACCATCATAGAAAATACATCCATCATTAGATTTCCTCTTGAAAAAACCACCAAAGTGTAAAACCGTTTTCACTTTGTTGTCACCCATTATTGTTGCGCACAGGCTCAATCATTGCATAAAAATTTCAGATGGAAACAAATATAAAATAATTATAAGAAGTTTCAAAATGCTTACATATAATGTGGATGTTGCATTATAGAGGGATATTAGATTGCATTACAGATACCAAAATATAAATAAAATTACAATGGACAACCCAACTACATCAAGTATTATAGAAAAACATTATTTTGATGACCAACCATTAAATAAATCTAAAACTTATTTATGCAACAATATAAATAAATCTAAAACGTATTTATGCAATATTTTAATCAAACTATATCAAGTCCTATAGAACAACAACATAATATTTTATGACATACCTATAAAATAGTGTTGGTATGTATATTTGATGCTCTCAAAGACCTCGTTCAAAGATTGATATATAATAGATGATATGATGAAAATGGATGAGAGAGATAGAAAATGGATGAGAGAGGGAGAAGGCTAAGAAAAAGGAAAATGCTAAAGAAATCGTGAAAATAGGGTTTTATGCCAATAAATGGTAAAAAAAAAGGCAAGAGAAAATTCCGGTTATTTTAATACCGTATAATATATCTAAAGTATTACGGTAGATTTAGTACCGTAATTGAATGTTATTACATTACGGTAATTAACGTACCGTATAAAATGTTCTAATAATTACGGTAAATAAATTACCATATAAAATTGGCTAGTCATTCCGGTATTTAAATTAACGTAATGCTCTTCACGATAAAAAGACTACAATGAAGGTCATTTTTGTCTAAAAAAAACCCAAAAATAGTGAGAAAAGGTGTAGACGAGGTTTTTGAAAGTTTGGGATTTTTTTTCTAATTTTGCGAAAATATAGGTATATTTACGATAACTTTCCTATAAAATACTAATCATTGAAATATATTCAATATTGAAAAATAATTCTAATAATCCCTTTTTTTGGATAAGTCCATAGGGGAGAAGGTCCCCTACCTATTTTTCATTAATAAATGAAAAATAGAAGTTTACAGCTCCTTTATTTTATAACCTTAGAGCAGGTGCCTTGTGTCAAATCATGAGTTAAAGCAAGACAAATAAAATTTGGCGGATAAGAATGCCAAACAGTACCCCTCTTTGCAAGAATATCAGCTATCATATTAGCTTCAAGAAAAATGTGAGAGATGGACCACCCACTATTAAAGAGACGTCGACAATTTGTTGCAACCGTATATAACTTCCATGGAGGATGGAAGCATTCATAAATAACATTAACGAGCAATGCTGAGTCACTTTCAATCTAAATAGGGTAGCACTGTAGTTGATAAGCTATGATCAATCCTTCTTCAAGGGCGAGTAATTCTGCAAAATTATTAGAAACAATTCCAAAAGGTTTAGCAAACGCTGCAATAAAAGCATCATCAGAATTCCTAATATTACCACTCCCCCTGCTTGCCCTGGATTATGCAAAGAAGCCCCATCAATGTTTAGCTTGAAGTGAATAGCGCTAAGAAATAATCATGCCACTGGAATAGTAATTTTATCCCTCTGATGATATCATTTTAACTTTAAAATATCAATGATCGTCCTTTCTGACAAATGAATATCTGTGATTTAGCATCTGCTAATTCCTTAACATGATAAATGATCTGTATGACCAATTGCTCCCTTCTGGTCAACCTATCCTAGAAAAATCTTCGGTTGCATTCCGATCATAAGAACCATACAGTTGTGAAGAATAAAGAAGTCAAGATATTAAAGAACCCATTTGATTTGAATCCGAAAGTTAACAAGTTTCTCAACATAATAGGAATAAAAATGCCAGAGATGAAGTATTACCACACCACCAAGCAACCGACCTCCATATAACCTATCAGAAATCACAAAGAAATAATAGATGACATAGACTATATTCATTATTTTTTCAAAAGGAGCATATAGGAGGAGCCATAGTAGTCTCAAGCTGCTGCAAGAGAGAAATAGTAGGTAACCGATAATGTAGGGTCAACTAGGAAAATCATTTCACTCGAGGTGATATTTTGCTGACCAGGGTTCTGAATATCGGCTGGGATGTTCCCTTGTAACGGATAAACTCCCTAGCTTCTTTAATTGAGAAAAAATTGCTCGCATAATGAATCTGTACTAAAAAATCCCTATTTGGTTGTAGTAGAAAGATAATGCTCTCCACCTCTTTCCATATCTGTATCAAATAACCTAATGTAGGCATGGGTAAAACCCAAGACTTAAGATCACATCCAATACAATCAGAGACCTTTGGCATAGCAACCTCAAGGTTCTGATGAACAGTCATACCATAAGAGCCCCATAAGAGTCCCTTTAATAAAGAGAGTAGAGTGGGAGTCAAAAATATATTAGACGTCCCCTTTTCTTCTTTTTTTTAGCAGCAAAATATAACCTAAAAGATTGCTCTCTCTAGGCTCTTGAATATGTATTGGACGTCCCTTAGATATGAGAGAGAGAGAGAGAGAGAGAGAGAGAGCTACAAAAGATCCCACATACAAAAAACCGTAGGTAACAAAAACAGACTGTGAGTGGGGCCCATGATTGCAT
>NW_006494910.1:3796207-3820758 GCF_000471905.2 Amborella trichopoda | reverse complement strand
CGGTACGGTAGTACGTTACTATATATATATATATATATATATATATATATATATAATATATATATATATATATAGGGAAAATATGAGATTAGCCCATTAGCTCAATATGAACATATGAGCCAAATGTCCCAGATTGAATTTGGACCGATCTGACGATCACAAATATCCAGTAGTGTTTGAATTTTAGTTTTTTTTCTAGAAATCCAAATCACTTGAAATTTTAGGCCCTAAAAATATTGCATCTTAGGACACATTATCTCGACCGTCCATTTTCAATATTTTCATGTGTTTATAGATCTACTTAATTTAAAATTTTATAATTAAATATGAAAATAGATTTTGAGATAATTCTAAGAATTTTTTACACCAAAATTACATGTTATGATAAAATTTGTATGTGGCCTTAATTAGATTGGTTAAGGTTGCAAGTAGAAGGAGAGCCATTTGTATAGAGCCGAGGCTCTAAACAATCAAATTAGACCTCATTCAAATGGTATCGAGAAATATCGTTTCAATATTGAAAATATCCAAGATAGCTTTAAAATATATTTTCATCTTTAATTATAAAATTTAAATATTCAAAAGTAGTGTACATCTATATACACTTGGAAATCTTGAAAATTGATGGTCCAAAAATAGGTTATAAGATGCACTAGTTTTAAATTTTGAAGTACATTTTTTTCTATGTCTATGCACCTTAATGTCGAGATAATCAATTTGATGATATGTGAGCATCAAAACAACATCCTCTAGAAAACTTTTTGATGTGGGATCTAATTTGATTGTTTAAAGCCTCGGCTCTAAATAAACTTTTCCCTTAATTGAAATAGGAACGCAAACGAGAGAGAATAGGTGTATTCTAACCATTCTTCCTCTGGATGATAATGCCATATGGTGGTCTAGTTTAGTGGGAGAAAGCGCGCGCTCCTTCCATGGAGATCACTCTGCACTCATGTCCCTCTACCAGAGAAGTGCTTCCCTTGTCGACACCATTCACTCTTAGCAAAAACCCATTTCACACTTTTACTCCTCATTCTCGTTTCCATTTCGAAAGGCTTCAATTTAACAGGAAGCTCTTCACCTTGGAAACCAGAGATAAACATTATGCAAGACACAAAGCCATGGAAACTTCATCTGAGGATTCTTCGTTATTATCATTGAATAATAAACCTAACAGAAACCTGGCTTTGCTGGATGAATATGAGCTTGAAGAATTTGAAACCGAAGTGAATGCGACACACCAAAGTGGTGCGTATTTTCTACCGAGGTTCTTGTATTTGATTTATGGCTATATATGAGAGATGGGTTTTAATCTAATTGAATTACGGGATAACTGGAAGAGACCCATGGAAATGAGCCATGAAATTTGGATATGACTTCATTACTTATAAATGTTGGATGAGTTATGGGTTTGAGTTTTAGCGTGTAAATCTCACTTACAGTAATTAAGAAATTTTAGTTTTCAGATGGATTATTGGTATTAATTGACCAGAATTTTGACTGATTGATTTGTTGAAATATATCCGAGAAACTAACTTCATCTATATTGTGGTGCTTCTATAAAATATGGTTTTATTGTATGAAGTGGAATTTGGTAGATTTTTCTTTCCTTAAAGTGAGTCATGGTTTTGTTTTGGATTCATAGGTTGTAGACTACAAGAAATTAGGCTGCGTGGTTATTTAAAAATAGCAAGGAAACTATCTGGTTCTTATCTGAAATATCACTAGCACATTGTTTATTAATTAATTAATTAGTTAGTTAATTAACCAATTTGTTTCTATCGATGATAGTTTCTTGTAGATTAGCATTTTCCTTGAAATTTGTGTATAGTTTATGAATTTCTACATTAAAATATATGAATATAGCCTTTAATATGCACGAACGGATACTTGAAAATTTTAATTTAAAATGATCATTCTCAGGTAATTTCTATTAGCTAACACATGACGTGTTTTTCTCTTTCTGATCTGAATTTATCCTTATGTCTTCAATATGATTATTTTCCTTTTCAATTGGGGCTTAATCAACCAGTGTTCAGTTCAATTGAAGGTTGTTTTTGTTCCCTTATTTGTTGGACTTCTCTTATGCAATTCTTATATCCACTTGTTGAACTCATACAAAAGCTCTAGCAAATCTTGTTGTAGCATTTTCTAGCAATCCCGGGAAACCTCCATAGAAAGCCATAGATGCCTGAAGCAGTGTTCCCAGTCAATACCGACTGAAGTGAATTGTAATTAAATTGGACTGGGCTGGTGGTCATGTGAGTGGTGGTAGTGTCTTTGAGACATTGCTTAATGCTTTCACAGGTTAAGTGCTTTCTTTTATTTTGATGTATAATACAACTTAAGAAGACAAAAGTTCACATTGATGATAAGGGATGCTGCCTATGGTGGCATACACTCCCTCGGCCCCATGATTGGTTTATCAAATTAGTAATAATATCAAGAAGATGCACTAGAGATGATTCTGCATTGATTGTATTCCTGAGAAAATCCATAGGGAAGTTTATGGTGGAAGAACCCCCTTAAGTATCAATTGGCAATATTCTTTTTTATGATAAAGATTTTGGAATGCATTTGGTGATGTAGCAAGTTGTTCGAACTGGTCAAGAGGCAAATGAATCGCCGCCACAAAGAACGGGGTAAAAAAAAGAAAAAAGAAAAGAAAAGTTTGGAACATCTCATGAGTTCTTCTTATAGAAAATTTAGACATCTAACCAGGGGGGCTAAGTGTGGAGAAAATAAAGTAAAACAACCATTTCCAAATGGTTTTATGATTCTTAATAATTTAGAATGTGGCTGTTGAAACTTATCACATGCCTTTGGAGCGCAAACTTACAAATATTGTGACTAGAGCGAAAGCTCCATCAGCTTATGTTGGTGGCCTCTTTTCTGATAGAGGAAACTAATATGCTCCAATAATTGATTAGCTTAATACAAAAACATTGGAGGAGAGTGGCCTATGATGTTGAATGGATGGAAAGACACCATTAGTAGAATTCTATTACATATTTATTGACATAACTGAGATTAATTTGTCCAGGCAATCTTGTGAGCATAGCAATAATCCAGAAAGCAATAATGATCTAAAGCTCATTTGCAATCTTAATTTGACATAAATGTTGGAAAGTTAAAAGAGTTTCCGGGCTTTGAAGTACCTCGAGGCTAGAGGATAGAAAAGAATACAAATTTGTTAGTCCAAATTTGCAAATATGCCAGTACAAAATTGCAAATATGCGATGCTTCTCGGGAGTGGTGTTTTGGCTTCAAAACTTTGTGCATCCTGAAGAGATGCTGGCCTGTCAACTGCCATTGATATTGATTGTAATACTTCCAAGTTCAAGCATGGCCTTGAAAGTATGTTCTACATCTGATATTGATGGATTGTCTGTGCAGTACCAGTTGTGGACAGATATTGCAAATTTGGAATTCCCATCTATAGACTGTGTATCTGGACTTCTTGAGGTGCATCAAGTTAATTAGAGAATGTCATTTCTGTTTTTAAGACAGTAATATATTAGACTATTGTAATGGTGAGATAGATGTGCCATCCCTTTGACGGATAGTTGACTACAGTTTGCTATATTTTGCATTAAAAATACAGAAAAAGAACTGAGCATCAGTTCTCCCCCATGGCCAACTGGTTTGGACCTCTCATTCGCATGGCTTAGGTTGAGGGTTTAAATCAGATTAGAACAGAAATTATCGAATTAGCATATCTTCTATCAACTAACTGTGCTAGTTCCCTTAGGGCTTAGTTAAAACAGAATTTAATGGCTTTCCTCATACAGACTGCCACACCCAACTGCAAGACATTGCATGACTCCCAAACAACAACAAAAAAAAAAAACCCACACAAATGGAACCCACAACAACAAAAAAGACAAACCCACACAAATGGAACCCACAACAACAACAAAGACAAGCCCACACAAATGGAACCCACCCCTCCAAACAGTAGCAAAATTTATTTTCCGATGGGGATTCTCGTGGAAGCCTGGTCTTGCAAGGTTGGTGGGGTTGTACGCAACTATAGAGGCCCTATTCTGCCCACTTTTCCAGGTCCTATAGGATGTGTGATACCAATGAGGCCAAAGCTCTTGCGCTCCTCATATGAATCAAATTATATGAACCTGCCCTGTATTTTTCTAAATTTAACCCCATTAACCCTGCTCCAAGTCCCTTGGCAGTTGCACAAGAATTTTATGGAGTGTATTAAGAATCACCTCCAAGTCGAGCATCTCCTTCTATCACCAATGGACAGAGTCAAATGGATTGGCATACTTCCTGGCTAGAGGAGCACCAAGGTCAAATCTAGTTATCTCCCCCACTTGATTTTTTATTTTTTGTGCTTAGCATCCTTGACTACTTCGGTGCTGAGACATGTAGCTTTTGAGTATTCTGAAATACAAGCATAGAAGATATGAGGAAACATAGAGAGGAGCGACTCTCTGTTTTTTTTTTAATAAGTTAACCACAAGCAACTCTTTGTTGACATGCTTATTGCATTAATTATGTATATTTTTTTGGTACTTGACATTATTTGGTGACAATGGCATATGAATGATGTTGATTATACATGAAAGTTCTAATGATCTAGAGGCTTATGTCTATAACAATAATGAATGTAGGAGTGGAGGCTATTTGGCGAGTCTGTTTAATATAGTTATTCATTTGGTGCATGTAGACATCTGTAGTATCCAACTTGTTCCAAATTTCCAATGGCTATAAAATAGTAGTAGTGATTATTACTCCGATATTGTAGGGGTACTGAAGTTGTGAGAGCCCCTTCTTCCATGCTTTCCAAGGCCCTTAAAGGTGGCAATGAGTAAAGAAATGCACCACAGTTGCTCAGTTCATGGGAACATGTCCACATTGGAGTGGACCAGGAGTTTCCAACTTCGAGTGCTTTTCGTGAGGTAATCAACAAGTACGTGGTGGCCTATCAGTTTGAATATCATCTGTGACCCCTTTGGATTCTTAGGTATCCATTTTCAAGGTTTGCATATTCAGGATGTGATTAAGAAGATCACATTTGGCGCTCTTTTGATCCCTTGTATCATGGATATCCTAATCCACAGAAGGACTCATATCCAACATATGCCAATCGAAAGAACAAAAGCTGTCCATGGAAATCATCGATTGGCGTGCTGAGGGGACCATCAACCACTTCTCTCTCCTCTTTTATTACTCTCCCCATGCTCTCTCTCCTCCATTTAGAGAGAGATAAAGGGCAAGATTAGAGAGAAATGATTTAGAGAGAGTACATAGAGAGAGAAAGAGCATGATTAGAGTGGAGGGGATTTAGAGAGACAAAAGGTCATGGTTGAACAGAGTGGCGGTAGAGAGAAAGGAATTAGCAAGGGAAAAGGGCACTATTAGAGAAGAGATAAAGAAAGGGCATGGTTAGAAAGAGAAAGTGCATGGTTAGAGCGAGAGATAGGGCATAGTTGAGAGAGGGTTAGATAGAAAATGGGCACATTTAGATAGAGTGGAGTTAAGTGAGCAAAAGGGCACAATTACGTTGAGAAAGAAGTTAAAGAGAAAATACATGGTTATAGAGATAGTTGGAGAGAATAGGGCATGGTTAGAAAGAGGAGGTAGGGAGAGAAAGGAGTTAGAGAGAGAAAGGGTGCATTTAGACATGGTGGAATTAGAGCACTTAGGGAGAGAAATGGCATGGTTAGAGAGAAATGGATGTAGAGAGAGAAAGGAGTTGCTAGATAGGGGAGTTAGAGAAAGAAAGGGCACAGTTGGAGAGAGAAGAGTTTGAGGGATAGAGGACACATTTGGAGAGAGGAGTTAGAGAGAGAAAGGGCACCCTTATAGAGAGAAATGAGTTAGAAAAAGAGAATGGGCATAGTTGTAGCGAGGAGTTAGAACAAGAGAAAGCGTATGGTTAGAGAGTGGAGTTAGAGGAGAAAGTAGCAGTTAGAGAGAGGGGTTAGAGGGATGGGGCGTGATTAGAGAGATTAGTTATAGAGATAAAGTTCAGGTTAGAAAGAATCACAGAGAGCGCATGGTTAAAGAGGAGAAATAGAGAGAGAAAGGGTACACTTAGAGAGAGAAATTAAAGAATGAAAGAGCATAGCTAGAGAGAAAAGACTTGGAGAAAGACAAAAGTCATTGTAAGAGAGGGGTTAGAGATAGAAATGGCACAATTATAGAGAGAAAGGGCATGGTTAGAGAGAAACATGTCACAAATAGAGAAAGAGAGGAGTTAGGGTGAAAAGAAAAAGTAATAAACTTTTATAACTTGAAGATAGTATGAGATTGGCAAATTCAGGATTAAAAAAACATGAGTCAACATTGGATTTGCAAAACTTGGATTCCATCCAGATGCTCTTCAAACAACGTTTACCAAAATCTTCCAATGCCCATTTGATATGCTCTTGATGCATCCTAGATGAAATAAATGGAGGCAACCATTATTAAAGCCGTACATGCATGCATGAAAAACGATATGAACAACTGACGAAATTTCTAATTGCTCAGTTTATGCTGCAACGTGGCTTCCAGGATTCATATTTAACGACTGATATGGGTATCCGTATAGCTGGCTACATAACTTTTGGAATCCATGTAACTGGGTCATCACTACCTCCTCATGTTATGCCTTTGGTACAACTCTAACACATATTTCAGAATATATCCTTTTTATTTCTATGTGTTTATCATAACAAGGTGGTTGTTAAGCTTGTCCTTGACAAGGCCCATACCAATTTCCTCTGAAGCTCTTTTTGGGACATTTATGCTACTTCCAACATCACATAATTATTCCCACTTCATGTCATGATCTTGAAGATATTTTTCCTCACCAACACATGAAGCAACTATCTTTAATGGGCAGCTCTAACTCTGTCATTTTGGTTGCATCCAATGAGTTATTTTTTTAGTAAGCAATATTTGAAGTGGTCGGTCATCACGTACTTGCTGAGAGCTTCACAAAAAACATTCAAAATTGGTAAATCTTGGCTGACTCTAATGAGTAAATGCTCCCATGAGGCAAACAACCATGACATATTTCATTGCGCACTGCTTCCTTCTAGGGCATTGGAAGATGAGGAAGAAGGTCAGAGCAACAATCAGTAACATTACTTGTATAGCCATTGGAACTTCTACAGGTGTGTATATAGTTGTGGACAGATGTGACCCACATTTGTCCTTTATGTACGCATTTGTACTATTCTCATGTTATATTTATATACAGCTGATATAAGGACATTAGTGTATCATGCAAAACATCTTAAGGCAATTTTTGTAAATGCTATGAATATAAAATACATGGAATGGTGTTGGAATGGTAGTTGTTCCATTCCTTTTCTTTTTATGTCTTGTTTCTCTTCTTGAACAATTATCTCATTCATTCACCACTGCTGTCTTCTTGTTATAATTCCGCTTGATATCATTTTTATTTTTAATTCTTGAAAGTATTGCTTTGAATTGCCATTATGGATGTGCTTTTCTAACTTGGATTTATAATCCTTTATTTGTTGCTCGCCTGACGTGCAAATACAGGTTATGTAGCTGTTTTGGGCAAGCCAAATGTTGGAAAGAGTACACTTGCAAACCAGATGATTGGTCAGAAGCTTTCAATTGTTACAGATAAACCTCAGACTACAAGGCATCGTATTCTGGGCATCTGTTCTGGCCCTGAATATCAGGTGTATTTGCCTACTTCTTTCATTGCTGTTGTATTGGTGTTCTCTAAGTACTACTAGCAAATAATGACATGATATAAATCAACTAAAATTATTTAGAACAATAGAGATTTTCCTTTTCTTTGATTTTAGACAATGGCATGGTATTTTGATTTCATGAGTTTTTGAGGAGATTGTATTTGTTGGGTTGCAAACTATTTACCCCAAACAAAATCTGATTCATGATTCAGTTCATGTTCCCTCCATTTAGAAAATGTTTTCACTGTCAATCCTTCATAGAATCAACAACTGACTCTTGACTCTTCTATTTATTCATCAAAGTGGATGGGAGTTTTGCAGATGATATTGTATGATACACCTGGTGTTATCGAAAAGAAAATGCACAAGCTGGACACAATGATGATGAAAAATGTTCGCAGTGCTGCCATTAATGCAGATTGTGTTCTCGTCGTTGTAGATGCATGTAAAACACCTTCAAAGGTAATGGTTCTTCTTTTCGAATGTCCATCCTAATCAAGTTAATGTTCCAGGAATGCAGAAAAACCTGATTTTATAAATAGGAGGTTCATATCCCAGATTGACGAAGTTATGGAAGAAGGTGTAGGAAACATCAAGGGGAAGGTGCCCACTTTGCTGGTGTTGAATAAGAAGGATTTGATTAAACCTGGGGAAATAGCAAAGAGACTAGAGGTACATTTTCGTCTAAAATGGCATCTCCTCTTTGGGTTTGCAGCGTATTATATGATCAAGAATTAAAGTACAAATCTTCTGATTATGTGATTATGATGACTTACTCCTTTTGGGGTTCTATCCCATACTAGCTGTTTGAGTCTCTCTCTCTCTCTCTCTCTCTCTCTCTCTCGCACACATTCCCACTTACACACACACACACACAGAGTTGTGGATGTGATTCTAGAAATTCAAATCGAAAAGGAAAAGAGTTCTTTTGTTTGAAGTGTTTGACATTTCCTTGCAGTGGTACGAGAAGTGTGTCGATGTTGATGATGTTATACCTGTGAGTGCTAAATATGGTCATGGCATCAATGACGTGAAGGATTGGATCTTGTCAAAACTTCCTGTTGGGCCTGCTTACTATCCCAAGGTATGATGAAAGATTTTACCTTATAGACACTCACTCACACACCCACCTACACACACACGTGTGTACGTGTGTGTGTGTATTTTGTGTTATACCTTACAATTTTGGTTTATGTTCATGGTTATTCCATACTGCCTTGATTCCTCTAAAGAAAAAGGGCCGTACCCGGTGCTGGTCCTGCCTACACAGGGTCCCTGGAGGGGTGAGATGGAAACGGTCCTAACCTTTGGCTTTTTATGCACAAAGTGGCCGCTCTCAGGACTCCAACCCGCCCTCTTGCGCTGGCTACCCTAACCTTTTACCGTCACACCAAGTGACGGCCCCTGATTCCTCTAATTTTTGTTATTTGATACCATCTATATTGTAGGTAATATCACAATAAAGCTTCTATGGGTAATCTCTTTTTTCTTGACAGTTTATATTATTGTTAGTATTAATTACAGATTTCCCACAAGGGCTGAGGATGGCATCCCACAAGTCGGGTTCTCTAAAAAATCAGCCACAAGGTAAAAAAGGTCAAAAGATGTTGAAGGCCTCCCACAAAGAAGTGGGTCACAACATCAAAAGATTGTCACAGGTATAGAACTGGAGATATAGATTCAAAAGGATATGCCTGCAAAAAACCGAGAAGATAAAAGAAGTTTCAAGACATGTGGATGCGGAATAGAAAGAATGGGAGTAGAGATAAAGGAACAAGGAGGATGAAGAGCGAGGAAGGGGAGGAAGTGAGAGATAATGAGAAGAGCGGAGATTTACTGGACGGATGACAAGAGAGTTATAGAGAAAGAGTGAAGAAACGAAGAGTTGAGTAAAATTCAAGTATAATCGGATAAAGGAGAGAGAGAGAGAGAGAGAGAGAGAGAGAGAGAGAGAGAGAGAGCATAGGTCTAGAGGGATGGGGGGAATGAGAGAGAGAAGGTTTAAAAAGGAAAGCAAAAAAACAAGGGGCTCCTTCAAGCGGCATTAGATGCAACACCCTCAGCAGCCTCTATTCTGGCCAGAGCATTTGCCGCCCTATTGGCATCCCTCCAAGTATAACTGAAGGCAACTTGAACATGCTGGCATAAATGAAAAACATGGTCAAAACTATAACCACGTCTCCAAGGATATTGAGATTTCCAATGATGTTCTTAGAATCACCGTCCACTATGATGAGGTTTTGGCCCCAGTTTTGATCAAACCTCTCTAGGCCTTCTTTCTAGCACAGTTTTTTCTGGGGTACAGGTTCTGGACAGCTTTAGCTGTTTTATAATGAGTCCCAAGTTTCCTACACACTAAGCTCAAATTACCCATAGTATTGCATGTGTTCCATGAGCATACCTTTATATAGAAATTTATACAGTCCTTTCTGAAGAAATGCAAAGAGGTTGTGAGGATGACCGTAGATGAGGAAAGATCCAATGTGGAGATTATTGATGCACAATGTGTTTTGAAGTGGGAGAGTGCAATTAAAGATATTAGTTGTGTATAGCAAGTTTTGCCTTTGGAAAGTCCCTCTTTTTTTATTGGTGTTTTGTCATTTGGTTTTAACTAATTTACAATATCTACACTTGTGTTGTATGGGATTCTTTACAAAACTTCATCCAAACAGGTGTCAGTTAAACATGTTGGATGAATGAGTAAGTTTTTCTCTACATTCTGCAAATAGCTTTGGTTATGATCCTGGCAATCCTGTTTTAACTTTCAAAGATACCTTGTTCCCCGTTCCTTTTTTTTGGGAGTACTTTTGCATGAGTCCTTGCTTTATATATCCCTTACATCAGATTGAATACTATTGAACTATTGTGCTTTAGTTCATTGACCCTTGGTAGAAATATGAAGCCTATTGTTTCCGCATGTGGTTTCAGGACATAGCAAGTGAGCACCCAGAGAGATTTTTTATAGCAGAAATTATTCGGGAGAAAATTTTCATTCAATACCGTTATGAAGTTCCTTATGCATGTCAGGTAAGTAGTTATAATTTTGGAATGAAGTTCTTTCATCTTTTCCTTAATTTGGATTTTTCTTTTTGCCCTTTTTTCTTGTGGTTGTCGTTTTTATGGAGCAGAATTTTCTTGCAAAAAACAATTCACCTATAGTTACATTTTCTACTTGCAGGTCAATGTGGTGAATTACATCACTAGACCGACCTCAAAAGATTATATTGAGGCTGAGATTGTGGTTGAGAAAAATTCTCAAAAGATGATTCTCATTGGGAAAGTATATTTCTGGTTTCCCTACTTATTATTTGAAATAGAGTTTGGTCTGTTGCTTTCGAAGGCATCATTTTGTGGCACAGAGACTTGTATTGTCTCAGCCACTATGAAAATACTGTTTATTTTTCTTTACTAGTTATTGATATTACACACCAGCTTACTGCCATTACAAAATAGAAGGAAGTTTAGCAATTGGCTGTCTGAGGGGAATTTTTATCCAGTAGAGGAAGTAATTGCTGCGAACTTATCATATTGCTTATTCACATGATTTGTACAGGATGGGAAGTCTCTTAAGGTACTAGCAACGGCATCACGACTTGATATTGAAGATTTCTTGCAAAAGCAAGTCTTTCTTGAGGTACCAAGAATCCTCTTTCTTTGGTTTTGTTTGGTGTCTTCATATACATAGATCTTTAAATTTGGGATTCATTTCTTTTATTTTCTTTTGAAAATGTTTATTACTAAACATCTGAAGTTGCCTGGCAAATGTTCTAGAAATCATTGCAACATGTGTGTAACTTCCAAAATACAACTCTTAGTTGCAATTCGAAAAAAAAAGAAATAAATAATTCACTTTGGAAAGGAAAACTACTGATTTTTCTTCCTTTGATAGTCAAGAATGCTACTGATCTTGTCAGAAAAACCATTACATTACATGAGACTAGGGAAGAGAATTGAGTAGGGACATGCTAAATCAACTGGGAAAGCATCTTGCTCTTTTGAGTTGAAAACTTCGAACATCCATTAAACAAATCAACATGTGAATGACGTTTTGAAGGAAGACAGTGGTTATTGAATGCAATTAGTGTGTAAAGCAAGCACCTCTTTTTCCTCTCTCTCTCTCTCTCCTCCATTCTTTATTTGCTTTCCAGCTCAACCTTTCTTTATTTTCATACAATTATTAATTGCTTTCTTCATTTTCATTCCATTTTCTCATAAAACATTATATTTCATTCATTAGTTGCTTGCACTAGACACATGCTGCTATCATTCATGGAGCATAAATTTTTACACCTGTGCTTGATTTTGGGGCTTCGAGTTAGATTTCGAAGCTTTCAAGTATCCACAAAGGCTCTTTCTACGGCTTTTCCTTTTAGGCTTCTAAACTTAGTTTAAACTATAGGCGCGTTGTAGAGACAAATGTTAGGTCCAATTACGGTTTTTTGTTATTTATTAACTTAAATGCGTATAAATAGATGATTATGTGCCCGTCATAGAGGAGATGGAAATTTTATGGAAATGTAATGAAACTTTTGAGTTCTAGAGTTATGGAGCTTGATAAATTGTTGTTGCTTTGTCCGTCTTTTTAGATTTTTTTGCCGCCTTCAATTCTCAGTGAATCTAATGGATTCAGAGCAGACTCAATTGTGTCGGATCAAAGATCCGATAACTACAGGAGTTCCTCGAGTCCCAAGTGCACATTTGATAGCAGGCTTGACTCAAAGGTTGGATCAACTTATGGATCTGGTGACCCATCAAGCTATAAACCTTGGAGGCATATTCGGTAAGTATGAGCTGCATGAGAATCGTGCCAACTACCTTAAATTTCAAGGATATTTTCCTTTAACTTCCCAAGAGAATCCATTGGCGGTTGTCTTTTTGGTTGTAATGTTGAACCACACTTATTGACTTGATGGGTGAAACTATATCATATATATGATGAGAATCCAATTGAAGTGGGTGATGAAGAAGGGTTGCTAAAAGAAGTATATGACGGGAATCTATTTTTTTATTATGTGAGGGAATTTAAAGACTTTAAACATTGAAAGATAATTGGAGATGATTTTGAAGTTCAACAAGCAATCAGACCCTTTTCTAGAAGAATTTTTGAATCGATTGCAACTATTGCCGATGAATGATCTTGTTCAACCACATAAATATACAAGACATTATTATATAGAGATCCAGTGAAGTAGATCCAAAGCCAATTGTAGGTTTGCAACACCGACTACCAAATGTTAAGTCAAAATTGCAAAGATGAACAAAACAACTAGAATATCAATCTTCTTAAGGAGGAATCTTAGAAGGAACCCAAGGTTGAGTCCTTTTTGAGAAGGGGTGAATAATGTGGCTATCATTCGAGGAGCGTAACATTTTCCTCCTATGTCCAATTTTGGTGCTTCAAGTTGCGTTTTAATTATCTTTCAGTTATCTATGAAGGCTATTTCTAGGGTTTTTCATAATTTCGTTGTATTAGGCTTAAAAACTTAGTTTTATGGACATGAGTATAATGATGAATTTTGGGCCTATTTACGGTCTTTTGTTATTTATTAATGGTTAGGGGTATTGTAGGATTTAAATTTTGAGACTTCTCTGTTCCAGAACTACAGAACTCGATTAGTTGTAGTTGCACTCCCCCTTTTTGAGATTTTGTTTGCTCCATTCATTTTGCGCGGCATCATAGAGCCGAGTGGACTTGGGCAAAGCCCGAGGCTGACGTGTGACAATATTAACACTAATCAGCATATTTCTGTTAAAAATTTGTCGATGAAATGGGGCACAAAATAAAGACTTCACAAATACTTTGAAGGAGTAACAAATGGCTAACAATATTCTAGTTCCCCGGCACGAAAACTTCGATATTGTGATAGGTTCCCCTTATTGATCAAAACCAGGGTGCATCTAAGTTCTATAGGCAAATTTGTTTTCAAAATACAAGTTGAAGATTGAACATTGTCTTGCTTGTACAATTGCATAAGTACAACAAGATTTGGAGTAAGCGGAGTTGCTTTCTAGAGTGAGAAAGTTCACACAAGAAGATAGTCTGAAAATGAGATATAACTTTGTGCAAAACTGTATATCAAAAGAAAAGTTCGAGTCCCATATATAGAGAGAGAAAGTGCCCCTTCACCTCACCCAATGTTAAGAGTTCATTGTACTTGAAAGATGAAGAGTGGTGACTCTTTGTTTCTCGACTTTAATAGTCATAATACTTCCCATCAATTACATCATACATGCAATTGGATACCCAACAGTCACACTAGTTTACGGTGGCTTTTCAGGTTCCTACAGGTGGTGAACCATTGCATCCAAAATCACAGCCAAATTGTTCATCTCTTTGGGAGAAGTTTTTATTTGCGATTTGACACTTATTCATGACACCAAACAGCACATAGTGTTTTGGTGGGAGATCCAACCATTAGAATTCACAAACTGCCTTACTTTGGATCAGGCCATTGCCCTTCTCCTGTCCATGTGCCTTGTGGTGCAAAAATATTGAGCCGTGAGCCTGACCAGCAGACATGTATGGGCTAAGGGCTCTTACGCGCCGATGCAAGTATCCGAAGTGCAAAGTGTGCCTTAAGTACCCTTGCGCCCGCGCTCGTGCACATTGCATGCTTTACGTTCTCCTCATAGGCTTTCTCTCCCCTTGATTTTAGAGCACAATAGGAGAGGTATTATCATATCTATGCTTGATTTTCTCTTCTCCCATCTTCGATGTGGGACAAGAAACCCACTATTTCTCTATCTGCAATAAGACAAACTAAGCTTCTCCAAACACTACCACTTTGAAGTAATACCTAGTATTCTTCCAATGCAAAAATAAAGCAATGTCCTCCACTTATTTCAAAATAATATGAACAAATGAAGGCAATTATAAATTATGTGCATGCTATAAAGGTATCTTTTGATTTGAATCTTCACTTAGTGTATGTACTACAAAGTCCCTCAAGTAGCTTTGAACTAAGGTCAGCATTATTATCAAACCCTTTTACCAACTATTTGGAGTTGGCTACACGAATCCTAGTCCGCTATTATGCTATATCAAGGGCTATACCCTCAGTGACGCTATAAGTTCCCATATCTTTTCTCACTACTTCCTACTATGTCCTTTTGGACGTACCCCTTACCTTTTTTGAGCCTCCCACTTGAACCAACTTGTACCTCTTATTAGATGTCATATTGGGTTTGTGCTGCACATGGCCTGTCCACCCAAGTCTACTTTCTCTCATCTTATCTCCTATTGGAGCTACAACTAAGTTCTCCCGAATATATTCATTTTGAACTAAGGATCTTATCCCAAAAACTACTAGCACGACACATAAATGACGTACATCTCTTGTATCTTTTTATTGTCAGCACGTTGCTAGTGTTGAGCTTATTAGATTTGCTTGTCTTGTGCTTATTTCTAATAAGTGCCCTGGAGACGAGTGCAATCTCATAAGAAATAGCCACACTTCCACACTTGTACAGGTGAATCTTGTAGGGTTCTCATGAACCTCTAGCTTGCGGAACCGGGAATCCCAAAGACTGGGATCCCGCCCAAGATCGTGTACATGATTGGCTAAATGCGAAGTAGATGAATACAAATATAAATCGAGTGTAAAAAAAAAAGCAAACATAAAAGGCACACCACCACAACACATGATTTACGTGGTTTACCCCATAGGCCTACATCCACGGTCTCAACATATAGAATCCACTGTCACAATGAAGATTACAGTTTTGGGTTACAAGAGATATATCTCTCTCTAGACATCGGTAAAAAGCACTCTCCGATCTTCCCTTCTAAACCGCTCTCCCGATCGAGCAACACCGTCGATCAATATCTTCTTTCCCACCGCGATATCGCTATCGGAAAGATAACTTTGAGAGCAATTGAGAGATTTTCTCTCTAGAAGTGAAACTTTAACCAACCCAAAACTCATGGGAATATCGCCTCACTTGGAGGCCATGTCTCTCTCTCTCTTGGAGACCCATCTCCATATTGGATATCCATTCCCATAACTCCCAAAGGGGAGACCCTCAAAATGATGGGTATTATGTCTTCTTTCACTCTCTTATAAAGATCACTGTTTTACTTCTCAAGAAAGTCCATTTTCTATTTACCATAATACTCTTAACATTTAGAAGAAAATATGTATGGTGATTTGGCTATCACCAAACTCAACAATCTCCACCGTGATAACAAAATCACCAAATTCATCTTGCCGACCTTCATTGAATAGATTTCTTGATTTCTTCTCACTTGTCTCCATTGTGAAATTTCACAAACATTTTGCCTCCATATTTCTCTCCCTCAAACTATGTACCAATCTAGCTTCACTATTCATCTTTTTCTTCATGTAATTCTTAGCCCCGTACACACCTTATGCTCTGATACCAATTGTAAGGTTCTCATGAACCCCTAGCTTGCAGAACCGAGAATCTCAAATACCGAGATTCCACCCAAGATCGTGTACATTATTGACTAAATGCGAAGTAGATGAATACAATTATAAATCGAGTGCAAGAAATAAAGCAAACATAAAAGGCACACCACAACAACACATGATTTACGTCGTTCACCCCATAGGGCTACATCCACGGTCTCGACATGTAAAAATCCACTATCATAATGAAGATATAGTTTTAGGTTACAAGAGATATACCTCTCTCTAAACATCGGTAAACCCCTCACCGATCTTCCCTTCTAAACCGCTCTCCCGATTGAGCAACACCGTTGATCAATATCTTCTTTCCACTGCGATACCGCTACCGGAAAGATAACTTTGAGAGCAACTGAGAGACTTTTCTATCTAGAAGTGAAACTTCAACCAACCCAAAAGTCATGGGAATACCGCCTCTCTCTTGGAGGCCATGTTTCTCTCTCTCTTGGAGAGCCATTCCCATATCCATATTGGAGATCCATTCCCATAATCTCCAAAGGGGTGACCCTCAAAACGATGGGTATTATGTCTTCCTTCACTTTCTTATAAAGATATCACTCTCTTGCTTCCCAAGAAAGTCCATTTTCTATTTATCATAATACCCTTAACATTTAGAAGAAAATATGGGTATGGTGATTTGGCTAATACTGCTGTATATGAAACACCCCCTACTGGTTTTAGTTATAAATATCATTAAGACTATAACTCAAATTCTTCCCATATAGGTTATCACTAAACTTATCATCTGTGTGGATTGTTTTGCATCTAGCGACCAACTAACCACACCAATGGCTTGTTATTACCATATTGAATATAAAACTTTTGATGTAACAAAGGCCTAGATGGGGTTCTTGTTCTTGATGGTTAAGTAATGGACTCTAACCCCATTCTCCTTTACATCTTATCAATATCTTCCCTTGAAAAGTACTTTTTGAAAGGATCGACGAAGTTTTCTCTTGACTCTACATATTCTTGACATATTACTCCATCTTTAATTAACATTTGTATGGACTCGTGGTTGTGCACATTATGTTCAGATCTATCATTGTATATTACATGCTCAAGCAACTGTAGAACGATTATCACAATTAATTGTGATTGCCGGTATAGGTTGTGCCAAATTGCAATGTCATGAAGAAAGTTTCTTTTCCACTCTGCTTCTTCATAAGTAGAATCCAGTGCTATAAACTCCTATTGCAGGGTTGAGTGGGAAATGCACATTGGCTGTTTTGAAGCCCATGATACTGCTCCACTTGCTAAGGTGAAAACCCATCCGATCTTTAGTAGTGAATCTTGAGGTTCTATGCTTCAACTCATATCACTTACCCTTCTAACACTGAGTTTACCAATAAAGTGTAGGACAGTTTATGGTACCTTTGAGATATCTCAATATTCGTGAGATTGCTTCTCAATGCTCTTTATTTGGGCAACTTGTATATTTACAAAGTGTTTCTCCAAAATGTGCGCAGATGAATATAGCAGATTATGACTCCAATACAAGAGAAATAACTAGAGGAAACACATATCTCAGAGAACAAATTCGCCTACTATATTTCTCATAATGGAAGTGCAACGGGTTTTTACATGATATTGGGTTCGTGAGGAACCCCGGAGACTTTCAATCTCCGTTACAGTTTACTCCAAATCTTTACACGGAGTCAAACACCTTTGATTCGAGCCTCAAGGCATATATAAACTCAAGAAAAGAAAAATATACAGAAAAAATAAGAAAATATCGACACCAAGGGGCACATATACCCGTATACCTGACTATACGTAGGGATGCCGCCTCTCTCTCTCTGCTCTTTTCTGAATCTGGGCCTTGAGTGAGTCTGGTAGTCGAGTATTTAGTCTCTCTTTTGTCCTACACATTGCAGAGAAAATCACACTATTAGGGGTGCCGCCTCTCTAGGTGTGCTGCAAAAAATTTTTAAGTTTGGGACATCACTCTCTCTACTGTTTTTTTTATTTCTGCGGGTGAGGTTACAGGAACCCGTTCGCCCCTTTTCTAATGCATAAGAAAGTATTTTTATAGAGAAAAAGTTGGTGGTTCCCGGAGGATAACTTCGAAACCATTCATGCTTATCCAAAAATCCTAGATTCAAACCCCTTCTCGCACATAATGGTTAGAAGAGAGAAGGCTCAATCATTTAAATTCAATGTCTCCCTCAAAGTGCTCGATGTGGATATGCTTTGACCCTATTCGTAACTGTTTTTGAATTTGAAATGAAAACAAACTCGTTTCGAATAACTGTAGCTGTGAGAAACTCCAGAAAAACGGTTATGTTGTGCCTCTTTTGGTTAACCTTGTGACCCAGCCTCGACATGTATCACTCCGACAAATGCTTCGTTCACCTGAGAAACTGCTTGACCATGAAATTTGGTATGCTGATAGAGGGCTTAGAGATGAATCTAATGGTCCAGGTCTCTCCTTATTTGGGTTAATATTGAGAGAGATATGACTTGTTGAAGTCGGGTTTTTCTGCTGCAAATCCGAGCAGCAAATCCGTACACTGCGAGTCTAAAACAAATATTTAGCCATAAAATTTTGATGTGTTGTAGGCTTCATCGTAGAGATCATCTTCACCAAATTTAGTGGACAAATTCCAAGTAGTTTAGGAGATACACAGGATTCGTCAGTTAAAAATTGACGCAGTAAATGTCCTCTATTGCGGCTCCAATCGCTTTCACATATAGTTTATGAATCGCGTAACAAGGTCTCGATTCTACGGTTCTCAGGATGAAACACGAATTTGGAAGATAAAGATCATGTTTCCCAGTTTCATGGAATGCGTTCTAGATTATTATTTGAATCTCGAAAAAAAAATCTTGGTTCTTAGAGGGTTGGAATCTAGATTCCATACCACAGAATCTGCGACTCATAGTTGCACAACAATGCGATTCAACATGTGTGAGACGTTGATTCCAATTTTTTTAGGAATCGCGATTCCATGTTGTTTGGTAGCGAGTACCACATCATCAAAAGGCATAGTTCTTAGATGCACTATACAATGTTTCACTCAACATCAAATACGTTTAAAAACTGTATGTTGCGGAAGGAGCTTCAGGACCCGATTCTATGTTACCGGAGGAGTTCTAGGAACCCTTTCCTATCATGTAATAATTTTGTACAAGGTTAAATACCCTTGATTTGGGTTTCAAGACTGTGATGCTGTGAGAGCCAAAATGCTTTAATAAACTTTTGACATGAATCCATGAACAATAATCTCAGTCAAGTTACCCAACAGATTTATCAATCTATAAATGATAAAGCAGGTGACAATCCCATGTCAAGGTAAGACTTTTGGTTCGCAGCCCCACGTCAAGGTAAGACTTTTGGGTGGCAGCCCCACGTCAAGGTAAGATGTTTGTATATGATGCTTGCAATAACCATATGCTTGTTATTGATCATTCGGTACAAGTAAAGGATTATGTGGGCATATTTGGTTGGTGATCAATAATATGCTTATTAGTGATAATCTACGGTACTAAGTAAAATGCTTATCATTCGTTGTCTCATTGTATATTTGGTGGGGCTTGAACTTAAACCCCTAAAATAGGAGGGGCGGGGGGGAAGGAAATGACTCAAATGGTGATCGAAATTCATGGCCACTTGCTGCCTTTGGATTTCGAGGAAAATGCAACATCTTGGTCTTTTAAGCAAGCTGTGGTGTCATCTATGGTATCTTGGTGAAGCTATGGTATCAACTATGTCTACCCTCAATCATCTATGAAAACTTTAAGTCTTTTCTCGCAAATTACTTCTATCCTATGCTCGAGGGGATGGGTGAACGATTCCTGAATTCTGGGAATCTCGATTCCCAATCGATGGGGACAATGATTCCAGTGATGTAGGAATTACGATTCGATTCCTATTTCATCAGATCACGATTCTGGAAGTCATTGAATTGTGTGGGGTCATGTGCGATTCCTGAAAGGTAAGAGACATGATTCTAACATGGTGGGATACTGGTTCCTACAAATAAGAATCACAATTCCTATTTTATTGGATTGCAATTCTGATTATTGGGAATCAATCCTCTGATTGTTTTCATTGTACGAACGGCGAGTTCGAGATTAGGAACCATCTGACACATGCGATTCCACGATTCCGATGCCTGAAGAATCATATGCGTTTCCAACAAATATACTTTCACATGGTTTTGGCTTTCGCATGGCTGATAGGGCTTCGAGTCAGTTTTCTAATGGCTTTGGTCCCATGAGAAAACTACTCCTAGATTGGGGGGCATCTTGATTTTACTGATCGGAGGTCATTCTGGTCGCTGTGTGGTGTTTTAACTGATGATACCCATAGGTCTTTACTATAAGAGGGAATAATATAGGGACTGAACCTCCTTCTATAAGACTAAAACCTTGGGAGGAGGGTTATTGTGCGTCAAATATGATCTTCCCGATGGTTTCAAGTCATTTCTCCGATACTCGGGTTGGTTGTCGGTTGAACATAACTTTACCGGTGGTAGGTAAGGTTATCCTATCAATTTTGATGATTTTTGGACTAGAGGCATATAATGGCCAATTATAGGTATCTGTAAAATTTCACCTTGATTTGATAGGATATGATGAGGTTTTCAATGGTCCAGCCAATAAAGTCCTTGTAACAGACAAAGTCTCCAAAGACTTGAAAATTTGTATCCAAACGTCTCCATATTATGTGGAGATGCATATTATTGCCATGGGAATATTAGTCCATAGTTTGGTCTCATATTAAGATGTCTTGACAATCTCTGAGTGGATTCGGCCGTTATGGAATTTAGTGACTGATCATAGAACTTTCAAGGCATATCAGGCCATGGATGGCAAGTTCTGATTATATTAGACCTCTGATATGATAGTTGAGGTATTTATGCAGATATAAATTGAAATTAAATTTGTTGACCTCTCATAGGGTCCCTTCATCTGTTAAACTTGTATGCACTTGACAACCACCCGATTCATATCTTGAGATTATCCCAAATCATTTGTTTCATATGCTTTATCTTGATTTTGAGTGTCCAAAAAATCACCCCCAACACTATGTTTCCTGCATATGCAATATCAGGCCTAGCACAACTCATTCCATACATCAAGCTACCAATTACCTTTGCATACTCAATTTGAGAAATGAATCTCCATATATTTTTTAACTTTATGTGAGGATCTATTGGTGTTAGGGCTAGCTTACAAACATTATGCACAAACTTATTGAGCATCTTTTCAATGTACTGAGATTGTGTTAAAACCAACACATCTTTTCCCACAATTTTGACGCCAAGTATCACATCAGTCTCACCTAGATCCTTCATTTCAAAGTTAGATATGAGAAACCTTTTTGTTTCCTCAATTATTTCCTAGTCATAGTAAAAAATCAGAATATCATAAACATATAAACCAATTATGACACATTGAGTATATCTCTTTACTATACAAATTTGTCTGCCTCATTTATATTGAAACCGTTTGAGAATATTACATTACTGAATTTCTTATGCCACTGTTTTGGATCCTGTTTCAGTCCATAAAAAGATTTGACCAATTTTCACACTTTCTTTTCTTGGCCTATCATAATGAACCCTTTAAATTGTTCCATGTATTTTATTCATCTAATTTACCATTTAGGAATGGGATTTTCAATTCATTTGGTGAATAATTTGATGCACACTGGAGGTAACAACAAGTAATACTCATATAATACATGTCTTGCTATAGGAGCATATGTGTCAAAATAGCCGATACTTTCTTTTTGTCTAAATCCTCTGCCAACTAATCTTGCTATATAGTTGATAATGGAACACTATCACTAGACAATATTTGCCGCTTGCTAATTAAAAGTAGTGTGCATCTAAGTTCTCAGGCAAATTTGTTCTTGAGAAGTAAGGAGGATTGAACACTATCTTGCTCGTAGGAATGCACAAGTAGAACCAGATTAAAAGTTTGCCTTTATTCTAAGGAGAGTTTACACAAGAAGATAGAGAGTAACGAGATATGCTTGCAAAACTTTGTATCAAACGAGAAGCTGAAGTCTCATATGTAAACAGAGAAAATGCCCGTTCACCTTCATCCAAACTGTTTGATGCACTTGAAAGATGAAGAGTTAATGACCGTTCATTTCTCGACTTTGATAGTCATAAAATAGCCCATCATTTACATCTTACATACAACTGGATACCCAACAGTCACAATGGTTTATGGTGGCTTTTTGGGATCCAAAAGGTGAATGGTTGCACCCAAAATTGCTTCCAAATTGTTCATCCTTGTGGGAGCAGTTCTTATTGGTGATTTGGCAGTTATCAGCACAATCAGACAGCACATAGTGCTTGTTTGGGAGTTTCCACTGCGGTGAATTCCCAAACTACCCTTCTCCAGAATGAGCAACTGCTCTTCTCTTCTCTTGGTGCCTTGCAGTGCAAAAATGTTGTGTGTCATGAGTCCGATCTATACATGCGGATGCGATAAGGTGCCTTTGCAAATGGCGAAGTGCAAAATGCGCCTCAAGGGCCCTGGCCCCATGCGCGTGTGTTGCATGCTTTGCACTTCGTGTAGGCCTTCTTTCTTTCTGTTCTTAGAACACAATGGAAGACGGTACTCTCATATTTAAGCAATTTTCTCTTCTCCATTTCAATGAACAACATAAGCTTTCCAAAACTATGGATTAAAAGAATATTATTTCATAATAACACCCAGTATTTTTCAATACAAAAGTATTATTCTCTACTTTTTTTCTCCATAACTTTCCATATTTTCATGAAATTATTGTATTTGCACTTTTGCTCAAGGATGTTATGTAGTCTTGGTTGCAGAATCTGTGAGAATGATATTTTGGCTTCATTTATGAATTCCACTATCTTTAAGCTTCAGAACTTAGATATCTTCCTCAACCTGCATGCATTTGGGAAGGATGTTTCTGTCTTAACTTAAGATCGCATCATGACCACCTTATGCTTTTCATTTCTTTTCTTTCTATTCTTTTTGGGAAATCTATTTGATTTTTATTATGGCTTATGGGAGTATGCCAAAATAAACTCTGGTGTTGATATTTTCTTTTTGAATAAAGAAAATTCTACTTTGATAATAAATAATTTCAAACCATGGTGTTGTTGGGTAGGTGGAAGTCAAGGTGAAAGTGAACTGGCGGCAAGACGAAGGTCTACTCAAACACTACGGCTATGGAGGCCAAATCCGGGTCATATGACACTGTCTTTCTATTGTATTAAGAAGGAGAAGCACGTAACTCACCCAAAAAAGAAGCACAAGCATGTATGTAGCATAACCCTTAGCCACTAGCGCGTGGTGCTTTATTTTCTCATTAGTTTTTCTAAGCTCATATTGGTCTTGTATCATTTTAACATCGTCTTTCATGTCAATCATTGATTCTCTTATCTCTAAAGCTTCTAGTGATTTTTTTTTTTTGTAGAAAATTCACTAGGCACTATGCCATTACACCAATATAAAACTGTACAGCACTATTTGGTTACTGACAAACCAACAACAAAAGAACCAAACCAAAATCTTTAACAAGCAAAAAAGAAACCACACCCAATTCCTATTTACTATTAAATTTTGCAGTTAAATGCCTTGCTTCACCATCGCCAAACAATCTACTTCTTGGTTAGCCTCTCTATAAATATGGACATAAGGAAGCCTCTAGAAAACTTCCTTACATTGTTATACAGAAAGCCCAATGTCCTGGCACAAGGAAAATGATTAAGTTTTTAAGTTTCTTTGAACTCACCTACACATTGGAGCTACAATTCTGAATGGATGAGGTAATAACATTCTGCACTTTTCGCATAGCCCTCTTTTGTTACTAAAATAAATAAATAATTAAATTCATTAAAAATAGCGCACTTTTTGTTTCTTTTTCAGTTTTTCACTTCTTTCTTGAGATTTGATCCTTGAAGCAATTGGATTTTGGGACTTTGGTCAAATGCTCCTGTTGTGTGTTTTTTCTTGTTTCAGTTGTTTATCCTCACAAGCAATTTCAATCCACTTTCTGATGAGTTTGATGTTGGAATTTGTTGTACAGCAGATCGGTCAAAATTTGGTATTCCTCCCCCTTTAGTCACAACATGCAGATATACGCAAACATACATGTTCTGATATATATATATATATATATATATATGTCCGGTAGTGTTTGAATTTTAGTTTTTTTTCTACAAATCCAAATCACTTGAAATTTTAGACATGTGTTCATAAAAAATAGGCGAATCAAAAAATATAAAAAAAATATTTTACATGAAATAAATTGATCAAAATGCTCTCGAAAAGTTTCGGGGGTTATTTTGGTCATTTTTTTTTTCACGAATAATTTTTTTATATTGTTGTTCGGTGCTCCTTGATGAGAAGAACACACATTTAAAATTTCAAGTTATTTGGATCTGTAGAAAAAAAAAATTAAAATTCAAGCACTACCGGACATCCGTGACCGTCAAATCGATCCAGATTC